>CM060340.1:19098949-19128949 GCA_030674155.1 Stramonita haemastoma
GGGGGTTGTTGTTGGGTCTTTTTTCTCCTTGCTGAATTTTGTTTTGTTTTTGGGGGGGGGCAGAGTGGGACATCGGTGCTTATTTGTGCTACATTTTTTCCTGGCTGTTTGCCGCTAAAAAAAAAAAGGCTGTGTGCAGTTTTTATCATTAGTAGTAGTATTTCTCTTTTTTTCATTACTATTTTTTGTTTTAAGTCCTTCGGCTACAGCTCGATGTTCACCAATGGTGAGATTTATGCGTATGTGACCATTTTTTCCCCAGCCACCATTTAGGTAGGCACATTCCGGCTTCGGGAATGGTGTCTAAACACCACACCTGTGTGCATGTTGGGTTGTTTTTTTTCTGTCATGAGTTCCTACCATCACACAGTGGCCTACTCTTCTGAAAGGCAGAATTGGTTTTGAACGTGTGCGGAAGATGTTCTCTGTGTGTTCACAAGTCGGGCCTCGGTTTTTAGTATTATCTGAAGGACTTTGACATTCAGTTTGATTTTGTTGTTGTCAAATTGGAAGAAAGGGCGCGGCTGGGAATCAAACCCAAAGATTCTCTGAACACAAACTGCCTCTGGATTTTGCATTCCATCACAAAATCTGGTCAGGCACACATGCTTGCTTGCCCTTTCTTCCTTCTAAGTACATACCAGCAGCTATAACTACTTCCAGATTCTCAACAGGACTTCTACCTCTAGCCTGATAGAGCTTTGGCATGTGGTAGCAATAGTGATGGTCACAGTGTGATTGAAATCTACTGTGTGTCAATCCCGGCAAATCCCAGATCGGGATTCAGGGGGGGCAATTATTCAATCCTGACAAATCCCAGATCAGGACTGTTGACGAACAGTGTTCGTCATAGAAACCGTCGGTCAGCAAACGCTCAGTTGACGATCGCTGTTCGTCATGATTCAACAATGCTCTCTCTGTTTCGTCCAGCATGTGCTGAGCAAAATATGATAGCAGCGAAGGGTTAACTTGACTGTGGGGAAAGCACGCTATGTTAAAAAAAAAGTTATCCACAGTGCACAAATCGCAACATCATCTCAGTCAAGAGCGCTAATTTAAAGCCGCCCTTTCTTTACCTAGTCCAAGCGTGGTCAGTCCTTGCTAAAATAGCATGAGTTAGCCCCTCTTTAAGCTTGGATGGGTTGGGATGGATAATTAGCAGCTGAGAGGAGCTGAAAGTGGGGAAACTGAGAGCTGTGACCCTTGTTGTTGTTGTTGTTGTTCCCCAGCTTAACACTCTGGGGGGTCACCCGGAATGTGTTCTCTGACTTACTAATCCCACCTGGGAATCCCTGTGAGATTGAAATTGCACACTGAATGAGAAGTTTGCGTGTATGACTATTTTCAAGTACCTCGCCATATAGGCAGCCATACTCAGACTTCAGAGGATTTTTTTCTCCTTTAAAGGAGAGTGCAGTTGTTATGTTAAGAGCTTCGTCATGGCTGAAGGCAATCTCAACACAACATTTTACAACGTCACAACATTTTAGTTAGGCCTTGGCAATGAGCTGACATCAATAACTGACACAGCTTTTGGCCTGGGCCAGACCCTTGTTATCTTGTGTTGTGTTGTTGTTATGTGACAGAACCCCACGTGGTCATCTCGGGGTCCAGCTACAACACGCTGTTTCAAAACGAGTGGCTGGAGGTGTCCATTCCTCTCCTCCCCCGCCATGGAGGAAGGAGGAGGGGGGGCAGGGGAGGGGAGTGGGGGCGGCCACCGCCAACGCAGCCGCAGCAGCCCCACAGCCACACCAACCGCAGGGGGCGGGGGCAAGTTTTTCCTCCCCACCTCTAAAGAGTCCCCGGAGAGAATCGTGGAGCCCCTCCCCCCTCCTCTTCCCAGCGCCCTCTCTCACTGCACCGTCAGCAGCGACAACGACTGGCGCGACCAGACCTGCTGGAGCAAGCAGGGGTGGGGACAGCAGTCAGGTGAGAAGAGAGAGAGGAGGGGAGTGGGGGGGTGGGGGGGGGGGGAGAAGGGGCTGGGAGAGGGGGGGAAGGCTTCCCCATCATTAGTGTGTGTGCTGTGTGTTTTGAGTAAAAAATTTTGTTCCTTTTTTTTTTTTTTTTTTTTTTTTTCGGGAGGAGGGTTGGGGTAGGGATGAAAATGGTTGCAGTGGTCTTTTTGTGTGTTGTTTTTTGTTGTTGGGGTTTTTTTTTTGGGGGGGGGGGGGGATGGTGTTATCCTTTAGGATTTAGAGATTAGTATTGGGCAAATTGATCATCTGAACTTTTTCGTAACAGCAAACTTCCCATGCAAAAAAAAAAAAAGTCTGTGGGTGTGTGAGTGTGTGTGAGAAAGAGAGAGAGAGAGAGAGTTTCCTAGAAACGGGTCACATTGGTCACATTTCAGGTGGGATTTTTTTGTATATTTGAAAATGAGGGTATGTATCATTATTTCTGGGTTGGTTTGGGGGTTTTTTCCCTTCTTTTTTAAATTTAAAAAAAAAAATTTTTGGAAGAAACTAAGGCACTAGATATTGCTTTTCGTTGCATCAGCCATTTTTTTTTTTTTTTTGTCTTTTCAATGCCTTCGTAAATGTGACAGATCTGGGATCATTGAAGGTTTTCTGTGTTTTGAAGAAAATCCCCGTACTTATCTCAACTTCAGTTGTCACACCTTCTTGTAAGACAGATGACATTACTCTGTTTATATGTTGGAAAGAAACTACCTGTGCTTATTTTTAACGTTCAAGGTCATTCATACAGGGATTTATTATTATTTTTTTTTTTTTGCAATTTTTTTTTTTTTTTTAGAGCATTTGGGTTTTTTTGTTTGCATTTCTCTCTTTTGTGGGCTGTGTGTATTACAGCATCAGCACTTAGTTTGGTATTTGTTTTTATAGTATAAGTGAATATTCAATTTAACATACCACGTCCGACTGTAGCAAAATCCAGCCTACCAAACTGCTCGACAATCAGAATAACTATATCTGGAGAATTTTTGGCAGCAAAGTGTCATTATGCTACTGAAAGTTCTTTCACTGGTAATGGCTGCTTCACACCTAAGCAGCCTCATTCCATTTTATAAACCTTTATGTCTCTTTTCTTTTCTTTCCTTTTTTCCTTCCATTCCTTAGCTAGCGCTCTGAGATTACCTGTGGGGTGATTTTGTGTATGCGACCGTTTTTACCCACCATTAAGGTAGCGCATCCGACTTCGCGGATATAGGACTAGAAGTCAAACATATACAGATATCTTCTCTGACAGCTTTCTAGATTAAGATACAAGATTTACAGTATATATATTTATTATATTGAAAATTTAATCATATTTATACATTTTGGTAAAGGATTGTACCTGTAAACACAAAAGAAGAGAGCACGAAAGCTTTGTCCGTAAAAGCGTGCATGATATTGTTGTGTTAGTTATAGAGGCAGTAGAAGAACACCAGTTTATATATCTAGTGCACAGCAGCATGTGATAACACGTTCTGTTTTCGCATGTGGAATCCCTGTATGTTAACTTCATTTTGTTGAGGTTAGGGGCTGACATTGAAACGCCTTTAATAGCAAGCATTCAATGCTTTAACATATGTAGTAGATAGTCATGGTTTGAAATTTATTTATCAATGGTGAAGTTTTTCCTCCGCTACTTTTTCCTCAACATGGTGATGTTTTGGTGAGGTTGATTTTGTCTGTCTGGTATTTTTGTGTGTGTGTGTTTTTTGTTGTTGTTTTTTTTGGGGGGTGGTGTGCGGGGGGGGGAGGTATTTTTTAAGGTTTCTTTGTTTTGTCAAGTGGTGGTGGTTGTTTTTTGTTTGTTGGGGGGGAGGTTGAAAAGGGAAGGGGTAAATGTAGTATTGCTGTTAGTTTTGAAGATTTTTATTTTGGGGGATGGGGTAGGGGAGTATGAATGAAGGAGAGGGGGGGGGGGGGTTCATGATACTTAGCTAACGCTTAACTCCAAAAAAGAAAAAGCGAAGCAGAGTAATTTTCATTCTGAACTGTGAGACGACTTTCAGCTGTAGCTACTTGTGATACTTCTACACCTGCTTGATTATTACAGGCAGAGGAGGGGCACAGGGAGACATTTGGCAAACTTATGCAAAAGAAAGATGGCCATGCTTTGTTCATGTTCTCTGTGTGTGTGACGTGGACACTTGGCAACACAGGCACAGGGAAACACAGACATAGACTGTTAGATGAACATTGGTTCAAAGACTGGTGCAGTAATTGTTCGATCTTGAGCAATGCTCTCTCTTTCTTTCTGTCTCTGTCTCTCTCTATTTTTTTTCTTTCATGAGGGCTAGTTATGAAAAAAAAAATAACAGTTTATGCTATTCTGTACTCTTGAAATAAAATTGTTCATTATTCATTTATTCATTCATGTGTCTCTTCTCCCTCTCCTCTCCCTCTCTGTCTGTCTGTCTGTCTGTCTGTCTCTCATCTCACTTTCTCTCTCTCTCCTCTCTCTCTCTCTCTCTCTCTCTCTTTCTTCTCTCTCTCTCTCTCTCTCTCTCTCTCTCTCTCCTCTCTTTCTCTGTCTGTCTGTCTGTCTGTCTGTTGTCTCTGTCTTTGTCTGTCTGTCTGTCTGTCTGTCTCTCTCTCTCTCTCTCTCTCTCTCTCTCTCTCTCTCTCTCTCTCTCTCTCTTTTCTCCTCTCTTTTCTCTCCTAGTGTATATTTAGATTTGCTTGTGCCTGTATTGTGAGTGTAGTTGGTAGTGGTTATATAAATAACTAAGTATTAGCTTATCATTTGCTTTACTATATCTATATGTTATATAATTCTTATGATTGTTTGCCAGTGGGTTTGTTGTGGTGGTTTTTTTGGGTATTTTGTTTGTTTGTTTTTTGTTTTTTTTTAATGAAACCTGGTGTAAAGAAGCTCTGGCTTATCCATATTTCTCAATAACATTCGAGTTCGAGTTCGAGTTCGAGTTCGGTTCTCTCTCTCTCTCTCTCTCTCTCTTTCTCTCTCTCTCTCTCTCTCTCTCTCTCTCTCTCTCTCTCTCTCTCTCTCTCTCTCTCTCTCTTCTGTTTTTGTTAGACCATGTCAGTGCTTCAGTATAAATGACTTCATCATTACACATGACAATAAAAGATGATCAGAGCATGATCCTTTTCAGCCAGGCCGAATGACACAGTCAGTGTTGTTTCTGAAACTCTCGTAAGCAGAAAAAGTCATTCCATCATCGAGCCCTTTACTTCCAGATCCTGTATGTGGATCTGTGATCCTGTTGTGGTTTGTCTTTATTTGTTTCAAAAAGGGATTGGGTTCTCCTCCCACCCCCCCCCTCCCCCCCCCCCCCATGGGGATACCGGGGGCTCTTTCAGTGTAAATAGCATCCCCACCTTCTGGAAATTCTGTGCTAGACATTTCTACTTTTCTATCTCTCTCTTTGTTTATGTCTTTCTCCTTATCTTTCTATAATTTCTTGTGTTATTTTCTGCCTTCCCAGTCCACTCTCCTGCCTTTTTCCAAGTAACTCTTTCAATAAGTTTTCTTTTCATTATATGACACACTCTGCCTGTGTTTTTTTTTTTGTTCTGGCGATCAGGTAGTTATACTTAGACTCTGAGATGGGACAGGATGTCCATTCTGCAGTGGTATTTGCCCATGTGGCACTTTTTATGTATATTTTGTATTTTAACATGTTTGTAAATCTTTTTTTTTTTTACTTTTTTTGTAATCTGGGGAGATTAATAAGCGAATGGCTGGCGTCCTCAGCACAGTCTGGTTTTTGCCTTAAGGAATGAAATAATTTAAGCATTGTGTAATTTAATGTTGTTGTATTTTTCAGATGGACGGTGTTAGATATTTGAAAGTATTAGGAAGTGTTGGTTTTGAACCTGAAGATGAAAGTGACTGGAGCCATGAAACTGAATGGGGTGACAGCCCTGATATGGCTTTCGTGGTCAGTAGGGCTGTAAACAATGTTATGTTATGTTTGTTCCTCCCACAAATTTTTACAGGTTTCCAGCTAGAATGGTGTATGGAGATACTATACCATTCTGGCTATAAACCCTCGTTTTGATGCACATCTGTGTAAAACAATCATAAAGATGAATATGATTGTGAGACCTGTTATAACACATGTTGCAGAAGTCTTTTTTTCTTCTTTTTTTTCTTCAGAGACCATTTTACCTGTGGTGTTTTTTTTTTTTTTTTATTCTTTATTCTTTTTGTTCACCACTGCAGACAGGTGTTGAAATGAGAAAAAAGAGTTATGCCTACTTTTTCTTTAAAATTCATTAAGTTTGTCACATTTATGGGTATGATTTTTTAAAAATCTTTTTTTGTTTTTGTTTTTTTTTTTTTTCTTTTTTTTTGTTCATCATAGGAGTCAGGTGGTTCAATATAAAATAATAAAAAAGCTGTGCCTCCTATTTTTGAAAAAAAAGAAAAAAAGATTGTGGGTATGATGTGACACTTAAGCCCCAGGTGCTTTTCAGGCAAAATCAACGTGTGCGTCAACAAGAACGGTAAGTGGAGATCATCCATCTGATTTCACTGTTGCCTTCTTTCCCCTTCTTTCCTCGTGCTCTTCTGCTGATTCAGTTGATGGCTGTGTTTACTGAGCATTTTTATTTACTTAATTTCAAAGGCTTGCGGCTGGGGTCTTTTTTTGGGGTTGCATAACAACTGAAAAAAGCCATGTTTGTGTATTTTTGTGTGTGTGCATGGATGTGCTATATAATATGGATGCTTTGTACAGTAGCCTAAAGACATTGATGTCTTGTTCCAGAATAGTCTGCTTCACTTGTTTAATCAATACAGGTTGGTTTTTTTGGGGGGGGGGGGTTGCGGGGACTTTGTGTTTTAACCAGCTTGGATGTTTTTTCAGTTTGTTTTAAGTTGACTCATTAGTCTTTTTTGTGGGGGGCAATTGGTTTCTCTCAGGTACAAGTTTTTTTTATTTTGGGGGAGTTAACTTTGAGGTTCCTTCAGCTGATTTAACATTAGGATGGGGCTTTTTGTCATCAATTGTACCTTTTAACTCATTCCCTACCGGCAGATTTTTACCATGCATATCTCTGTATACGAGCCGTTTGTGATGATTAGTAAAGAACTCATAACTAAAAAGATATCAACACAAGTGCATGAAATTTTCAGGGTTTATTGTTGATATGTAGGTGGAAGGTCAAGTTGAAAGCCAGGTGCTAGACTTTTGTACAAAAGTTAATGTCATTAAGCCACAGAAAAATCTGAAGGTCAAATCCTGCGATGGCAGTGGATCGTAGGGAGTGAGTTAACAAGAGTACATGGTGCCAGAAGACGCACCAGACTCAAAATACCTGACCTGGGATTTCTATGGAAAAATGGAATATTCCAGAAACACTGCAGGAAAGAAAAGCACTCGTCCTACGCTTCATAATGGGCATTGTCCAGTGTTGTGGACGCTGCAAATGGAAAAGTGTGTGACAAACAGAAATGTTGGGTTTGTGCGGAATTTGTTCTGTGGCAGCCATACCACCAGCCATGGTGGGAGCTGAAAAGTATAGGTGGATTTTGTAATGTGGGTGTAAGATGCTGTGGGTGGATTTACTCATGGGATCTTTGTTTACAGTCTTTTTCAAGAGGTTGACAGGGGGGGGATCAGAACTGATAGTTACTCTTGTCAACAAAATCTCTCAAGTTGACTGTGTGACAGACAGTAGTATTCAAATCGAGCCCTTTAAAATCATCAAATCAGTACTCATTGCTATTCAGTGATTACCCAGCACTATTAATCATTAGTCCCAACACTCCTAACTATTAATCTGTAGTCCAGCACTAACTGTCGAGGTGTTTTCCATCCCTCCCCCTCCACTCCTTACACTCCTGTCTAAACTCCACATGTTCAAACAGTTTTTTTGTTGTTGGGAAGAAAAAGAAGAAAAAAAGCATGTAATGTATCATATATGCCTGAGACCTGCAGAGTTTAGAGGTTCAGTGACTGTCATAGAGGTGTGTTCACTTCTTACTATGACATTGTGTTACTGCACACACACACACACGCATGCATACACCATACACACATTCACAACACACCTACACCTACACACACACACCTACACACACACCTACACACACACACACACACACACACACACACACACACACACACACACACACACACACACACACACACACATGGTGTAATGGTGCACATGCATGTTCTCAGTGTGATGTAGAGATGACCTGTATCACCTTCCTTAGTCTCTTTGTCACTCAACCCCTATTACGATCAGAAACTGGAGTGCATGTCTCCATGTGTAGTTTCACTTCCCCCCCCTCAGTTCAACTCTTATGCGCTGTGTGCCTCTCTGCATGATTTCTCATTGGAAACAGAAGCTTTCACTCAGACCGCTGTCACAGAATGCACTTGATTTTTATTCACAAGTTCGTATGTCACAAGTGTTGCTCTGCTGAGCAAAATCGTGGAATTAACCCTCTTGGATTCTCTGAACACAGATTGCCTCTAGATTTCACATTCCTCCACAAAATCAGGTCAGGCACACATGCTCGCGCGCCTTGTCCTCCTTCTAAGTACATATCAGCAGCTATAATTACTTCCAGACTCACAGCAGGGTCTGTGCCTGTAGCCTTGATAGAGCTTCAGCATATGGTAGCCATCAGTGGAGGTCACTGCATGATGGAAAACTTCTGTGTGTAAATCCCAGCAAATCCCAGTTCGGGATTCAGGGGAGGGAATGATTAATCCCGGCAAATCCCGGTGTGGGACTAAGAGGGTTAATTAAGAAGTTTATTCAGCAGCAAAGGCACAGTCAGAGGCTGAGAAAACTGACAATATTTGAGTAGAAAGCTGATAAAAAAAATACCCAGATGCTGCAAAAAAAAAAAAGGAGTATTTTTCCAGATACTGCTTAAGCTGAGTAATGGTCAAAGTTATTGTGTAAAAAAAAGTTTATTCAGAAAAAACAAAAAGTTACAGGTTTGCTCTCTAATTCAAACAGGCTGATCTGATGAACACTGTCACAAGAGTAGAGAGCTGACAAGAACGATTCAGACACTGCAAGAAAGTGTGATGCAGATATTCCCAAGTCGTTCATGGTGACAGGGTAGCTCAGTGGTCAGATCACTTGCTCTCCCCCAAGCTAAGGTTACGTAGTGTTGAGTGTGGTTGCCTCGTAGTTGGGTGACTGTTCATGTGCCTTAGCTTCAGTACAGTCCCTCAACTGTAAATTGGTACTTTCCCTCTTTAGGGTCAGGGAAGGTAAAGCAGAAGGAGAGAGGAGTGGATGCCATCTTCGATATGCTGGCCCCTAGAGAAACTGAGGTTTCTTAATCCTTGCTCCATGATAACAGCATAAATAATAGGACACCTGTACCTTTTTACATGCGTTCTGTCTGTTCTCCATTTTGTTTCAAACAAATGGATCTATAGCTCAGCAGCTGCTCAAACCGTACCCCCAGGTTAACTTCAGACCGTGAGTTGAATGCTCTAACCACTGAAGTGGTCTGTCCCCTGTATCAACAGTTACTGGGCTGTAGTGGACTTTCCACGCCATCTTGCTGTGGTGCATCCATGCCCAACACCTGGTGTCTGTCTTATCACACAGGGATTCCCAGGTGGAATGAGACAATAAATGGAGTGTTCAGCTGGGGAATGCCTTACTAGGTAGAAACATCACTGACCTCATGCTGCTACATCCTACCTCTCTCCTCTTCCTGAATTGCAGGGAGAGTCATTGAGATGTTACACTGAAGAGCTGTTCATCAGATTTCTCCGATCATTTCAGTCTGTGTGGCGTCCTTTGTTTACAGTCAGCCAGGAGTAGCCCTGTCATCTGGTTATTGAACCATCATGAGTCTTAAGACTGACAGCTGGATGGTAGAATTACAGGTGTAGGCTGTTTCCTAGCATCTTCCATCGTCTGGGTGAATTTAAATTAAGTACATATTGGAGGGTTTCTTCCTTCTTTTATGGAGAGTAGGAAAAGGGAGAGAGACCAGTACAGAATGGTGAAATGAGAACATGTGTGGAGAGATGGGTTGTGAGATAAAGAAGTTAATCTGAGAAAAGACAAGTAAGTTTTCATCCTTTTCCATCCACATTTATCTGTTCATTTTGTTTTGTTATTTTTTCATGGTGGGTTTTCTTCTTATACCTATGGCTATTATTTATATTCCCTCCAATTTTTTGTTGTTCCTCGCTAGAGCTCCAAGGTTCACCAATCATGAGATTTTCATATGTGACATTTTTTCCAACCATGAAGGTAGCCAGCCACATTTCGACTTCATGGATATGAAAATAATTTGATTTTCACACATCTTGAGTATAGGGAATGCCTGAATTCTGATGACAACTACACCATGAACGGCCATTCGTTTACAGGCAGACAAGCCTTAGCAAGAATGCACTGAATACTGTTCTAGCAAGGGCAGGGAAAGAAAAAAATAATTTGCTAAAATCAAGAACACATTTTTATGTACGTTGTGGTGTTGTGTCTGTACTGTCAACCATGGCTAAACTCAGCTAATGATAATTTGATAGCCAAATTTTTTTTATATCAATGATGCCATGATAAAAATTCTCCAACAGTTTGTTCAAATGAAAGAGGGCCAAAGAATATTTTTGTGTTTATGTATGAATGTTCATGAGTTACTGAAGGTTTGTTGAACTAGTCTTATTCAGTTTGGGATTTTGTTTAGGTGGATTTTTTTGCTCGATTTGTTTTTTTAAATTTTTTGATAGAAGATTTTCCTTTGTTCAGTGCTTGACTAGAGCTCCAAGGATCACCAATTGTGAGATTGTTTCATGTGCGAACGACTGCTTTTGCCCACCATTAGGGTAGCCACATTCTGACTTCAGGGATGATGTCTAAACATGACACAAATGTACATGCAGATTTTTGTGTGTTTATTTTTTTCTATCTGTTTTACAGACACTTAATGGCATAGTCTTCCGAAAGGCAGAATGGGTTTTGATGTGTGTGCAAGATGTTCTGTGAAGCATTGCGCACATAGACTCATTAGTCTCATCTGAAGGATTTTCAGGGGAGTGGAGACAGTACTGATGATAACTCTAGGGGGGGAAAGATAGAAGAATTACACTTTGGTCTGTGATGAGATTGAGTAGGGGAAACCAAGAAATTAATTTCTTGCTACTTTGTAAAGATTTACTTAACGAACTCTGTTGGTTTGGGAATGCACTCCATATTCACATCTCCATGCCCCATTAACACAACAGGGCATTCTCTTGATGGGGGCAGGACATAGGGCAAGGTGGGCACAGCCTCAACCTGTGGTGAATCCAGCTTGGGCATGGACAACGGACAATGTGCGTGGTAACAAAACTGAATACCAGCACCCTCCGACATTAGGGATCACAGGCCAGATTGGTCATGAGCTGCTCTGAAGTCGGAGTGTGTTGGCTGAGGCCAGTGAGCAGACCTCCTGCAGAGTTACTAGCAGAGAAGAGACCAGGTCTAGCCTCACTTGCTGTAAGGGAAGGCAGAAGAAGAGATTTCTGTCTGAACTGATCCAGAATGTAATTAAGCTGCTTTAAACAGTTTTCCTTCATTTTTCTCTTCTTCCCTTTTTTGGGAATTACACAAAAAACTCAGTAGCCTAGGTATCCTATAGTTTATCAGCTGTATGGCAGCATGAGCCTTATGTCATCTTTCAAAAAAACAAAACAAAGAAAGAGATTTTTTTGGTCTTCACGAAATCTATCAGCAACAATCCCTCCTATCCCCATTTTCCACTTCATTTTTGGTACAAAGATTCTTCCTAGTTTTGTTTTGTTTTTCCCCACAGTCACTATACAGCCCTAAATGTCTAATTTCTCAGAAGTCTGCTAATTCTTTCTGTGTTGGAAGGATGATCTGGGTTGGATGTGTTTCTGTGTTAAACACTGATTTCAGTTAACTTTGCATGGTTGTTATGCTTATGTAGATTTGGGGGGTTTCCGTAGTTGCTTTTCTATAGCTGCATTTTTGTTCTTTTTTCCTTTTTTTTTTTTGATGTCTTTTTGCGTAGAAAGCACACATTCTTTGCTGTGAGGATTGGGAGATGGAGGATGTTTTAAGAATGGTTTTGTGGTTTGTTTTTTTTTTTAATTCTGTGTTCTGGAATTCTTTTGATTTGTTGCGGAACAAGAAGAAAAGAGGACTTTAAGAGTGCTTAGGTGGTTTTTTTGTTTGCTTTTTTAATTTTTATTTTTTTCTATTCCATCCTCTGTGTTTCTTCAGGGTGGAACAGCAATTAACAATAAAAATTTTTAAAATTGATTGTACTTTTTCAAGTCATACAAAACTTATGCATCTCAGTCACTAATCTGTTGGTGAATTAATCCTGCCAAATGTCAAGAAATGGCTTAGTGTTTACTCCAGTCCTTGACGAGTGAACAGTTTCAGTGTAGATACACCTTCACACGCACAACCACACACACACACACACACACACACACACACACACACACACACACACACACACACACACACACACACACACACACACACACTGTCATACATACACAAATGTACACACACACCACACACACACACATACAAACGTATACCTACAATTATGTGTTCACATACACACACCACAGTTTTTCTTTTTAGCTGTTTGGTTGGGTGTTCGATTGTTGTTTAAAAAAATTGTGTCTACATCAGTTAGCTTACTACTTGGGAGAACTCCCAAAATGTCATGACTGCTGTATGTTACGGGAAAACTTGTATATTCATCTTTATACCTTGAATAAAAAAAAGGCATGCTGTATTTGACCACACAGCAATGGTTAAAGCAGGCAACAGATGTGGCCTCCAGAATGTGCTTCTGTGAAAAACAGGGTGTAACAAACGTATCCCAAACAAACCTGTAAATGTCCATCTCAGATGGCCCAGAGTATGGGTTTGAACCTGAGGGTTTAGAATCCTATGTGGTCTGCTCCAAGCAGGTGGATATCATCTACAAGCCACGCAGTGCTCTTCCTGAAAATCAAGCTCAGTGTGTGCGCAGTACATAAGTTGTTTGCTGTGTGTGTATTACTGCAACCTCGGATCTTACGACAACTTTCACATCACTCATCTTTTCAGAGGATTGGGCAAGCAGATTTGAACTGTCTTTCTGAGTAGCAAGGATTGTGTGTGTCTCTCCCATTCAATGTCAGACAATACCAAGAATGACGCAACACAGATGGGAACAGATGACACGATTTACAAAAACTGCATACACACAGGGACTGGATGTAAAAAAGCACACGAGTGCTTATTCCATTATCCTCAATATAAATAAAAAAAATAAAATAATAAAATAAATTAAAAATAATAAACAGTGCTGGGCCATCTTTAGTGTGTCACCTTGTGGCAGATGTCCTGTGCTTCACTGTTGATCGCTGGTGATGTGTATGGAAGCAGGATTAACAACTTGGGAATGTGTTTAACAGAATTTTAGAAGACACCCTGTGTGTGTGTGTGTGTGTGTGTGTGTGTGTGTTGTGTGTGTGTGTGTGTGTGTGTGTGGTGTGTGTGTGTGTCTGTGCTGTGTTAAGGAATTTAAGGGTTTGGCTCACACTAGCTACAGTTAGGACTGACTCGGTTCTGGCAGAGATTTTTTTTTTTTTTTTTAGTTCTGCAGAGAAAGGTACCATGACACAAGCACTGTACCATGACATTATTATATGCACATAACCGTGGCAGCAGGACAAAACAAGCCCTGTATACAAACTGTAATTGAGGTGGTATTATTCTATGTATTTTGTATTCTCAACAATGCTTTTGAAATATCTTTGGTTCAGAATTGGCTGTTGGCACATAAAATCTTTGAAGAAGCATGGCATGCAAACTGTTATTGTTGTTGTTGTGTTCTGTGAGTTGTGCCATTATTGCTAAGGTTGTTTTCTTTTGTTTGTATTGTTAAAGGAGGGTTGTTTTTTTTTTTACATTTGTGTGGTTGTATGCATGAGTATATAGATTTGCCACAATCATTACATCTGCGCATTGAGGAAGAATGTGTGTGTGTGTGTGTGTGTGTGTGTTTGTGTGAGCATGTGTGCATTTGTGTGTGAGTGCACACGATTTATGTTCTTATGTATATGCCTGCATGTGTGCAGGCACACACACACATGCACACAATCTAGCTTGGCTATCACTTTTATCATCAATAAATGAGTTGTAGCAAGAAACGTTGTGCATTTGTGCTCAGAGAACAAGCATCACTAAACAAACACAACGTAGTCCTAAGGCACGGGGCAGACACTCCCCTGGCTTGTGGCCTTATGGCAGCCTGACTGACTGGCATTGGAACAGAATTGATTTTAGACGTTTTTTTTACTTTTTGTTCCTCAGTTAGGTTGGATGGGTGACTGTTAGTGCGCCCTTGGCTTCAGTACAGTCTCCCCACTTCACCTGCTGTAAATGGGTACCTGCTCTCTTTAGGGTCAGGGAAGGTAAAGCAGCGAGGGAGAGGAGATGGGCGTCGCCCTCAATATGCTGGCCCCTAGAGAAGCTGAGGTCTCTGATGCCTCGCTCCCC
The DNA here is from genome assembly GCA_030674155.1 of Stramonita haemastoma. NCBI lineage: Eukaryota > Metazoa > Mollusca > Gastropoda > Neogastropoda > Muricidae > Stramonita > Stramonita haemastoma. The sequence continues at coordinate 19,113,379 of CM060340.1, forward strand.
TACAACTGCCTAGGTTATGTGACACCCTTTAGTTACTACTTTTTACCTCTTCTGTTAGAACTCCAAGGTTCACCAGTGGTGAGATTTTGTGTATGGGACTGGTTTTGCCCACTCTATTACGGCAGCTGCATTTGGACTTTGTGGATGAACAGAATGATTCATGTAAAAATCTGGAATGTTAGTTGTGGTTGAGTTGAGGTAGCAGTCACAAGAAATGGCCTGTTTTGGTTGGCAGAACACGAGCAAGAGTTTGTTTGAAAGGGTTGGATTAAAGTACCTTACTAATGGGAAATATTTGATAAAAGAGCAAACACAAATAGGAACTAGAAAGGAAATTGAACTTACTACTACAAAAAATGAAATAGATAATTAAGTAAAAAAAAAAGAAAGGGAAGAAGAAAAGCTGTGTGCAGAACTTTGCTGTACTGATGTAACATGCTTGCTTTTTAACTGTAGATGCCTACCTAACATGAGCAGCAAGCTTTGTGATATCATGTTGGTAAAATGATTATGCTTTGTTCTTCTGAGCTGTTCTCGAATCATTCCTCACTCTCATGAATTGTCTTTGAATTTAAAAGTGCTGTCTGTAACTTCTTTTCTTTTCTTTTCTTTTTTTTTTTTTGGCTGTCTAAAACTTGATTTTGATTTCAGTTGTATAATTGTATTTTTTATGATTACAATCGGCCAGTTTGTTAATGTAGATGTTTATAGAGCTTGTCTTTTTTTTGGGGGGGGGGGGGGGAGGGTTGTCAAATATAACTTTTTTTCTTGTTTTTTCTTCTTTCTTTCTTGTGTATGGTTGAGATTTTTTTAAATTCCATGTAGTTCAGTATAAACAGAACAAAATGAGTGGCCTATGTCAGACTTCCAACATGGTTGTCTTTGTTGTAGGGTTTTATGTGTGGAAGTTTGTTTACTGTCATCTCCTTGGCCTTTCATATGGTGATTCTTTTTCTATGATTCATACGCATTTGTTTCATCTGCAAGGTCATTTGTTCATGTCCATTGTTATGGAGGCAAAGTAAAATAAATTTGTACTCATGTAAAATAACCATATGATTACATTATATTGTAGACATAGCTCATCTTTGTACTTCGAAAGTCACCAGATCTTAATACTTATTGTCCCTAAGTGCACACATGCATACATTCTTGGACATGCATGTGTACTTGTGCACGCATTACATACATACCTATACTCTTTTTCTTGCTCTCTTCCTCTTTCTCAGTCACACACTACGGTTAAACACACTCACACAAAAATGTGCACACACATTCTCTCTCACTCTCTCTCTCTCTCTCTCTCTCTCTCTCTCTCTCTCTCTCTCTCTCTCTCTCTCTCTCCCTCCTCTCTCCCTTCTCTCCAGAGAGCTGGATGTTTAAAAAAAAAAAAAAAAGCTATTGTTATGCTTTTTCTATAACCCTCTATAAACAAAATTCATTCATTTGTTCTCCCCACCCCCCACCCCACCCCACTCACTTTTTGTGTTTCTTCTCTTCTCTCTCTCTCTCTCTCTCTCTCTCTCTTCTCTCTCTCTCTCTCTCTCTTCTCTCTCCTCTCTCCTCTCTCTCTCCTCTCTCCTGTCTGTCTTCTGTCTCTCTCTCTCGTCCTCTCTCTCTCTCTCTCTCTCTCTCCCCTCCTCCCTCCCTCCCTCCCTCCCCTCCCCCCCCCCCCCCCCCCCCCCCCCTCCCCCTGTCCAATTTTTCTCCTCCTACCTAACGCTCGCTTCTGACGATGCGACACTGTCTTGCAGCCACGCTGCTGCACAAGTATGTGAATGTGGATGTGAACCCCAGCCGAAAGAGCGAGCGGCAGGAGTGGGCCTCTGCCTGCTACCACGCCTACTACAGCCCCCTCTGCGCCTTCGAGGTCCACATCCAGTGGATGGTGGCCACAGGGTCCCTGCTAGGGGACATGGTCAGTACATCTTTTGTGTGTTTAATATCACATTTGTGAAGAGGCATAAAATAAAATCAAACACACACACACACGTACGCATACTCTCTCTGTCTCTCTGTCTCTCTCTCTCAAACACACAGACATACATGCGCATGCAAGCTACAAACAACACACACACACACACACCACACACACACACACACACACACACACACACACACACACCCACACACACACACACACAACACATATATTGTTTCACTTGGACAGTTTAGACACCTGTTTGATACTGACTGAAAAGAAGAAATTATTGTTTTTCTTTGTCTGATGCTATAGAAGAAAAAAAATTCATTGGGAAGAGAATTAATTCCAAAGAGCAGGACTGAAAGAAGAGGAAGATTAGCAACCATATGTTGATGTGGAAATATAATTTGTGGAATTTTTAATATGCCAGAATCATCAGCAGAATGGAAGAGCATGAAAAGGTTTGGAAGTTTATGCAAGTCCAGAGAGGTATGAAGATATATATATATATGTGTGTGTGTGTATATATAAACTATACATATACATATCTATATATATATATATATATATATATATATATATATATATATATATATATATATATATATATATATATATAATCACAGGGCACAAATGCATACACCAGTCCATAGTGCTAAATTTAGTGTACCCTTTCCATTTACCTTGTACAAGTGTGGTTAGTTCCTGCTAAAATAGCTCCAGCTGGCCCCATCTAGGCTGGGATGGGATGGGATGGATTAATTAGCTGCTGAGAGGAGCTGAAAGTGGGGGAAAGTGACTGCTGTGATATACGTATGTGTGTGTGTGTGTGTGTGTGCATGTGCATGCGTGTGTGTGCGCGCATGCATGCATGTGTGCATGTGCGTGCATATGTGTGTGCAGATCTACAGCTGGGCACGGAAAGCCACCACCTGTGGTTTTCACCTGATCCCGGTGCCTGGGGACCCCTTCGCTCTGCCCAACTGCGTCAACTCCGACCCCTTGCGAGGCCCCATCTTCATCCCCCTCAGCATCAACCTGGAGGAAGGCGTCTTCAGAGGTGAAGTCTGCCTGTCTGATTGTCAGGTGTTCCACAGCTTAACAACATCCTGGGGTTCACCAAAATGCACTCTTGTCTCCCCCTTCGCCCCATTCCATCCCATCTACTACACACACCTGGGAATCACTGGAGAGCACAGGCTGGATCAGAAGTTTATGTGTCACAGTGCGCAAATCCAGCATAACTCAGTCAAGGGTCCAGGGCCCAGCCCTAAAATTAGTGTGCCCCTTTCCTTTTACCAAGTCCAAGTGCGGTCAGTTTCTGCTATAATTAGCACCAGCTGGGATGAGATAGATAGCAGCTGAGAGGAGCTGAAAGTGGGGGAAACTGACAGCTGTGGTGTATGGCTGTTTTTTTTCAGGTTAGCCTACCTCACTGTATAGGCAGCCACACTCTGACTTCAGAGGATACGGCAGGTCATGACTGTAAAGATCTTAGTCTGAATCAGGTGACTGACTCGATTGCTTGATTCTTTTTCTTTCCTGAGAGCTGGATGAAAGGAAACAAAAGCAACATTGTTGTTTGTGGTTGTTCTTTTTTTTACAGTAAAAGTGTAATTTTGTTCACTTTCTCTTAACTCTACAGCTGTGGTGTGGAAACAGTTGTGTACATATGTACATTCATTTATCCAACATATCACAGCACACAAATCCAGCATAACTCAGTCAAGAGTTCAGGGCCAAACGCTAAAATTAGTGCGCTCCATTCTTTTACCTAGTCCAAGTGTGGTCAGTTCCTGCTGTAATTAGCACCAGCTGGGCTGGGATGGAATGGAATGGATAGCCACCAAAAGTAGCTGAAAGTGGGGGAAACTGACAGCTGTGATATGCACATGCAAGAAGGATAAAGAAAGGCACAGATGTTAATGCTGGTCCTGTTGTGTTGTGCAGATTGTTCGGAGGACACGAGGCAGCAGCGACTGTTCATCATCCAGGACACCATACTGAAAAGGTCATTTCCCTTCCCGCCACCATCCTACATCCTACAACTTTTGATGCTGCATCTCTGAATTTTTTTAAACTTTGGCAATGAACCACTGCCCTACACATCCACAGAAATTTCACCAGGCACTATGGCGCAGTGGTTAGCACCTTGGATTATTGAGTGGAAGGTTGCAGGCTCGAATCCCATAAGAGTCATAGGGACTTTTCAGATTCCAGCCAGCTCTTACCCAGGGTGAGTGTTATGTGGGCTCCTTGGGAAGACTGGTAGTGGGACCACACAGTCGAGCTTCATCCACTCTATGGATGCAAATTTGAGAGTGTTGCTCAAATTACCTGACCAACACTGCAGGTGTCTGTATCTCATGGGCCTGGTTGCTGCCAGGATATATTATAACAATAAGCGTAGAGTACAACCCTGTCATGTAGTATCAAAACACATGCACTTCCACAGCAGCATCATTACATCATCCTCATCACCATTGATCATCATACCAAAAAAAAAAGAGAATTGCCTCTGATTCGGTGGCCCCTGTTGCCCAGGTCTCATGGTGACCTCATATTCAGATTCTCCATTCACTTCTGTGCCTGTAGTGAGTTTGTGTCAAAGCCTATAGGGTTAGAGGTTTGTGGGGGGGGAGGGGGTATGGTCGTTGAAGGGACATTATAGTGGTCACCACCTGGTGTGGGTGACTCACTCTGTTTGACTCCATAACTGAGCTAACACTGTCATTAGTAGAGGGCTGAGTATGTGTTGTCCTGCATGCATTAGCTCAGAACAGGCACCACTGAACACCACCAAAGGACCCAGCAGAAGTTCAGGGCACCTCTGGATGATGGCCCCATCGGTGGCCTAATATTGGTGGGCTCCCTGTGGATTCCAACCCTGAGGATGCCACATAACAAATCCTGGTATGGCTGTACTGGGAGATTGAAATAAGCACCATGGGAACAGGTGGACAGGAACGTCAGAGAAGGTAAGGCAGCAAATAAAAAGAAAACAGTATTGACTCCACTCCCCTGAAATTCCTTTGGATGAGACTCTAAACCAAGTCCCATGTACAAAATGATCAGATCCTTTAAGTATACATTTAAACCTGCTCCACCTTTACAGAAGAGTAGGCCATTGCATGCCGGTAGGAACAGATAACAAAATCTTAGAAACACACGCGCAGTGATGCTGTGTTTTGACATTACACCCAAAGTCAGAATACAGGTGCGAAATGATGGCTCTGAGAGTTGCATACGCAAAGTCTCACCATCGTAGCCTTAGATTTTCTAACTGAGGAACAAAAGCAAAAAGAAATAATAGATAATATATAATAATAAAATGGAGGCTTATATAGCGCGAATTCCCCAAAACATGGGCTCACTGCAAAGGTTTTTTTTGTTTTCACATCATATACAACGTACACCTCCTTCAGAGGTGTACGCTTCTCAGCGACCTGAGGAAGAAAAATGATGTGTAAACCGCCGTTCATGCTGCAGGTTCGGGTTCGTCCCCTGCTCGGTGCAGCAGCCCGAAGCCTACAACCCGGTCCGAACCTCGGCCTGCACCGAAGCCGAGGACTACAAACACCAGTACGTCCACTGCACCGTGGGCATGTTCGTCCTCATCCCCGAGCTCAAGCCCTCCCCGCCTCCCTCCCCTCCTCCCACCTCAGCCCTGAAGAACCCGGCCAAGTATTCCTCCTCCCCGACGGCCTCGCACCTGGCGAAGCGGTCGTCGTCGGACCTGCACAAGGACTACATCGCCCGCCAGCAGTCCAACCTGAAGAGCGAGGCGGCGCATCGCGTGGGCTTCCTCTGGTCCTGGAACTTCATGTCCACCAAGCGCTGGCGCTCCGGCAACACGGGCTACGAGGACTTCCAGGACAAGATGCTGGCCGACTTCCTCCACTTCTGCTACAGGAAGGACGAGCGCCTGGACGAGTTGGTGCAGAGCGTCGGCTTTCCTTCGTAGTCCACGGCACACAGCCCACAAATCCAACATCACTCCAGTCACTTGCTTGACTTATGCCTGTGAATTCCCTTGGGAACATAGGGCTGCAACAACAACGCTCCTCCAACAGACTCGGTTCTGGGAGATCCTCTTCAGCTCGGCCTCTGCACATCATTCCGGCTTGCCCTCTTCGTCTCTGCTTCAATGCTTCTGCGCCAGGTTTGTTTTGGTTGACCTACTTTCTGCCTCCCTTGTGGGTTCCAGTCTAGGGCATGGCTATCAGTCAAGAGTGCTATAATTAGCATGCCCTTTTTCTTTGACCTAGTCCCAAGTGTGGGCAGCAGTTCTGCTAGAAATATATAGCACCAGCTTGGCTACATCTGAGCTGGGCTGGGCTGGGAAGGAATGATTAGCAGCTGAGAGGAGCTGAAAGTGAGGGAAAACTTGACAGCGTTGAGCCATGGCGAATGGAGGAATCTGCTGGTTTTGTGCTGCTTTTTTTTTTTTTTTTTTTCAGCTGATGTGTTGTTGAGTGATTGTAGATGAAGGATCGCCATTTTGCATTCCCAACTGGGGTTTTGTTTGAGGTTGTATACGAAGTGAAAACGAAAAACAAAAATTTACTGCCATGCTGTCTTGACTGGCTTGTTGGGTGTTTTTTTTTCATGGTCACAGGTCTGGTGAGAGTGGAAGAGTTTGCTGATGTGAGCTGCACATGCAATGGTATAATATCATTGTTGGGTGTGTAACAAGTGTGACTGGAAACATTTTGTGGCATTGTTGAGTTTGCTGAATTTTGTGTGTGTGTGTGTGTGTAGGAAGTGTGTGTGCAAAGGGAAGAATTCACAGCCTTGCCGAATTGACTGGTGTGTTTCTATGATTGAGTTTTCAGTGATTGGAAGAATCTATATTATGGCATTGTCAACAGGTGTATTTTTTGTGGTTGGATGAGTGCTGAGTGAAAGGAGGTAACGTTATTGCTTTTCAGGACTGACCGGTGTTTTATTGTGTCATTGAAGGTATTTGCTGCCAAGGAATAAACGTGTGGAAAAAAAGCACCTTAAAACAATCTGGCCATCTGAACATATACGGCACTAGTGTTCATTTCAAGTACAGTACACAGTCAGCATACAACTGAAAGTGTCTGTAAGGGAGAGACATTCATTTTCCATAAAAGTTATGTTTATATCAGCATCTATGCATCGTGTGAAAATACTTATGAGAACTGTTGACTTACTTGATTGTGTTGGTAGAGAAGGCGTTGAGTGAGGAATGGTAAAGACAGTGTGCTTTATCGCATCATCCTGATTTATATTTTCCCTATCGCTGAATGTGCAGAGTATCTTTTTGATCAGTATCTTAGCTCAGATAATTCAAACATTTGTAATATTCAGACAAACAAACAAAAAGCCAAAAATCAAGTTTTAGATCTTCCAATGAAAATATAATGATTTGAACTTTTGCTAAAAAAAAAAAAGAAGCAAAAATCAGACAACAAAATAGTATATTAAAAAAATCAAGTTGAGATCTTTCAAAGTGAAGATAGAACCATTGAACACTGCGACTGTGCAATACAAGTGATGTAGTGCCTTTTTCTGTGCATGCTTCATCTCATGTGTTCATGTGGCTTCACCCTTCTGTAACCCCCCCCCCCCTACCCCCCCCCTGATATTCTGAACATGAATTAGTGAGAATGAGGTAGTGCAGAGTGGAAGTGTGTGAAGAAAGTAACAGAGTACAGAGAAGATGAACATTACCATATTCTGGGGGACAGGAGAGCTCTGTAGTCTGTGCTGTCCCCAAGCTAGCATTGAGCACGATTGCCTCATGAATGGGTGACCGTTTATGTGGTTTGACTTCAGTACAATCCCCCAATTCACCCAGCTGTCAATGAGTACCTGCCCCCTCTAGGTACAGAAAAAGCAATCAGCAAGTGATAGGAGATGGGCGCCACCCATAAGTTACTCACCCCTAGACAAGCTGAGGCCTCTGACACCTGGCTGTTAATGTGTGATCAAGTGCTTTTAAGTTTGAAAACTGTCTGAGATGATCTCAGTGAGGTTGTGGCCTTAATACTCCATATGCCTAGATAGCCGTGAAGTTTGATATTGCTTTCCTTTTCGCTTTTGAGAAAATTGAGTCTGTATACATCATGTTGGGTGATCTTGTGTTTGAAGAACTGAATTAAGGTTGTGTGCTTAAGAGTTGTGACTTTGCTGCATGCAAGGAACCACAGCTGATGATTTTCAAGATTTTTTTTTTTCCATAATATACTGTGAACATTTGAACTATGTGTTCATATGGTGCTGTCTCGTGTGTAAAAACTGTTTTGAAAGATACATTTCCTCTGTAAATAATTATTCATATTCTACTCATTTCATTTTGTAAGAAGTTTAGTCATACTCATTTTGTTTTGGGCATTGTTTTTTTATGTGTGCATGAAATTGATGTCAAGTCCACATGCTTTACAATTTTTTTGTTTGTTTAGATATTACAAAAAACGTCGACTTCTGAGTCCTTTACTCTTTAGTGAGTTAACTTTTCAGAACGTTTGATGTTGCTAGGATAGAACAAGTGCAAATATTCATTACCTCACAGTGTTGGCATTATTTCATTGTTCTGTTTGTGACATTCTAATCCGTATCTATAAACATAAAACCTGATCCAATGTGATGAGGGATGATACTAAAAAATCCTCTCCAGCATTTTGGAGAACTTCACTTTCTTATATTGCACCTGATGTACTCTGATGACTGGATTGGGGCAGCCAGGTGTGTTTATCATTATAGTGAATACACATGAAGCCTACAGTGAATTATCATTTTATGATCAATGAATAGTCACAAGGTTAGTCAGGTGATACACAGTCAGCTTGTGGATTTGATCAAGCCTATGGGTGTGGATGGTTTAATGCTTTTTATTAGTTTATAAATCATAGATTCATTCATATTTGGGGCATCATTTTATCATGTTTCTAGCAATATGGTGTCAACATTTCTATTCCGTTAACTTTCAACACTGCCCAGAAGGTATTTTGTCATACTCGCTTATTGTATGCATCTACACTGCTGTGATCTTTACTTTCACCTGTTTAGCAGCCATAATGAATGCTTCAGGTACGTTTCTTCTTTGTGAGCAGGTACATTTCTACTTTGAGATCCAGCATAATAGAAGAGGAGGAATATACAATCAGTAACATCAATTTCTGTGCTGCAAGCCTTTTTTTTCTTTTTGCATTATGTTATGATTACTGTAGTCTTCTCAATAGCAATGGTGTTGCAGGTAACTTGATAACCAACCTCCTCCCTTTTTTCTCCTGTATACCGGTTAAATTGTATAACCATCAAGCCAACTACCAAAACTTTCTTTTGGATGCATGCAGCATGCTCTGTGCTTCAACAACAGACATCAGGATCATTCAGAAGATTCAAAAAGCGAGAAGGAAACTCGATTACTAGAACCAACCACGAGTTACAAATGTTTTTCCCCCTCTTACTTAAAAGTATCATACATGAACTGAAGGCTGTGTTAGTAGAAAAAGAGAATTCTGAGAAAATTATGATTTTTCTAAAGAGGGAATTCTAGGAAATTATCATTAACATTCCAGTCTGTGCCAAATTAATTTTACTTCTGAAGGGTCAATTCTCTTTCCTCCCATTTCTTCATTTTTCTTCAAGATAGGCAAGTAGGGACTAACTACAGGGTTTATTCACACTTCTCCATATAAAATTCAAGGGCTTTTGAAGATATTCAAGTGTGCAATTCATGCAGTATTACATTTGTAATCTGCACATGCTCAGCTCTGCACACATTTTTGGCCAAAAATAAAATTGACAGTATATTGACTTAGCCACCAATTTGAGAATCCAGAAAACAGATTGGGAGGGGGGGGGCATCAGGATTTAAGATTACATCATCTCATTACTTCCTCTCATATGTGCTCACACCTTTCACTGTTTCAGTAAACAGATGTTTTATTTCAAAGGATAAAAAAGTCAGAATCATGTCTTTTTTTGTGATTATATCTGTGAGTAAGAACAGATGTGTGGCATCAGAGTTGAAGAATGCTATGATAGGAAATGAGGAGTGTGTGTTATAAGTTTGTTTGAATGTGTGGGTTTTTCCATAACATGGAAACTGTATTAAAGAAGTCAGTGCAACTGATGTCTGAAGCTTAAGAAATGTGATACAATTAAACATGAAACTGCTGTCAACATTGCTTGTTCTTATGGGTGAAAGTTGTGATTTGGTCATGCACATGAGCGCTCACGCGCACGCACGCACACACACACACACACACACACACAGAGTTGGGCCATATGCATGCTTGCACATGCGCACACACACACACACACACACACACACACACAAACTCATACCAGTTGGATTTTCTTTCCATTCAAATATAATTCATCTCATAGCTAACAAACATAATTTTTAAAAACCCACTAAGAGTAGTACATATCTACAACTGCATTCATGTTTTGCAAACCCATGAAAAGTATTTCTTGTGTAGCAAACTAGCAACTTTTTTTCTTCGTTCCTCAGCTTTTTTTCTTCGTTCCTCACTACAGCTTGAAGCTCACCAAAGGTGAGATTTTATGCATGACCATTTTTGCTCACCATTAAGGTAGCCACAATCTGACTTCAGGGCTGATGTCTAAGCACACCACAAATGAGTGGGTTTTTTTTAAAGAATACTGTCATTTTTCCTGCCAACATACAATGGCCCTCTCGTCCAAAATGCATAACAGGTTTTAGCATGTGTGCAAAATGTTCTGTGTGTATCTGCTCACAGGTCCATGATTTACAGTCTTACCGGATGGACTTTTGGAGGAGTTGAGTTGGTATTGATGTTAACTCCAGGAAAATATCCCTTTGAATGGGTGCCTCAATCCTGAGCCATTTGATCACGAATGTAACACTCTATCCACTAGGCTATCCACTCCCTGCAACTATGTTTAAACTGGAGGAAAAAACTTTTTTTAATATGTACAAAGGCCAACAATCTTGGCAGAAAACATATGTACAAAAACAAATCATCATATCTATTCCTGATGTCATAATACATTCATGATCTTCTACAAACATAATCAAAATCACATGTATTCATTTGAACATGTGTAACTTGTGTGGATGCGTGTGTGCCCACAACACACACACACACAAACACACACACACAAAACATGTATGCACACACACACACACACACATTCACATGCTTAACACACACACACACACACAAACACACAACACACACAACCAACAGTAACAACAAACACAAGCACACCATTTTCATTCTAGTACACCAATGCACAAGTATTTATGATGATCACATGTACTAAAGAACCGAAATACAAAATAACAAAAAAATTATCTGAAAGAATACCATTTAAAGTGAACAGACAGCATCATAACAACTGATGAGAACTGAACATATTTACAGGCCCGAGAACAGATCTGAAAGCAGACAGGCCCTAATTCTAATGCCTTTACTATAACAGACAGCAAATCTTACACCAGCCGATCACATGGAAACCAATAACACTGGTGCTTGTTAGTCATTAGAAATATTGTTGGTGTTGGATTTCATCTGGGAGAAGCACAGATCACACTGAAAATGTGTCACAGAGAAATCCTTATTCATTGTTGTTGCTGTTAGCTCCCCAGCTTAACACCCTGGGGGTCACCCAGAATAGGAACTTTGACTGACAGACTCCTCTCACCTGGGAATTTTACATTTTATATTCACTATGTCACGGAAGATTTCTCTGCATGAAATTTGGGTGTTCTCCCCGGAGAGTGCATCACCACAAGAGCAGAACCACCAATTACTTTTTTTCTTTTTTCCTGTCTGCAACTGTATTTGTTTCCCTATCAAGTGGATTTTTTTTAACAGAATTTTGCCAGGCACAACTCTCTTGTTGCATGGGTTTTTATTTACTGTGCCTAAATAATTTTGTGTAACACACGGGACCTTGGTTAATCGTCTCATCCAAAAGACTAGCACCCATTGGTCTAATGGATGAGGGAAAAGTTTTGGGCCCATGCGGGGTTTGAACCACCGCACACTTCCAAACCAGACCTTTTCCGCTTTTTAGTCAGGGCATTACCTCTAGACCACTGATCACCAATCACTATGAGACTGTTAGTGCACATAACAGTTTGGTTTAAAGATTTCTTTATTTTTAATTATATCACCAGACAAATTTGTGTCATGAATTCACATCAATACACACCTTCTAATTTGAACATTTTGCTTGTGCTGTGTATAAATGCCTGAACAGAACTACCCGTTATTCAATGTAGTCAAAATCGGAGGGAATATCAAACTGCTTGTCAGTTCACTTTCCTCACAGCAGAACTTGTTCTTCACCCAGGACTTGATGGAAAATATGTTATCTGCACACCCACACACGCGCACCACACACACACACCACACACACACACACACACACAACCAGCATGTCAAACAAAGTTTACCTTGCTTCAATATTAATTAGTCTTCAGAAAATCTTCCGGGAAAAGTTGATGTTTCCCAACTGTTTTAGTTCAAATAGGTGAAACAGAAATGGTGCTTGTACACTGTGTTCTAATAATTTTTTCCAACAACCACTTTCTAGCCAGGATTTTGGAGAGAAAAGAAAATCCCAGCTAAGGTTTGGGGATCAAACCCTGAAGAATGGACCTTACAGCCAAGTGGTAAAGACAGTTCGACTTCAAGTGCATACCTGCCAGTGCCTTATTTCCCTTACATGTATATATGCATGCACAGGATCAAATACGCATGTTAAAGATCCTGTAATTCATGTCAGCATTCAGTGGTATAGGGAAACACAAACACAGCATACACCCCTGAAGTTGGAATGTGGCTACCTTAATGGTGGGCAAAAATTGATAGACATACTGTAGTATCAAAAGCTCCATCTAACAGTCTTACGAATTACAAGTTCTTTAACATGAATATTTGATCTTCCACATGCATACTTGAAAATAATCAATGCACCATCCATTTTCACTCCTTTGTGTGTGTGTGTGTTTGTTTACAGTGTGTGTGTGTGTGTGTGTGTGTGTGTTTACAGTGTGTGTGTATGTGTGCGAGTGAGTAAGTGTGAGTGTGTGCGTGCGTGCGTGTGTGCGTGTATTTGTGCTTGCATGTGTGCAAGCATGTGTGTGCATGTGTGTTCTGTTTAACTGACTACTCACATAAGAAGATTTTATACAAATTTATACAATGAGGCACAACCCAAACCTCAATACTACCAAAACAAACAAACAACCCCCCCCTCCCCCCAAAAAACCCTAAAAAACCCAATCCATTCTTCACAGTAACAAAACAAAAAAAAAAGCAGACAAATGTAATCAAACACACACACACACACACACATTTATTACAATAAAAATGCAGTAAGATGAAGAAAATTTTTTTTGAAACGATTAACCTTAAAAAGGGGATGGGATAGCTCAGTGGTCAGAGCACTCGTTTTCCCCCAGCCAAGATTAAGCAACATCAAGTGTGGCCACCAAGTAGATGGGTGACAGTTTGCATGAATTGGCTTCAGTACAGTCCCCCAGCTTACCCAGCTGTAAATGGGTTTCTGCCCTCTTTAGGGTCAGGGAAGGTAAAGCAGTGAGAGAGAGGAGATGGGCGCCACCCTCAATATGCTGGCCCCTAGAGAAGCTGAGGTCTCTGACACTTCGCTTTCCTACGACCACACAGACTATGGGGGGACGTCTAACCCTAAGTAGAAGCAGCAGTGGATCGGTGGTCTGAGTGGATCGGTGGTCTAGGTGGTCACGTGCCTTGCCTAGAAAGCAAAAAGTCCAGGTTGGAGTGTGCGGTGGTTCGTACCCCGTTTGGACCCAAAACTTTTTCCCCATCCATTAGACCCTGAGTGGTGGTCTGGGCGCTAGTCTTTGGGATGAGACGATAAACCAAGGTCCCGTGTGTTACACATCACTATTTAGCGCATGTAAAAGAACCCACGGCAACAAGGGGGCTGTCCCTGGCAAAATTCTGTAGAAAAAAGCCACTCTCATAGGGAAACAAATACAGTTGCATGCAGGAAAAAGAAAAAAAAATGGGTAGGCGCTGCACTTGTGGCGACATGCTCTCCCCAGGCAGAGCAGCCCGAATTTCACACAGAGAAATCTGCTGTGACATAAAGTGGTACAAAATACAAAATACTGACCTGTCCATCTGTTGGCAGCTTCCAAAGCAGTGGCGGTCTCCTTCTTCTGCTGCTCCAGGACCTCAGGGTCGCTCTCCCGGTACTTGGCCAGCTCTGCCTCCAGCTGCTGCACCCTGTCCTGGGCTTCCCTCAGGCCTGACAGCACTGTGCACCTCTCCTCCTGGGGAACGCAGGGGGTTCCTTGTTATCACAACTTTCACAGGGGTTTCCTTATTATCACAACTCTGTGTGTGGGGTGTGTGTGTGTGTGTGTGTGTGTGTTGTGTGTGTGTGTGTGTGTGTGTGTGTGTGTGTGTGTGTGTGTTGTGTGTGTGTGTGTTGTGTGTGTGTGTGTGTGTGTGTGTGTGTGTGTGTGTGTGTGTGTGTGTGTGTTTTGTGTGTGTGTCTGTTGTGTGTGTGTGTGTGTGTGTGTGTGTGTGTGTGTGTGTGTGTGTGTGTGTGTGTGTGTGTGTGTGTGTGTGTGTGTGTGTCTGTTGTGTGTGTGTTGTTGTCTGTTGTGTGTGTGTGTGTGTGTGTGTGTGTGTGTGTGTGTGTGTGTGTGTGTGTGTGTGTGTGTGTGTGTGTGTTGTGATGTGTGTGTGTGTGTGTGTGGTGTGTGGTGTGTGTGTGTGTATGTGTGTGCAGTCTGTGCACCTTTTTCTTCTTTCTTTTATTTTATTCTTTTATATCAAGGATAATGGAGTAAGCACTCATGTGCTTTTTTACATCCAGTCCCCGTGTGTATGCAGTTTTTGTAAATTGTGTCATCTGTTCCCACCGGCACATGATGGCCTACTCTTACGAAAAGTGGAACAGGATTTAACGTGTGCGCAAAATGTTCTGCGAGCGTTCGCACACGGGGCCTCGGTTTGTAGTCCCATCTGAACCTAAGTGTGTGTACATGTTTGGACTGATTTTAAGAAGTGCAGGGTCCTGTCTGACTGGTGGTCTTGCACACCTCACTTCATGCCACAAAAGTTCATCTCCAAATCTTCATGCAGCTCTGTTTTGGCCCAGGCCAAAAGCTGTGTCAGTAGATTTTATTTATTTTTTAAAATTTTATTTTATACCTCTTTATGTCACAGCAGATTTCTCTGCGTGAAATTCGGGCTGCTCTCCCCAGGGAGAGTGCATCGCCACAAGTGCAGTGCCTACCCAATGCAAGCTAACTACCGAGGCCTACACTACAATGTTTTGTTATATTGTGAAATGCTTTGTTGAGATTTCCCTTCAGCCGTGACAAGCTCATGACATAACAATGTGAATTCTCCTTTTATAAATGGAGAAAAGTCCTCTGAAGTCAAGCATGAATGCCTTTGTAAAAAAAAAAAAAGCGCTTAAAAACAGTCATAACCGAAAATTCCTCAACCAGCATGTACTTTCACTTTCAAAGTGATTCCCTGGCGGGAGGAGTGAGTGCCCATTCTGGGTGACCTTCAGGGCTTCAGGCACAACATAAATTAAAAATATGGCCATTTTTTACTTGCTTCAATCTGCAGTCAGAGAGCTGATAATGAATGGTTTCTGAAAAAA
>CM060340.1:19131449-19178949 GCA_030674155.1 Stramonita haemastoma
CACTCCGACCCAGACTTTTTGCTTTCTAGGCAAGGTGCGTTACCACCTAGACCACCTATCCACCTTGTATCTACCTTAGTATCTATCTATCTATCTAGATCTATCTATCTATGATCTATCTATCCCTTAGTCTGGCGACCGTGGGGCACCCCTGAAGACTTGGCAACCAGTTCCCTCCATTCCTCTCTCTGTTAGAACTGCCTTTCTCAAAATTTTGTTGAATTCTAGGCCCGTCCATTCACTGATGTTGTCCTCCCATCTCTTCCTTGGTCTGCCTCTTTTTCTTCCTCCTTGGACATTCTGTCTTCCTCTGTCATTCATAAACACTACAGTTGAAAAAAAAAAAGCGACAGTTTCACAGATGTTGTCGATCAATTTGGCGGCCTCTCTGGCTGCGGCCCCATGGCAGCCTAACATTGGTAAGCGTAGCTCTCTGTGAAGTTCTGACCCTGAGGATGAGACATGATCATGCCTGGGTATGACTGGGGGTGGAGAGATTGAAAAGAAAGTGTGGAATGAACAGTATCATTGTAATGATACAGAAGTTTAATGTAGCAAACAACAAAAATAATAATAACATAAAATTGGGGTAGTGGGGGGGGATGGAATGCCTAGCAGTTAGTGTCAAACTTGTGATATCTCGTTAGCCCACCAGAAGTGTGTTTTTAAATTAATCTGTGGTGTTGGTTCTTCCAAGAGGTTTTTTCCCCCTAGTGTCAACAGTAGTAGATTAGTACTGACTTCACTCCTCTAAAAACTGGATTGACTATAAACTGAAGTCCTGTGTGAAAACACATTCATTTCACACACACACATTTCATCCATCTTTCATAGATCAGCTATGGATGATGGCATGAATAATGCTTGTAAAATACCCAAATTCACTCTTGATGTGGAAAAAAAAAAAATCTGTCTGGTTCAATATGCTACAGCATACTGTCTCAGTGTCTGAAATTTAGTAAAATGCCCATGCAACTCCTCAAGAAGTCAGGGAGAGCTTGTCATTCAGTCAATACTAACTGGAGTCATGGTGTGAACTTTCATGGATGCAGACAATCGGGAATCCCTACCTAAAAGTTCAAAGTATAACAACATTTTAAAGAAAGGTTTATCACCTCGATCTGCTTATGCCACAGTCAGTATTAGGCAAAGCTTAAAAAAAAAAACAATAAACCTTAACTAAATAAAGCAAACATTAGAATTTTAAAACACAAACACAAACTAAAGACAATATATATATATTATATATAACAAAATCTTAACATTCACTTATTTCATATAAAGGTCAATCATCCGTGTTCTCTTCTCTTCAAAACTGAGTCCTTTCTTCTTTGACTGTAAACAGAAAAAAGAGGGACAAATAAACACCAGACATTACACTATACAAGTCTACAAAAATACAAAAGTAAAAAATAATATGGCTGAAAAATACTATGTAAAAAAATCAGTCTAGTGAAACAAAAACAAACTCCTCAAATCAATTTTAATTACTAAATTATAAGAAAAAAAAAAATCTATTTAGAATAACAACTTGGTGGTGCAAGCAAAAATTCAAAGATAAATCATATTCAATGTGCTAAAATGACAGAGGAGTTGATCTCCATTTATAATTTAATCAAGTAGTTAATGCATTACATTAATATTAAAATAATTAATGAACCTCAGTGATAACCTCTGAGTAATGCATCTCTCTAGATACTAAAATAGTGAAAGGTTATAGGTTCAAATGCATATCTGAATTTTTTTTCTAATTTATCTACTAGTGATGGTTTGGCTGCTAGCTTTTCATGTAGGTTTTGGGTATCAACTGAGCTGGTGTATATAAAATCAATATAATATAGATGTGTGTGATGAGTGTGTGTGTGTGTGTGTAAGCATGCATGTGCGTGTGTCTGTGCGATGGGGCAGTAACTGGATTACCTCCCATGTGATCAGTTCTTTGAGCATCGTGTTTCTAAATCAGGACACACCTGTGAATTGTGCAATGCTCTGTTTTGTTTGGGTGGTGGTTTAAACCTCTCCATTGCATTACACTTTGCCTGTTGGTGAAATGTTAGAATTTATGCAGCCTCTTTTTAGAGGCCCATCCTGTCTAGTCGTAGATGCTGTGCAGAGATGGGAGATCAAACATCTCACTCATATAATATTATAGGCAATAATATATATATATATATATATATATATATATATATTATTGATGCGAGTGTGTTGAAACACTTTTGTTTGATTCTGACATGAGCCTTTTTCATCAAACTTGTTATACATGTGAGAAGATAATTCTCTCTCTCAGTCTGTCTCTTATGTAAGTGATGTCTGGCTGGATTTTTTGTGACGTGACAGTAGCAAAATGAGTGTCACAGATTTCAGCGCACTAAGTTGTGTTCTATAATTAATATTAAAGAGTTCTCCTAAAATTATATATATATATTTATTAAGATTTTTTTTTATTGTACAGACAACTTTGTCTGATCTTTTTCAACTCTTTTCACACCCAATACTTGAAAAAGGTTCTCCCAACCTTGACATCAAAGGAGGGGGACAGGGTGAGCGGTAAAATCCATAACTAATTTGTATGAATGGGATATATATATTTCCATGTATGTTTTTCTAGGACTTTTTCAGACAGGTCTTCTAGAAGTTGAGGTCTGAACTCCGTACAAGCACTGACGCATTGAGTTTTACACTAGATAGTAGATTTGCCAGGTTCTACTCGATTATTTACATAACATGTCAACTATGTTATTAATTACAAAAATCATACGGATCTAAAGGTGCACAGTACCATTGTGATAAGGGTTTTTCGGTCAGTCTGCAAGAAAAACAATTCAACTGAAGGCGCCCTTAGCGACTAAAGGTGACTAGGCTATTCGGTAGCCTACCAAAGCTAACAGTTTGAAAATACAGACCATTTAAAAATAGGGCCTAGCTTTCCTTGATGTTTTTCGTCTTCTTCGAGCATCCCACGTCGTTTTATTTATTTATTTGTCTATTTATTCTTTTATACCGAGGATAATGGAATAAGCACTCATATGTTTTTTACATCCAGTCCCCGTGTGTATGCTGTTTTGTAAATCTTGTCATCTGTTCCCACTGGCACACAATGGCCTACTCTTACGAAAAGCGGGACAGGATTTAACGTGTGCGCAAGATGTTCTGCGTCCGTTCACACACGGGGCCTCGGTTTATAGTCCCATCCGAAGGATGACCACATGCCGATATGATCAAAACTGGTGTGTCGTTGTGACCACGTTCTGTTATGACCATGATTATGTTCTGATTATATGCCGTTCTGACAACGTACCGTCAGCTTCAAAAGCCAGTTTCAAGTCAGTTTTTAAAAAAATATTTTCAGATGGTGCATTGGTGTGTGTGTGTGTGTGTGTGTGTGTGTGTGTGTGTGTGTGTGTGTGTGTGTGTGTGTGTGTGTGTGTGTGTGAAATCAAGTCAAGTCAAAATGATCTTTATTGAGGGTAAAAGATTAAGTTTACACAACTTTTTTTCATCCTGCCCTCACAAAAAAAACAACAAGAAAATTAACTTCTAAAGTGTGTGTGTGTGGTGTGTGTGTGTGTGTGTGTGTGTGTGTGTGTGTGTGTGTGTGTGTGTGTGTGTGTGTGTGTGTGTATGTGTGTGTGTGTGTGTGTGAGAGAGAGAGAGAGAGAGAGAGAGAGAGAGAGAGAGAGAAGAGAGAGAGAGAGAGAGAGAGAGAGAGAGAGAGAGAGAGAGAGAGAGAGATTCTTTTATATCAAGGATAATGGAATAAGCACTCATGTGCTTTTTTACATCCAGTCCCTGTGTGTATACAGTTTTGTAATGTCTTCTGTTCCCACTGGCACACATAGGCCTACTCGGCGGAACAGGATTTAACGTGTGCACAAGATGGTCTGCTTGTGTTCCCACATGGGGCCTTGGTTTAGAGAGAGAGAGAGAGATTTTGTTCTTTTTTTTTTTTTTCTTTTTTTTTTTTTTTGCTGCCTCGTCTTCTGTGACGCTCCCGTACTGCTGTTCCCACGCCGCTCATTTCAATCTCCCCGCCACAGCCATACCCAGATTCGTTGTGTCTCACCCCGGGGTCGGGAGTCCACAGGGAGCTCATCAATATTAGGCCGCCGCGGGGCCACCAGCCAGAGGGGCCCTGCACTTCTGCTGGGTCACTTTGGTGGTGTTCAGTGGTGCCTGTTCTGAGCTGACTTACGCAGGACATCACCTACTAAGCCCCCTACTAACGACAGTATTAGCTCAGTCGCGGAGCCAGACTGAGTGAGTCACCCACCCAAGGTGGCGACCACCACAACGTCCCTCCAACGACCGCCTCCCCACGAACCCCCAACCCCAAAGGCTTTGACACAAATTCACCACAGGCACAGAAGCGTATGGGGAAACCGAATCGGTCACCATGAGACCAGAGCAACGGAGGCCACCGAATCAGAGGCAATTTTTTTATTATTGCATGATGATCAATGATGATGAGGATGATGTAATGATGCTGCTGTGGAGGTGCATCCGCTTTGAGACTACTTGACAGGGTTGTTCTCTACGCTTACTGTCATAATATATCCCGGCGTCAACCAGGCCCGAGAGATACAGACACCTGCAGCGTTGGTCAGGTAATTTGAGCAACACTCTCAAATTCGCATCCGTAAAGTGGATGAAGCTCGACTGTGTGGTCCCAGTCTCCCCACTGAGCCCACAGCACACTCACTCTGGGTAGGAGCCGGCCGGAGCCCGAAAAAATCCCTATGACTTATGGGATTCGAACCCGCGACCTTCCAGTCCAGAATCCACGGCGCTAACCACTGCGCCATGGCGGCTGGTGTAGATTTTGTTCTTTTATATCAAGGATAATGGAATAAGCACTGGTGTGCTTTTTTTACATCCAGACCCCGTGTGTATGCAGTTTTGTAAGTCTTGTTATCTGTTCCCACCGGCACACAATGGCCTACTCTTATGAAAAGTGGAATAGGATTTAGCACGGGGCCTCAGTTTATAGTCTCATCCAAAGGGAGAGAGAGAGAGAGAGAGAGAGAGAGAGAGAGAGAGAGAGAGAGAAGAGAGAGAGAGAGAGAGAGAGAGAGAGAGAGAGAGAGGAAGTGAGAGTTTATGTGTAAATAAATACAGTTTCAGACAAAACTGGAATGATGTCTTCTTCATATTTTATTGAAGATATCTCACAACAAAACATAGTTGTATAATTACATGATAGAAATGGCAATGTTCTCATTCAGGCAAAGTTTTGCTTACTTCAAACTCAAAAGTCGTACATGGGCATACTTCTTAGCAACTTACATTATACAGGACATAAAGCACAAAACAATATTAAGTATAAGGTACACATGTACAGTTTGACAAAAGTGATGATATACATCAACTGATAATAACTGGTAATAATGGTATTTTAAAAAATGTAACATTTATCAACGAGAAAATCATTAAGTACTCTAAAACTGTCCCTTTAAACAACACTACAAAAGAGATTATTATAACAGCATGGTGAGATCTTATCACCCACAACCATTAAAATTTATAAGATCAGCATCCCAGAAGTCAGAATGAGACTATCTTACTGGTGGGTAAAAACAGTTTCATACACAAAATCTCACAATTGGTGAACCTCGGGGCTATAGGCGAGGGATGAAAGTAATTTTGCAGATACATATAAAAAATTATTTTTATATATATATATATCGGCACAATGCATTTGCAGCAAAAATAACAAGACACACACACAAAAAACACACATTCCAGAAAAATAAAACCCAACCCAACAACCTCACACATAAAAAATAAATGAGTGCCCCTGTCACACGCTTTAATCACTTATTAATAGACACACACACACAAATATCATACGTGTATTATAAAAATATTTCTTCCAACACACACATACACAAAAACACATACAAAAACACAAGCACGCAAACACACTCACATTATCATGATACACTGTCACAGAAAGCTGCCTTCTGTTCGGTAAAATTTGCTCTTTTATATGTAAAACACAACAAACCTAACACTCATTTGATCAATGAAGGTGTGATGTGTTTAACTCTTTTTTAAAAAGAAATCTACAGACAGGCAAGACTGGCCTGAGCCAAAGACTTTGTCAAGTCACCAACGTAAGCCAAATGCTGGAGGCCACATTCAAATGTTGCTCCGTTGTAGAATCTTATCCTGAGATTGCCTTCAGCCATGATAAGCTCTTCACATAAGAACCTGTACTCTCCTTTAACCTTTTCCCTACAGGGTAACCTGCTATAGGGTAACCAACCATGTACTACTAGCCCTTCCCTCTGTATCACCTACTACTGGGTTTCGGTGGCATACAAAATATGCACAGTGCATGTATACTGGAAAAGAGGGGTTCTCTCCTTAACGCAAGGATAGTGTTAAAGGAGAGCAAAACAATCTTCTGCAGTCAAAAGTATGGATGTCTAAATGGCAAGGTGCTATAAATAGTCATATGCACAAACTTCTCATCCAGTGTTTTTATAGTCTCACAGTGATTACCAGGTATGATGAGTGAGACAGAGTGCACATTCTGGGTGACCCTAAGCGTGTTAAGCTGGGGAATGCACAACAACATCAACAACTCCCAGGCAGGCAAACCACGCTGAATGTTTCGGTTTTATGAATATCAACCATCTCACAATACACATAATTATCTTAACTCCTTTGCTTCTGCACCTACTTTGTGCTCATGGATATGATGATAGCTATTTGCCAAAGGAATTTTAGTATGAAGGGTAACAATCAAAATCCCCCCCCCCCCCCCAAAAAAAATCCAAACAAACACAAACACAGCAAAACAAAACAACCCCCCCCCCCCCCCCCCCACAGGGAACCACTAAACAAAAAGATCCCATTAAGAAAAAAACCCAAACCAAACCAAACCAAAGCCAAAAGGATATGCAAAAAAGCACCAAACAAAACCACCAAACAGAAACCCAAATAAAAACCAAACAAACAAAGAAACAAACGCAGAACTTGAAGTAAAGTTGATTGGCTCCTGTTGAATTCAATAGTTACAGCAGAAATAGTTACAGCAGAAATATCAATCTGTTTTTGTAAGTGTGAATCTTAACAGACTGGAATCAAACTGTGAACAGGACAGAAATGTTTCTTCTGAGGTGTGTAACAATTTGGAAGTAGACTGAAATTCACTTCAGAAGGCACTGAAAGAGTTAAAGAAGAAAATAAAACTAAAAAAATCAGGTAATCAATGTACTGGAACATAACACAAATAAATGATTTATTGACCTAACTGAAAGTAATAGGAATACTGTAAGTTATAGATTACTTTAAAGCGGACACAACAACTTAATTAATAGGCTATTGGTATTTGTCATTTATCTCTGAATATTACTTTAAGGTGTCAGTCACCCCAATGACTGAATGAGCCACCACAAGGAGTATTAAAAGCCATGAAGAAATATTTACACAGAGCTCATTAATAATTATCTGCACAAACTATGCACAGTAACAAATACTACCCCCCCCCTCCCTACACACACACCACACACACACACACACACACACACACACACACACACACACACACACACACACATGCTTGTGCATACACCTCCACCTTCTTCTGCTGCACTTCTGCTCCTTCAGTGACAGCAGGTCACTTTTGACTACAATGTCTGCTTAATTAAACTTTTGAGAAAGAAGTGAGTTCTTTGAGAGATTGTGAATAATTGTGGTAATGATACAACAGAGTACATGAAGAGTCAGGGGAAAAAAAAAAAAGCTGACAAAAATTTCAAAATGTACATGGAGCAGCATCCACATTTCTAAACTAACATTATGATTTTTTTGGGGATGTGTTTTTTTTTTGTTCTTTGGCTTGAGGTCCTGAGGTTCACCAATGCTGATAATTTTCATTTGCAGCCATTTTGTCCACCATGAAGGTAGCCACATTCCAACCAGGGACACACTGTGACTATAAGATAAAACCACTTGGTTCCCTGAAGCTGGAATGCAGCTACCTTTATGGTGGGCAAAAAATGGCCGCATACACAAAAATCTCACCACTGGTTAACCTTGGAGCTGTAGCTGACGAATTAGAAAAAAAAATACCCCCCCACCCCCTAAACAAACAAACCTTGAGAAGCCACAGTAATTATAGGGTTAGTTCAAAACAAATTAAGTCTCTTACATAACACCTGTATTTATACATAACACCTGTATTTACACACTTCTCTTTCAAATAAAATTTCAAAATTGCAAGGGGTTTGTTTTGTTCTAAAATGACAAACAGGTCAAAAGAATGGGACTAAAGCAACTGATAGGTCATCTCAGTAGTCTCTGAAAATGTCCCCATTACAGAAAAGAAATATGAAAACATAAACACCTAAGAGAAAACGTATGACAAAAAAAAAAACATTGCTGAGGTGATCTTTTACTGCAGAAAAGTTCTGAACGTTTCTCTGGTGATCGAACAACAAATACTTAACTGCTCAATCCTCCTTAGCAATCCCCTGCATGTCCAACAAACAAGACATTTGTTATCACAGTCCAGAGACCAAAAAAAAAAAGGGGGAAGAAACTTAATCAATAATCACAATGATATTCACGAGAAAACAATTACAATTTTCTTGTCACTGCCTTCTAAAAGTTATAAAAAAAACAACAACTTTTCTTCGACTTGTGGAAGAATTTCTCCTTCCTTTCAGGGCCTATAGACAGGTAGGAATCTTTCGATAGGCTCTCGACACACAGGACATGTGCGCTGTGGCAGCACCTGAGCACAGTCCGAACACATGGCGATGTGACCGCAGTTAGAGTGACCACCTCGCGAGGGTTGTCCAAGCACACCACACAGTGCTCCTCTTCCGCAGAATCGCTGCTCTCCCTTCCTTGCGCACGCCGGCGAAGGGTGACCTGGCGAATCTCCTCGATCTCTCTCTGGGTTTTCCGATGATCCAGGTACCTCCTGGTCACCCTCCACACGACAAAACCGATCAAACCGGAGGCTACGACACCGAAAAAGATGGACAAGATTTTGAGGGTGGTGGCTTGCGCCTGGAACCATCGGGTGAGTTGGGATTTGCTCATGGTGGTGAGGTAATACTTCAGGCCATTGGCGTGTGGAGGTCTCAGTTTCAGCTTTCCGTTCTCCAGGATGATCTCGCCAATGCCCAGCAAGCTAGTCCCCACTGCCAGCATCTTTTCGGACTTCTCGTACCCACGGCAGACCTGCACACAGAGACTGAGGAATGAACACGCAGCAAATAGTGTAACGGGTCTGTATGAATGAAAACAAGACTAATTTTCAGTAGACAAATGAATGCCAAGCAAATAGTATGACAGTTCTGTAAGATAACTCCAGGTCAGGTGTCAACTGTCTCCATCCCTGCTGTCTCGGTAGGCACTCCACACAATGCCACCAGGGTTTGCCATCTCTCTCTGTCTCTGCTGAGTTCAATGATCTCCTGTAGCCCTCCCAGAGCCCTGATTTTAGTGAGGGTGACAATGTAGGATGTTGGTGGTCTGCCTCTTTTATTTCTGCCCTCAACCTTACCTTGTAGAACTGTTGTCACCAGATTTCTCTGAGTGTTTCTGTTTGCATAAGCAACCTATCTCTTGGTCTGTGCTTTTCAATTTCAGCTAACATTTGTCTTTGTACTGTGAGTTCATCAGGAATGCTTTCATTTGTTCTTCTGCCTGACCATTTGACTTGTAAAAGTAGCCTGTAGAACCACATACTTGGCTGTTTTTTTGTTTTTTCATTTTTTTTCCAATTTCCATAATGTCAAGGCTTCTGACCTATAAAGCAATACAGGCCAGATAAGTGTTTTGACAATTCTGCTTTTGAGATATTTAGGTATGCCTCTGTGTCTTTTCTAATGCTGTTTACTGAATCATCTATCTTTGCTTGGCCATACCAATTCTAACTTTGATGATTTGAAAATAGGAACCATTCTCTTTTACAGAGCCTAAATATTTGAAATAATGCTGATTACTGAATATATCATATGATGAATACTGGCAAAAAATTCAATGACTTAGTTTGATCAAAACTTTGTGCCTAGAACTAATCTTTGCAATTAAAGATATAGATTTTCCTATCAATCTCAAATGATATTAGTAATTTTTTTTTTTAAGTTAAAACATTTGCTTACTTCTTCCTTTGTCCATCAAAATAATCTATATTAATTAAGGACCCACAAATGCCTTCCTGTCAGATCATTAATCACCCTACAGTTCATAAATAGCTTTACTTAGAAGACAGAGGCTAAAAGTGAGTGGTGAAGCATTTCCCTTCCATCCCTGCTGGTCCATAAATCATAGGTTTGAATCTCTGCAGCAGTGTCTGGTGAATTCAATTGTAAGGATTTTACAATCTTGCGGGTTAACTTAAAAGTACAGACTAGCTAGTGACGTAATTTCCTTCATGCATACCCCATACAGAAGATCACAGATGCTTGCTAAAGATCCCACAATTCATGTCAAGAGTTTGACGAGTTTCAGAAGCATACACATACCCAGCATGCTCCCTGTACCTGGAGAGAAATGGGCTCCCCAGGCTCAGCTTGCCCAAGAGACACAGCCTGAAAAAGTAAGGGAGGAGAGAAGGAAAGAATTTTACTTGCGTTGCAACCCTTCCATTGCCCATGACATCCTCACCTCTCCAAAAATGCGGTCAAGAC
The DNA here is from genome assembly GCA_030674155.1 of Stramonita haemastoma. Taxonomy (NCBI): domain Eukaryota; kingdom Metazoa; phylum Mollusca; class Gastropoda; order Neogastropoda; family Muricidae; genus Stramonita; species Stramonita haemastoma. The sequence goes on from CM060340.1 coordinate 19,142,105, forward strand.
CAGCTTCTAAAGGCGAACTCTGGCGAGGCATGAACTCATGATGGGTCACTTCCAGGTCATCCATTAGGTTATGTGCCCCTGTTGCCTCGGTAACCAACAGGATGTGGCCGGATTGTCCCCATCAGCAAGAGCGAAAGGAGCAGACTCCAAGTTTTCTGTCAGAACCTTTTTCACATCAGACCTTGGTACAAAAAAAACAACAACACACACACACACACACACACACGCACATGCACACACACACACACGCACACACACACACACACACACACACACACAACACACACACACACACAGAGTTTATTGTAATGTCTATATTGAACTGAAAATAAAAGTGCTTGATATCCATATGTCATGCCAATAAATGAATAATGCTATCTTGATGGTGACACAGAGAAAGAGATAAATAACAGAGAGAGAAAAAAAAAAGAAATCTAAGATAATGATGAATTATGTTGCTGATGACAATGGCTGTCTTTTGTTTTTCAGTACTGCATTACAAAGTACCCATGTATTGTATCATATCCACACTGCAGTGTATTGTTTTGTATTAACTGTATGATGTATTGATCAGTAATAAAGTATTCACAGAGAGGGAGAGAGAGAGGAGAGAGAGAGAGAGAGAGAGAGAGAGAGAAGAGAGAGAGAGAGAGAGAGAGAGAGAGAGGAGAGAGAGAGAGAGAGAGAGACACGACAACAACAGACCAGTACAGACAGACAGACAGACAGGACAGACAGACAGACAGACCTGTAGACAGACAGACAGACCTGTAGACAGACAGACAGACAGACAGAAAGGCAGACAAAAACTGAGATAGGTACTTTAGGCAGACACTGAGACAGACAGACAGAAAAGAGAAGACTAAGACTCAAGAAACCAAACAGAAAAAGCAGTGAGACAGACTTAGGAAAAGATAACATGAACTTTCTACCACTTCCCATCCTGCCCCCCCCCCCCCCCCCTTTTACATTTGCAACTGCATACATGTATAGAGTACATACAAGATACACACATACATACAGTGCTAATTCAATCTAGCACAATCATTACCAGACTCCATTGGTTCTCTTGGACTTGTGCTCAACTAGTGAAGTATGAAGAATGACGCCCTCCACGGACTGTTTTCTGTCCTGAAGGTCTTCCCTTGCTCAATGACAACGCCTTGCACCCCTGCATAGGACAGGCACTGACTGTCGATGCTTTCAAGTCGCTTTTTCAGCTCTGCACCAATTTTGACCATCTCTACTTTCTGAAAAAACAACAACAAAAAAACAAAAGGGAACTAAAGAAATCTCAAAGATTTTTCAATTTATTTCTCTTTCTCTCTCTCAAGCATATAGACATGCATGTGTGCATGTCCGTGCACACACACATAGTGACATACACACAAACACACACAATGATACACATGTATTTATAATCTCACACACACACACACCACACACACACACACACACACACACACACACACACACACACACACAAACACCCTAAACAAGGGGATGGAATATATACATTATACTTCTGATTAAAGTTTTAACTAAGCACTGTGCTCATGATCTGAAGGCCCAGGAATTGCTACTACCAAGATACCAATTAAGGGGGGTTTTCCCCCTGGAGTTAACACCAATGCTGACATAGGTGAAAATCCCCAGCATGGGACTATTTACCAAGGTCCTGTGTGCGAATGCATGTAAAATATCTTGCGCACATGTAAAAACCTGTTCCATCTTTTGGAAGAGTAGTCCATCATGTGCCAGTGGGAATCCGAATGGATGACAAAATCTATATAACCACATGCACATGGGACTGCATGTAAACAAAACATGAGTTATTATTATCATTAAAATAACATATTTTAAACAGATAAAATAAAATAGATGTCATTTTGACAAATTACTAATTGATTAGTTAAACTGTTATTTCAAAATGTGTGATATCATTTCTTTGGTTATGTCATTAAAATCTAGACCACAAACGTCTTGTTTGCCATGGCACGGTGGTGCCATGGATGACTGGGCATTATATTAATGATTGATGGATCTCTCCATCTTTCTTTGTCATCCACCTATCGCAAAACTTCTCTCGCCTCAGGCTTATCTAGTCTGAGAGTGAGAACTGAGAGTGAGATGCTGTCCTCCCATCTGAAGTTCTTTCTTGCGTTTCTTTCATTCTCCACCTTGATGTGGAACCTGCCTTGCACTTTTGCAGGAAATATATCTTGGCAAACCTGACTGATCGTTTTTGTCCTTTCACAGTGATCAAGATGTCTTCAAAAAGCCAAATAACTTGCATGACAGTGACACTGTGACAGTGAGTGACTTTGTTGTTGCACATTCTCGTTGACATCATGATCTGATATGATATTTGTTACTAATGTTAGTTTGTACCTTTTTGAGAGAATCAGAGATGCTGAGGAGTTTGCGATACCAACTCATCGCCAAGGCAATAAGCACACTCCGATTCAGAGAGGAGAGAGAGAGAGAGAGAGAGAGAGAGAGAGAGAGAGAGAGGAGAGAGAGAGAGAGAGAGAGAGAGAGAGTCTGATGCAAAAGTGAAAGTACACGAGTTTACAACAAAAACAACATCGGTCATGTCACCTACTACAGATATGTCATCAGAATTCACAGTACTTACCTTCAAATCAGTTGCCGCACTGTTTCTATTTTTGTAACATGCGTACAATACTGTTGCTAGAATTCCCGTTACAGACCCCCCTAAGGCAATCAAGGTATCTGATTGTTCAATCATGATGCTGAAATTAAAATAAAAGGAGCACGTTCGAAACGACTGGCCCTCCTCCAAGGACGACAACAAAACTTCCCTGTCAGCCAGAGTAGACTTCGCGAGTGCCTAATCTCATTCTCGTATGAAACGAGAATCCCAAACGGCGGGTGTTCGAAAGCATTTTGAAACATTACAGATCAGATCAACATGCAGCAAAACACCTCCGATCCCGATGATGTTGTCAAAACATTTTCCAATCTGAAAGTGTCCGAAGATACTGCACTGAAAGGTAGGAAAGGAATTTATGTCATAATGAAAGTGTCAGGTTCGTTGAGTCATGAGCATAGGGGGACGGGATGGCCCAGTGGTCAGAACATTGCGCTGGCAATTTGACGACCCGGGTTCGATTCCCGTTGGAGGGGATTTTCCCCTGGAGTTAACATCAGTGCTGACTCCACTCTCCCCAAAAGTCTTTCGGATGAGACTAAACCGAGGCCCCGTGTGCGAACGCACGCAGAACATCTTGCGCTCAGTTAAATCCTGTTCCGCTTTTCGTAAGAGTGGGCCATCGTGTGCCGGTGGGAACAGATGGCAATATTTACACAACTGCATACACACGGGGACTGGATGAGAAAAAGTACATGAGTGCTTATTCCATTATTCTTGATATAAAAATAAAAAATGAGCTGCAAGTATTGCCATGCCTACAGGTATCAATTTGCTGCACACTCACTAGTGGGCATAAACTGGCATTTATTTTTAATCAAAGCATAAGAATCTATTGAGAGCATTATAAATGATAGTAATACAGGGTGTGTGTCTTCTATGTGTGTGTGGGTATGTGTGTGCACGCGTGTGTGTGGGTGTGTGCGTGTGCATATTGATCACTGTGTGCATGTGTTTATTTTTATTTATTCTTTTATATTGAGGATAACAGAATAAGCAATCATGTGCTTTTTTTCATCTGGTCCCCGTGTGTATGCAGTTTTGTGTATGTGTGTGTGTGTGTGTGAGTGAGAAAGAGAGAGAGAGGCTATAGGCCTAGTATTTTAAAGCAGCCTGTGCATCATGTAATAAACTTTTTGAGAACTTAGGAAGAAAACCTAGATGGTAGACCTGTATCAGTGTATCACTATCATGTATCAGTATGGTGGTAGATTTTGGGGGGAAAGTCGTATAAAATAAATTTACGTTATTATAACTTAATATTTTTTAAAAACTAAAGATTTTTCGTTGTCCAAATTAGAAATTTTAAAAAAGTGGATGGCAGTCTAACTATAGTATAAGGAGGGGGGCTTCTCTCCACAATTCTGGTTGTCTTAATTAATAGACATCTTATGAACAACTAAAATTGAACTTGATAGCTGGTGAAAATGAATACAGGATTGTCCTGAAAGTTTTCTTTTTGAATAACAGTATTGATGATTTATTTCTAAAAAGCATTTCTGCTGTGCTTGGTGCCTGTTTGATTTCAGAAATACCCTCAGACTCACCCCGCATCAGAAGTCCGGCATCCCCACAGACCTGCCCCGATGGCACACCGAAAAAGCGGATGGGGTCAGAGGGCAGCCCAGAACAGACGGATGTCAAGCAGGCACAGGTGCGCTTCAATAAGCTGGTGAAAAAAGCCAAGCACCTGGCCCAAGAAGGCAAGGTCCAGCAGGCTCTGGAGCTGAATCGAGAGGCCTTGAAGATCCATCATCATGAGAAACTGGCCCGGAGAATTGCCAAAATGGAGGTGAGTACTGACACACAGTGATGGTAGGATGTTTATAAGAATCGGTGTTTTCAAGAGCTACATAGGAATCCTGTCTGATGCTTGTCAAGATATATTATACAAAAAATCCCCAACAAAACAAAGCCCAAAGATGGTCCATCTGTTTCAGTCACTCAAGAACAAAAACTTGTCCATTTGTTTAATAATTATTATTATTTATTTATTTATTTTTTTTTTTTTTTACTGTTTTAGACAAGTTTTTAACTATTTATTTGTCTGCCTACATACTGTATACAGTATAAAAAGATTTTTCAGCTCTTGAATTTATATATGCTTAGTGGGTTTTTTTTTTTAAGCTTTCTTGGTGAGTACTGAAGTTAGTGACTTGATTTTTTTCTGCAAGTAAAAATAATTGTTTTCAGTATTTTGTCTTCCAACAGTGATGAACTAATCATTAATGATACCTGACTAGTGGTAATGACATGCATGTCTTTTCAATGACTTACCATGGATGTCAAGACTATGGAAAAGAAATGATTTGCTCCTTTGTATTTTTATTGTTCTTCTTTTCAGATGGGCATGGATGCACCTGTCAGTTAATTATATCAGATATTTTGCTGTGGATTACAGTAATAGTATGCAGTATTTTTACTTAATGTTGAAATGTACAAACACTGTAATACACATACACATTCTTACTCATCTTTTGCACCCATGCAGAGGGACAGTTCCATTGCAAAAAATAAGGAAAAGATTATGTCAATATGGGCATAGGTAACAGAATTAAGCGAACTGTATACAAGTTAAAAAAGTTAAAGTCTGTCCCGAGCCTAAGGCTCATCAGGCCGGTGCTTATCCCGGTTTCTGTGGCGCTAAGCGACTGAGAGTCATAGACTCCCCCCTGGATAGGACGCCAGTCTATCGCAGGGTTAACCCCCCAACACAAGGTTGGTACCCCTTTTACACCTGGGTGGGGTGAGAAAATAGCCGTAAAGTGCCTTTTCCAAGGGCACAACGCCATAGCCGACAGCTGGGATCGAACCCGCAACCTTTAGATTACGAGTCCAACGCCCTAACCACTCAACTACCGCGGCGGCGTATACAAGTACAGTGTGCATATTATTTGTGCTTGATATAAATATATACACTCAACACACCACAACACACACACACACACACAATGCATGCATGTGCACGCGCACGCACACACACACACACACACACACACACACACACACACACACACACACACACACAACACACACATACACACACACATCTTTTGACCATCTTTTTTTGTCAATACTAACTACTATAATTATATTTAACCCATGTATTTTACTCCAGTATACCTCTTAACTGACACCATCACATTCTGATTCTTAAACCTCAGGAGTACCTCCAAAACTATGGCGATCGAGATGAGGAGGAAGAAGAGGAGGAGGAGACGGAAGGGGGCATGATTCAGCTGGGGTCGAACTCTGGGTTCTACTTGCACAAAGACCTGAATGCCAAGTTGTACAGCCACCAAAAGCAAGGGGTCCTGTGGATGTGGGATCTGCACAGGAAGAAGAAGGGAGGCATCCTTGGGGATGACATGGGGTGAGGGCTGCAGGTTTTTTTCTGGGTAGTTCTAGATGTCGTTGAATGTGTAACTCACTGTAAGGAAGATTGGTCCAGATTTGTCAGGTGTGAGTATTTTCTGCTGCCAGAAAAAATTCAGCTGTGAAGTGTTTTTTTTTTTTTTTTTTAAATGTGTATGTTTATGTGTGTGTGCGTACATGCATGTGCATATGATGATATATATGTGGGTATCATGGGTACATACTTAATTATAAAGAAATGTGTGTAATATAATCAGCAAAAAAAATACAGCCATCTAAGCTACATGTATTCATACCATGAATTTGAAAGTTGTGTGTGTGTGAATTGGGTCTTTTGTGTGAGGAATACAGCCATCTAAGCTACATGTATTCATACCATGAATTTGAAAGTTGTGTGTGTGTGTGTGAATTGGATTTTTAGTGTGAGGAATACAGCCATCTAAGCTACATGTATTCATACCATGTCTAAAATTTGAAAGTTGTGCGTGTGAATTGGGTCTTTTGTGTGAGGAAGCGAGACTCGTGCATATTCTAACATTCATTCATTCATTCATTCACATGTTCCAGATTGGGGAAGACAATCCAGGTGATAGCCTTCCTGTCAGGTCTGTTTGACCTGGACAAGGTGCGCACAGTCATGATCATTCTGCCTGTCAGCGTCATGGTCAACTGGGAGAAGGAATTCAATAAATGGTGGGATTTCTATGCCACTTTTTAAAAAGTAAAATCTCAACTTTGACATGCTTAGATACTCACTGTAAGCAAAAAGGTTTTTTTATGGGAGGGTTATTTTATAGTCGGGCCATCCTGAGATCGCCAACAAGAAAGAGGCCTAGCACAACAGTTGCCAGTTAATGTTCATGTGTACTGGGTTTAGTTTGTCAGCCATAGGAAAAGGTGTATACTAACATACTGATTTTAAGTTACAAGGTTAGTAGAATAAGTTGCCTACCTTTGAAGAGGAGACTGTGTATATCATGTCATGACCTTTTTGCAACAGTCACTGTTGGTGTATTGATCCTGAAATTAGACATACTCTTCCCACAGTTTTGGATGAAGATAATCAGAAATCGGAACATGTTGTTTAATTGATCAGGGCACAGAACGCAAGAAAATCAGACTGAAAATTTTCAGACATGAGGGGCATTAATGATTTTACATTCAGTCAGGTTCTAAGATAAGATGACGAGGCTGTACTTCATGGTTGTGTTCCGTAGTGGATGTCAGCAGCTGGTTAGGATGTAGAGGATTTTTTGAAGATGAGGACAATTGTGATGATGCCGTTGTTATTGTAAGATGATGTTTTTATTTGTTTATATTTGTGTCGGTTGATGCTTGAGACAATAACTTATTGTGATTTATTTATCCACTTGTTTAGAGGCTTATCACAGCATTTATCTAGCCATACATTTATTGTGATCCATTTACTGCTTGTTTAGGTGTCAGTCACAGCATTCATCCAGGTAAGAATTTATCATGATTCATTTAAATTCATTCACCTAGAGGTCATTCACAGTATTTATCATGCGTTCAGTTATTTACTTATCCATTCATATATGTATCATTTCATTTTATGGTTAACAAACCCAGCAAAACTACCAGAATGGGGGAAAAAAAAAGCATTACGGGGGGAATCTGCTCTTACTCTTAGGGCTCCCGGTATTGCGGTGTACCCTTTCCATGGCACCAGCAAGCGAGAGAGGGAACGCAATCTGGCCCGAGTCCAGCGACGAGGGGGAGTGCTTCTGACCACGTACGGCATGGTCCTTACCAGCTCAGAGCAGATGTCCCAGCATGACGGCAGAGGTTTTGTTTGGGTCAGTTTCTGGTTTTTTAATTTTTTTAATTTTTTTTTTTTTAATTCTTTTTTTTCAGTTTCTTGTTTGTGTTTGTTAAAAATGTCATGTTAGTTTCCCCTTTTGTTTTCTCTCGACTATTTAGTTTTCACTTTTGTTTTCTCTCGACTTTTTAGTTTTCACTTTTGGTATCTCTTGGCACAGCAACTTTTTCCTTTTCTTTTTTTTTTAAAGAAACTTGGTTTGTTTTAGGCAGTTGTTAATTTATTTATGTATTTGTTCTTTTTATAAAAATTTTTTTATTGTCTGTTATTATTGAATGAAGAGAAATACAGGTCATGCTTGTTTTCATTTCACATGCTCCTGCTGTACTGTTTTCTTTTCAAAGATAACGTGACAAATAGCTTGTCTCCCCAGCTTCGTTTATGTATGGGGAGATGTTCTTGTGTTCATTGCCTCTCACTCCTGGGTAAAATTTTGCTTGCTCTGTCCTTTTATTATTATTGTTATTCATTATTATTTATTCTTTTATATCGAGGATAATGGAATAGGCAATCACATGCTTTTTTACATCCAGTCCCCGTGTGTAAATGTCATCTGTTCCTACCGGCATACAATCGCCTACCCTTACGAAAAGCGGAACAGGATTTAACGTGCGCGCAAGATTTCCTGCCGTTTCTACTGGGCAGGTGCTGCAACAAGATAAACATGATCATCAGTGGTACTGGTAGTATGGAAGGCCTGTGTGTGTTATTTGTATTAACATTCAGAGATGTGGAGAAAGGTTTGGGTCTTTTTGTGATTTCAGGATTATGTAGTGCTGGACGAAGGGCACAAGATCAAGAACCCCAGTAAAACCACGAAGGCGGTGTACGCCGTGACTGCCAAGCACAGGCTCATTCTCACCGGCACCCCTATCCAAAACAACCTCAAGGTGGGTGGGTGGGTGCTGTGCTGTTCTCATTTACCTAAAAAAAAAAAAAATGTACTTAAGTGCTTTGATTTGTTGCTTTTCAAGATTCAACATAGGAAATGGTTGTGATGATTTAGTATGTTGTTATGGATTGTATATAATGATTATGATAATTCAATATTGTGTTATATGGATGGTGTTTATTGTTAATTAGTCATTGTACACAACTTATAAATGATGGTAATTGTTCAGTATTTTGTATTATGTATCAACTCTGCTTGGGAAAGGAACACATAGAGACAGAGAGAGAGACAGAGAATGTCATGAATTTAGTATTTTGCATTATATTGTTGACCACTTTACTAATGTCATGATGAAAAAACTGTCATAATGATAATGTAGTATTTTGTTATCTATTCTGTATATTATTGATCATTGTATACTGCTTAGATCAACAGTTGACAGAGGAGGACTGTAATAATTCGGTATATGTTGTTATTGACAGTTTCTGTTGACTTTCTCTGTCATTTTTCAGGAGTTGTGGACTCTCTTTGATTATGTCCATCAAGGGTCTTTGCTTGGTACTCTTCGAACATTCAAAATGGAATTTGAAAATCCAATTATCAGGGTAAGTATTTGATATGTGTCTGAAGGGGAGGGATGGATGGGTGGGTTGGGGGGCTACAGGCATGTGTGTGTGTGTGTTTCATAAACATTTTCCCCACAGTCAGATTGCAGCTACCTTAATGGTGGATGAAAGGTCGCATATGCAAAATCTCACCATGGGTGAACCTTGGAGCTCTAGTTGAGGATGGGTTTTTTGCTGTCTTGTGTGTGTGTGTGTGAGTGTGTGTGTGTGTGTGTGTGTGTGGTGTGTGGTGTGTGGTGTGTGTGGTGTGTTTCATGTTTGTGTGGTGTGCATGTGCGTACATGCTTGTAACAAGCTTTTTATATATGTATACATGCATGCGTTTTCTCAAATAAACACTGGGATCCACCACATTGCACATAAAATTTCCCATCACCTTTTTCTTTCCCTTTTCCTTTGCACTCACAGATACATATGATGGTGAAACTTGTAGATTGGATGTATGACTTAAACTATGAATGTTTGGGTTTCTCTGTTGTTTTTAGGTCCCATTAGTGTCATGAAGCTATCACTGTATATAATGGGCATAAAATAAGTTGAATGATTTGGTGGTAAGAGTTTTGAAAGAGAACAAAGACCCCCCCCCCCCCCCCCCCCCCCCCCCCCCCCCCCCCCCCCCCCCCCCCCCCCCCCTCCCCTCAGTTTTGAAAGAGTATCGGTGTGTCAATAGAAGACTCCTTAGTTTTTAGTCACAAATCTGATTGGTTTCAGATTAGCTCTTCAGTTTCTGCTGATCATTAGCATATTAAATACCAGCTTAATTAGCGCCCTAGTTAAAGAAACAGCCTTGTAAGTGGCCCTCATAGTTGTGTGCTAATTTATGTGCACCACGAATGGCTGTTGGGAGGGACTGACTGTACTACAGCTGATGTGATGTGATGTACTGATGTGACAGGCAAGAGAGCGTGACGCCTCAGCGGCCGAAAAACGTCTGGGTCTGGAAATGGCCAGCAGCTTGAAGAACATCATCGACCCCTTCTTCATGAGGCGCACAAAGGCAGAGGTGAAAGAAGAGGAGAAGAAGGACTCGGGCAAGTCTCAGCAAAAGAGTGTGAAGTGAGTATGGTGGAAACTGTCTGCATGTATTGCAGCATAAAGAGATAAGTAGAATGAGTTTTTTTGCAAAATGCGGCAATAATCAGAGGCTGCCTACTCTATGAACGTTGAGAATAACAGTCTCTAAGGCAAACTGATCTATTTTGTATAGACAAGGAACTGGAAATCAGTTGATTAAAAAGTGAAAGTTAAAAAGACAATCGGAAACTAGAATCAGTTTGGCAGTGATTATGATCTGTTTCACATTTCCACTACTTGATCATGTACTTGAATTCAGTAAACATTGATGTCTGTTCATGTTACCTTGTTGGTTTTATCAGCTATAAGTTGGGAAACTGAAAGATACACAGTTGACTGAGTGGAAGCTTTTCATTGAAATTTCACATAACCCTCTAAGTCCCATACTGGGATTTGCTGGGATTGAATAATTGCCACCCTTGAATCCCGAACCGGGATTTACACACAGTAGATTTCCATCACGCTGTGACCATCACTAATAGCTACCACATGCCAAAGCTGTATCAGGCTAGAGGCAGAAACCTTGCTGAGAGTCTGGAAGTAATTATGGCTGCTGATATGTACTTAGAAAGTGAAAAAGGAGAGGGAGCATGTGTGCCTGACCTGATTTCGTGATGGAATGCAAAATCTAGGGGCAGTTTGTGTTCAGAGACACCGAATGCAAGAGGGTTAAAATGGGGTCCACCTGTGTGTGTGTGTGTGAAGCAGACTTTACTGGGTTTTTTTTTTTTGGGGGGGGGGGGGGGGGGGGGTTGCTCTTCACTTCCATGAAATAAGCGACAAAATGAGGAAGAAACGGGGGAAAAGTGTCACATTTGTGAAAGATAGGACAGATCAAAATTGGAGAGATCTAATTGGTTCTGTTCATGTTACTGAGTTTTGGACAGAATCATTTAAAATCAATTGTTTTTAACCTCACACATATCGTTTTGTTGTTGTTTTATCACCTCCATTAGCCAGTGTTCTTGGTGTGTTTGCTCATAACCCATTACATGAATCCAACCTGATAGTCAACACCCCCACTTCATTCCCCCTCCTCCCTTTTTTTTCATCTCTTCGGGGGAGTTAGAGCTCTTTTTCCTAAACTCCCAAAATAGAATTGTGTTGGTTGGCTATCATGTTAAAAAAAAAGAAGAAAACTATGTTGTGTGCCTGTTGTGTGTGGTCAGGATGCCAACAATGTCATTCAAAAACGACTTTGTGGTGTGGCTGTACCTGTCAGACACTCAGCTGACCATCTATCGAGACTTTCTGGAACTGGCCAGTGTCAAAGAGGTGAGACTGTTGTGAACATCCTTTTTTTCTGTTTTTGTTGTTGTTGTTGTTTTTGTGAAGAGTGGAATATTCAGAGTAAAGCTTGTTCATTTGAAGGTGTGCCGTAACTATGATTTTTTAAACATATTTTTGTGCCTTTGCATCAGTAGGATACCCCCAACATATTCTCTCTCTCTCTCAGTCTCTCTGTCTCTGTCTGTCTAGTCTATCTGTCTGTCTGTCTGTGTCTCTCTCTCTCTCTCTCTCTCTCTCTCTCTCTCTCTCTCTCCCTCTCCCTCTCCCTCTCCCTCATTTACACTTATTTCTCTTTTGTCACCGTGAAGTTGTATTCTGTTTATACTATAATTATTAATTGAAAATATGACGGACACTGTAGCCAAGTGGTTAAGACCATTCAACTTTTATCTCATGCGTCCATGAAGTCGTGGGTTTGAATCTTGGTGTCATCTGGTTAATTAAGGTTGGAGATTTTTACCATCTCTTATGTCAACTTCAAGTGCAGACCTACCAATACCTTAATTCCCTTCGAGAATATACATGTGCAGAAGATCAAATATGCGCAATAAAATCCCTTAATTCATGTCAGCATTTGGTGGGTTATGGAAACATAAACACACCCCAGCATATATCCCCAAAGTTGGAATGCAGCAACCTTCATGGTGAAAAAAAACAGTTGCATACGCAAAAAAAAATCTCACCGTTCATCAACCGTGGAGCTCTAGCCGAGGAACAGGGGGCACAGCTGTAAGTTTACCCCACTTTCAGCTCCTCTCAGCGGCTAATTATCCCAGCCCATCCCAGCCCAGCTGGGGCCTGCTGTGCTATTTTTAGCAGGAGCTGACCACACATGGACTAGGTGAAAGGAAGGAGTGCGCTAAATTTAGCATTCTTGACTAGGCCTTACTGAGTGATGTTTGATTTGTGTACTGTGGGGGGGGGGGGGAAATGCAACATATCTGTAATCTTTAAAGAAAGAGCGTTTGTGTCTGAGAAGTGTGGTTAAGGTACAGGATCTACACCCCCTGACCTCCATACTCTTCAGGGGGGGGGGGGGGGGGGGGGGGGGCAGGGATGTTCAAACTAGCTCAACAGTGAATGATGTGTTTGTTTGTTTGTTTGTTTTTATTGTTTCAGTATAATACATAGAAATAAAACACAAAATACAATGAATGATGTGTTTGTTGCTGTACCACGGACGGTTACAGTTGCTGATGTCGAGCAAGTCCCCTCTGGTGGCGCTGACCGTGCTGAAGAAGATCTGTGATCATCCGCGCCTCCTGTCTCTGCGAGCCTGCCACCAGCTGGGGCTGCATGGGCAGGAGTGAGTTCGTTTGTTTGTTTGTGTGTGGGTGGGTGTGGGGGTGGGGTTGTGTATGTGTGTTGTGTGTGTGTGTGAGAGAGAGAGAGAGAGAGAGAGTGTGTGTGTGTGTGTGTGTGTGTGTTGGTCAGTGTGTGTGTGTTGATCAGTGTGTGTGTGTGTTGGTTAGTGTGTGTGTGTTGGTCAGTGTGTGTGTGTTGATCAGTGTGTGTGTGTGTTGGTTAGTGTGTGTGTGTGTTGGTCAGAGTGTGTATGTGTTCGTCAGAGTGTGTGTGTGGTGTGTGTGTGTGTTGATCACTGTGTGAGGAGTGTGAAGAAGTGTGGTTGCAAGTGAGTGGTGTCTGTGTTGGTCACTGTGTAGTGAGTGTGAAGTGAAAGAGTGTGGTTTTTAACATGTAACCTGTCATTTTGTCAACTGTTCCTGATATTGAAAAGTCATTCCTTAACCCTTTTAGTCCCGATTCAGGATTTGCTGGGATTGAATTATTACCCCCCTTAAGTCCCAATCCGGGATGTGCTGGGATTTACACACAGATTTCCATCATGCTGTGACCATCACTAATTGCCACATGTCAAAACTCTATCAGGCTAGAAGGAGAAACCCTGCTGAGTGTCTGGAAGTAATTATAGCTGCTGGTATGTACTCAGAAGGAGGAAAAGGCGAGCGAGCATGTGTGCCTGACCTGATTTCGTGATGGAATGCAAAATCTAGGGGCAGTTTGTGTCCAGAGAGTCCGAATGCAAGGGGTTAATTAAAAAATGGATAGTTGTGCCTGTGGTGATAGCAGTATGCTAATTCTCTGCAGAATGGTGTCCGACGAACTGGAAATGCCCAGTTCTCTGGAGAGTGCAGTGACCAAAATCGACAGCATGGACGACTCCGTGCTGCTGCAGGAAGCCGGCAAGATGGGTGTACGTGGCTCCCTTGTCAACCGCCTGCAGAAGAAGGCCATCGAGCGCTCATCTTTTCACAGTCACGCAAGATTCTGGACATCATCCAGAAAGTTCTGAAAAACAAGGTCAGTCGATTTATTTTATCTTTCAACTGAATGTTTTGTTCTACTTATTAAAGAAAGTTACATTTGGGCTTTGTGTCTGTGTAGACCTATAAGTGTACACTCGTGTATGTATAGATTAAGAAATGTTCTGCATGTGATTTCTTGCATTGTTATAAAAATTAAACATTTAAGGTAGTGTAGCAAGTGGATTGTCTGGTGCTGCTAACCCATTCATCAGTACACATTGAGTACATCATGAGTCATGATGTCATTTTTTTGGTTATCAAAGTGGCAACATTGTGTCTCATTTACATGTCTGTTTTACACAGTCAGTTTTAGGCAAGTTTGAAAAGTGTGTAATTATTTGGGTTGCGTATGTGTGGGCATTTAATGTCATTGCTATGTGATTTGATAGAAGTGTTGTATATTCATGACAAGTTTGAAATATATTCGTGATGAAGAAGAGAACAACTTGAAACAAGAGTGTTGTTCCTGGTGAATTTCTGTGGAAAAAAGCTACTCTTATAGGAAGGAAGGGTGGCACTGCTCTTTTAGAAACATACTCTTGCATGGGAGAGCAGGCCAGATTTCGTGCAGAGAAGTCTGCCATGACTGAAAGTGGTAAACAATACAATATAGTACAATGCAATGCAACACAATGTGACACAATTCCCCCATAAAGAAAATTTTGACTTGGCTTGACAACTCGGTGCAATAGAAGGAAGGTGGCAGGATGGTTAAGATGTTCGCCTGCCAATAAGTAAACCGTGAGGTTCTGTGTTTGTACCCAGCCTCGCCCTTTCTTCCCAGTTTGACGAAAAAAAATCGAACTTTATGTCAAAGTCGTTTGGATGAGACTTTAAACCGAGGCCCCATGTGCAAACGCATGCAGAACATCTTGCACACACGTTTAAAACCCCGTCCCGCCTTTCAGAAGAGCAGGCCATTGTGTGCCGGTAGGAGCAGATGACAAAATTATAATTAAAAAAAAAACAAACTAGCATGCACACAGGTGTCATGTTTAGACACCATCCCTAAGAGAGAAAAAAAATAATGGGTAGGCACTGCACTTGTGGCGACGCGCTCTACCTGGGGAGAGCAGCCCGAATTTCATGCAGAGAAATCTGCTGTGACATAAAGTGGTATAAAATAAAAATAGTAAAATAAAATAAATACATTCTGCGATATAATGTGACATAAAAGCCTGTACGGTGTGATGCGTGTTGCAGGGTCACAAAGTGGTGCGGCTGGACGGCACTGTCAGGGGGGTGATGGAGAGAGATGAACTGGTGCAGAAGTTCCAGAACAACTCCTCCTATTCCGTCTTTCTCCTCACCACTCAGGTCACCTCCTGCTTTTATTCACAGATGTAGTTCTTGTTTTTATTCACAGATGTAGTTCTTGTTTTTATTCACAGATGTAGTTCTTGTTTTTATTCACAGATGTAGTTCTTGTTTTTATTCACAGATGTAGTTCTTGTTTTTATTACAGATGTAGTTCTTGTTTTCATTCACAGATCTAGTTTTTGTTTTTATTCACAGATGTAGTTCTTGTTTTTATTCACAGATGTAGTTCTTGTTTTTATTCACAGCTATAGTTCTTGTTTTTATTTACAGCTATAGTTCTTGTTTTTATTCACAGATCTAGTTTTGTTTTTATTCACAGATCTAGTTTTGTTTTTATTCACAGCTATAGTTCTTGTTTTTATTCACAGATCTAGTTTTGTTTTTATTCACAGATTAGTTTTTGTTTTTATTCACAGCTATAGTTCTTGTTTTTATTCACAGATTAGTTCTTGTTTTTATTCACAGATCTAGTTCTTGTTTTTATTCACAGATATAGTTCTTGTTTTTATTCACAGATATAGTTCTTGTTTTTATTCACAGATATAGTTCTTGTTTTTATTCACAGATATAGTTCTTGTTTTTATTCACAGATATAGTTCTTGTTTTTATTCACAGATGTAGTTCTGTAATCTACAACCCTTTGGGATACCTTGGGTATAAATGGACATGCCCTTGTTTGAGTGTCTGCTGTTTTGTGACCTTGAACATATTTTGCTTTTGGGCTGTGTCTATAGTTACTAACTTATTTAAATGCATTTTTACTTTTTTTCCATCTTATTCTGATAGTTTAGCACTAAGTAAAATCTGTTTTAGGTGTAACCAAAAAAAACCACCCCCAAACCAAAAACGAACCCAAAACGATGCACTACACAACAGTTTTTTCTCTACCATATAGGTTTAGGAAGGAGGATTCTTCCATTTCATTGGGGTTATTCGAAGAATGTAATTTATGTATGATGTATGCAAATTGTTGCTGTGCTTTAGAACAGATGGGTTTCTAAAGTTAGTAAGGTATTCAAAATGATGATAATCATTTGATGATTTCCTCTTCGTCATGAATTTAAAGTGAATTGTTGTATGCCTTGAGTTTCGGACATTTAGTCTGAGACACCCTTCTTTGAATGCATTTTATTTGTGGAGGTGGATGATAAATCGTATCCTTTAAAGTAGACACATTATTTGAAATGGACACAAAATTTAATCACTGGTAATGGACAAAAAATGGCACTCTTTGTACCAGACAGTACATTTAAAAAAATTTTTTTTTTTTGATGAATGATAAATGGTGTTTTTTGTGCATTGTGTGAGTACTCACTGACGTTTTTTCCATTGTTAGGTTGGGGGTGTGGGGCTCACACTGACGGCAGCAGACCGAGTCATCATCTGTACGTGAGAAATTTTTGCTCTTTGTGTATGCATACAGGTGTATTTGTTTGTGTCATAAATATCAGCTACATTTCTTGTGTACTTTTACATTCAGTACTTTTAGTGTTTTCTGTATGTATGTGGATCAGATTATGCAGTTAGTTGATAGTTAAAATGATTCGAGAATGACTGTAATGATGTCTTCATAGGGGGACGGGATAGCCTAGAGGTCAGAACATTAAGTTTGCAACTTGATGACCTGAGTTCAATTCCTGTTCAAGGGGATTTTTCTCCTGGAGTTAACATGTTAAATTCTCTTCCACTTTTTGTAAGAGTATGCCATCGTGTGCCGGTGGGAACAGATGACAAGATTTACAAAACTGCATACACACAGGGACTGGATGTAAAAAGCACATGAGTGCTTATTCAAAAAGCACATGAGTGCTTATTCCATTATCCTCTATAAAAGAATAAATAAAAAATATTAAAAAATTTTATAAATAGGAATTTGTGCTAGACTTTATGGTCACAAGGCATACAGGTGGTATTACCAGAGTTGCTAAAAAACACCCCAAAACAATTGTTGTACCTGTATTGATGTCAATATGTGATTATACATAATCTTGACTGAACTCCCTCCCCCTCAAAAAAAAAAAGTGAATAAAAAGGAAACAGAAAACCCCCCAAATCCCAACCAAACAAACTAAAAAACTAAAGAACATTTTTTGTTCAACTGATTTGATGCAGATGATCCCAGTTGGAACCCAGCAACAGACGCACAGGCTGTGGACCGCGCCTTTCGCATCGGGCAGACGAAAAATGTGGTCATTTATCGCCTCATCACCTGTGGAACTGTGGAGGAGAAGATCTACCGCAGACAGATTTTCAAAGACTCCATCACACGGCAGACGACAGGCAACACTAAAGATCCTTACAGGTGAGTGAGTGACGTGAGTGGGCAGTGGATGAATTGGTGCAGAATCTTTGTGTACGGTTCCGTGATGGTTCTAAACCAGAGGCATTTTGCATGTGTCGTTCTGTTTTGGTTGCCTGATGGTGACGTTGTAAACACTGGAATGGGAATAGGTGTCCCATTCTGCAATGTTGTTTGCTTGTTTGATATTTCATATGTACTTTTAGTCACTTTGAACCATTTATCATTTTGGACGTTTTGAAATCTGGGGATGATGAATTAGGCAGGAATCGATGGCATGTTTAACATGCAACATATACTTGTCTCAGGGAATACAGCAGGCAGATGTGCCATGTAACTTGTCCATTACAGGTTGATGACATTTGGTTTCAACTTTGAAGTGGACATATTTATAAGTAGTTTTTGAATGAAATGTGTGACAGGCCTGATTAGTCCATTGTGGTGGGCAAGACAGACAAACCTAAAAGGAGAGCATTTCTACAGCATGTGTGTGTGTTCAAGGTGTGTTCGTGTGTGTGCAGGTATTTCACCAAGCAAGAGCTGCGTGAGCTGTTTCAGCTGGGGGACCACCGGTTCTCCAACACCCAGAAGCAGCTGGAGGACATGCACGGCACTGACCGACGCAGAGACCCGGAGCTGGACGACCACATCGCCTTCCTCCACTCTTTGGGTGGGTACTGACTCTGACATGTAGTTCTATGCCCTGTTCTGACTTTCTTTTGACGCTTCCAATTTCCTTCATTCCTTGGGTGGGTACCGACTCTGACACTTAGTTGTGTGCCCTGTTCCAACATTCTTTTGACACTTGCAATTTTGATGTTCTTTAGTGAGAAGTAAGTTTCCTCCTCAGCCAGAGAGCTATGGTGGTGCTGCAATGGATCCCTTCCCACTGTGGCATAAGGGGCAATGAAGGGACGGACTGCCTGTCCAAGGCAGGCAGCAACTTGGAGCCGCCAGACTACCCAGTGTTATACAGTGAGGCAAGGACAATCCTGAGAAACAGCTTCATGGCACCAGCATCCAGGCCAGAAGATGAAAATGATGGCATTCTTGAGCTAGATAGATATAGCTGCTGAAGTTGCTATCTTCAGACTGCGAACAGGACACTGCCATCTCCTATCCCATCTCCACTGCCTGGAAATATAATGATAATAATAATATGAGATTTATATAGTGCTGAATCTTGTAGAGCACACAGGCACAGGCCCACAACCCCCCTAACCCCAGCACTCGAGACATCAGACATGGCCCAGCCCAGAAGACCTCCAGGAAAAACTGGGATGACAGGCGGGGTCACTAAGACAGACTGCAGACATTTCCATCCAGACCGTAGTGAAACTATAGCATAGCCAGGGAACACAGAAGAGGGAGAAGTTGTCTTTAGGCAGTATACACTGTTCCAAGCTGTCTTCAGGTTGTACACCCATTTCTGATATGTTCTGTAGACTGTACGCCCAGTTTTAAAGGGTTTTTTTTTTTTTTTGGGGGGGGGGGGGGGGGGTTACATGGTAGACACAGTTCCAGCTTTTTTTTCATGTTGTACACACAGTTCCACTTTATGCCCATTTAAAAAAAGGGCTCTTTGGGCAGTAACCGCAGATGTACATTGTTCCAGCTTTCTTTAGGCAGTACACCCAACCATTTGCATTTTCCTTGTAAAACTTATTGGGGTCAGCATCTACCCAACTAATTCTGGGGTGGAGATTTGTTATCATATTTTATTCATGACATTTTCCTCTGTGAAGTTCCAAATTTGCATGAATGACAGTTTTCAGGAAACTCGCCATATAGGCAGCTATACTCAAACTTCAGAGGATTTTTTTGTTCCTCTCCTATAACCCTCTTAGTCCGAACCGGGATTTGCCAGGAATGAATAATTGCCCCCCATGAATCCCGAACAGGGATTTGCTGGGATTTACACACAGTAGATTTCCATCACACTGTGACCATCACCAATTGCTACCACATGCCAAAGCTCTATCAGGCCAGAAGCACAGACCCCCCTGTGAGTCTGGAAGTAATTATAGCTGCTGGTACATAAAAGTAGGAAAAGGCCAGCGAGCATGTGTGCCTGACCTGATTTTGTGATGGAATGCAAAATCTAGGGGCAGTTTGTGTTCAGAGAATCCGAATGCAAGAGGGTTAAAGAAGAGGACAGGATGTTGTGCTAAGAGCTTGGTATAAAGAAAAAGTGATTGGTGACTGACAGTTGCAAGGTGATTTGCTTCAGACATTTTTGGGATCAGCGACCACGACCTGATGTTCAGCCAGGAAAGCCCTGCCCATGAGATAGAGGAGGATGTGATTCCCAATGAAAACACGGCCCCTGCTAATGCACAGCATGACAACTACATCAAATTCAGGGTAAGCAGAATTACTGTAGACTTTGTGTGTATGTGTGGTTATGTGTGTGTGTGTAGTGTGTTTGTGTGCATGCTTCTTCACTTCTTTTTTTAAAATTTATTTTATTTATCAGATGGTGTGAAGTGTGTGTGGAATTTTCTAGACACAGTCACTTTTTTTTTCTAAAATTAAAATTGCTGGATGTTATTTATCATCACACAAATGCACATGCACACTTACACACACTCAACACAACACATAACACACACCCACACACACACACACAACACAACACAACACAACTCAACACAACACAACACAACACAACACAACACAACACAACACAACACAACACAACACAACACACACACACACACACACACTACACCCCCACCCCCATGCACCAACACACACACTACACCCCCACCCCCATCCACCAACACACACACCACACAACCCCCCCCCCACACACACACACACACCGACCCACAAACCCTTTCCCTATTCCCTGACTCCATCCCAACAGTCAAGCATAGGACCTGCCTCACAGCTGTCAGTTTCCCCCACTTTCAGCTCCTCTCAGCTGCTAATCATCCCATACCAGCCCAGCCCAGCCCAGCTGAGGCCATCTGGTGCTATTTAAAGCAGGAACTGACCACACTTGGACTAGGTAAATGGAAGGAGCGCGCAAAATTTAGCACCTTTGACTGGGTGGTGTTGGATTTGTGCACTGTGGCCTTTTCCCCTATCCCTGTGCAGGTGCAGAAAGCCAAAGACATCATCAAGCAAGAGTCGAGCGTGCCGGGCACCATGGAGCAACGCATGAAGTCGGGCTTCCAGATGGCCACCTCGGTGTACAACCTGCCCGAGAACCAGGCCCTGATGAGGGGGGAGGTGCCCGTGTTCCAGCCAAGGCAGCAGACAATGCTCGCTTCATGCCCAACCGCCCCACTGGACCTGGGGGTGGGGTGAATGTCTTCCAGCCCCGTCCTCAGGATACCACCCGCACAATGCTGAACCGACCTGTCGGCAGTGGTGGTGCAGGTAACGGTGGGTTTTTTTTGGGGTTGGATGTTGTGTGTAAGAGATCGTTGTTGTTGTGATCAATATCATTTTTTTAAATCGCTCTTGTTGTTGCCGTCATCATCATCATCATCATCATTTATCCTTTTTTGATGATCTTCACCTTCATCTTCACCTGTCCCGTAGTCCCATGGACCATGGGGGCACAACTGATGATTTTGCAACCAGCTTCCTCCACTCCCCACAGTCCTCTGCCCTCCGTAGTAGATCAGTCCACCCAAGGCCTGTCCACTCTCTGATGTTGTCTTCCCATCATTTCCTCTTCATCTCCCTCCCTTACTGTTCCCTGTAAGACTGTCTTGGCCAGCCCAGATGATGTTAGATAATGGTAAAACCTGTCACTGAGGGACCAGTACTCTTTTGGGGGGGGGGGGGGGCAGAACTTGCTTGGAGGTTGTTGCTGCTTTTTGTTTTTTGTCCCTGTTTCCACAGCTGCACTGTGGCACACCTGTGTGCCTATCTGGACGTATTTGCCCTTCATCATCCAGAACTTGTTCTTATTTGGTTACTTACATTCTATACTTTATGGAGAAAAAAATTTAATAACAAAATTTCTTCATTATACTGCCTATATATATATTGGTGTGTTGTGTTGTGTGTGTGTGTGTGTGTGTGTGTGTGTGTGTGTTTAGATATTCTCTGGCTACAAATGGCAAACGAGATGATGTAAGTTTTCGCTAGGAACCTGTACTAGATTCTTAAGGTGTCAGTGTACAAACATGGCTACTCTCCATTTTCTTTTTTCTCACTTTTCCTAATTGACTTACTAAGCCTTGACATGGTCAGGCAGGAACTCTCACTCAGCTGAGTTCTGACAGTGAGCCAGAGTAAAATGGTTGAGTCCATTCATTGACTAGCTATCATGCCAGAGATTTTGTAGCTACACTTTGTCGATATCCAATACCAAATTTTTTATTTTTAATTCCATGCAGGAGGCAAGCCCCCCCAGACCATCATAGTGTACCCACCCAAACCCATCAAGCCTCAGGGCGAGGCGAGGCCCAGCAGTACCCACAGCAGTTCCAGCGGGTCCTCGGTCTCTGAACCTATTGATTTGACCCTGGATGGGGAGGGTAACGACACTGCCCCCAGTGTCACAGGGAGGACGCCGCCCCTGACGGGTCAGAGGCTGTCAGACAGCGGGCAGGAGGAGTCGAAGGCAGCTGAATGTGATGAGGAGCCCCCCTAGTGGTGAGTGGGACTGTGTCTGTTGTCTGTGTGGTGAGTGGGACTAGGAGTGTCTGTTGTCTGTGTGGTGAGTGTGACTAGGAGTGTCTGTTGTCTGTGTGGTGAGTGTGACTAGGAGTGTCTGGTTTGTCTGTGTGGTGTGGTGTGACTAGGAGTGTCTGTTGTCTGTGTGGTGAGTGTGACTAGGAGTGTCTGTTGTCTGTGTGGTCGGAGTGTGACTAGGAGTGTCTGTTGTCTGTGTGGTGAGTGTGACTAGGAGTGTCTGTTGTCTGTGTGGTGAGTGTGACTAGGAGTGTCTGTTGTCTGTGTGGTGAGTCTACTAGAGTGTCCGATGTCTGTGTGGTGAGTGTCTATGTGGAGTGTCCATTGTCTGTGAGTGACTATGAGTGTCCATTGTCTTGTGGTGAGTGTCTGTTGTTGTGAGTGTCAGTTGTCTGTGTGGTGAGTGTCGTTGTCTGTGTGGTGAGTGTCAGTTGTCTGTGTGGTGAGTGTCAGTTGTCTGTGTGGTGAGTGTCAGTTGTCTGTGTGGTGAGTGTCTGTTGTCTGTGTGGTGACGTGAGGTCAGTTGTCTGTGTGTGAGTGTCATGTTGTCTGTGTGGTGACCGTGAGGTCTGTTGTCGTGTGGTGAGTGTCGAGTTGTCTGTGTGGTACCGTGTCTGTTGTCTGTGTGTGTGAGTGTCTGTGTGGTAACAGTGTCTGTTGTCTGTGTGGTGAGTGTGTGTCGGGGTTGGTGTTTTCTGTGTGGTGACTGTCAGTTGTCTGTGTGGTGACTGTCAGTTGTCTGGTGACTATGAGTGTCTGTTGTCTGTGGTGACTATGAGTGTCTGTTGTCTGTGTGGTGACTATGTCAGTTGTCTGTGTGGTGACTATGAGTGTCCGTTGTCTGGCAATCGGAGAACAGGAGAGCTGAGAGAAGAAAACAATCTCATAACTAGATTTTATGTGCAGAATTTCTCTGTTTTCCTGTGATTTTCTCTGTTTTTGAGGTAACAGAGAATTTTAATTTGAATCTGAAATATACATGTTTTAGCTTTTTTGACAACTGACCAAATCTTGTAATTTTGTTCAGCCATATTCTCCTGTTCTCTGATTGTCGTGTTTCACCTCACACAAATGACCTGTTGTCTTCCACAGAACCTGCCAAGGGTGGAGAAGAGGAAGAAGGGGGAACACAGGTCAAGGTCAGGGGAAGGGGACAGCGCCGGTCAACCCCAGGCAACGTCACAGTCGTCTTCCGAAAAGTCACCATCACCATCACCAGCAACGCCAGCGTCCCCGCAACGTTCGGAAACGAAGCCCGACCCCAAGGCGTCGTTCACCACCCCTCCCCCGACGAAAGGCAGACCCGAACACGTGGTGCAAGAGGAGCTGTTCATCTCCCCGAACGCCTACACCCCGCTGATGATGATGCGGCAGAAGCGTCGCAGGGTGGTGGGGGGCGGGAGCGAGGGGGAGGAGCATTCCCCGGGGGTGGACGATCTGAGCAAAGCGCTGTCAGCCACCATCCTGGTGGAAGAGTCCCCGGAAACCGCCACACCCGGAAGACAAAGGGGCGCAGGAACCGGAAGCAGCGGAAGAGGGTCGTCTTCTGCGGGAGAAGAGAGAGAGCCGTCGGGAGACGAGACGCCCAACGAAATCGCCTCGTTCCTGGCCGAGGGGGAGGAGGAGGAGGACCTGGATATCATCCAGGACAGTTTGGTGGAGGACTACGCCGACAACACCAAGGCGCACTCCCCTGCCGCTCAGAGCAGCTCGGAGGAAGGAGGCAGGCAGGGTGGGATGGAGCACAGCAGTAGCAGCTCGGACAACAGCAACAACGCCAATGAGGAGGGTGAGCAGGAGGTGAGAAGCAAACGTCGCCGTAGCGTCTGTCGTCGTGTGGCCGTCATCGAGAGCTCTGAGGACGAGCTGGAGGATGAGGAGAACAAGGAAAACCTCCACCCTTCCTTCTCCAGCAACGCCAGTCGTCAGCAGCAGGAGGAGGAGGAGGAAAGCCTTCGTCGAGAGGAGGACATGGATGAAGAGGAGGAGGAGTGTGAGCAGCAAGTGGAGGGGGGAGAAGGTGGTGGGGAAGAGGAAGGACAAGTAGAGGAGGAGGAAGGAGAAGAAGAGGGTGAGATGGAGAATGTGGAGGAAGGTTCTTGCAGTGACGCAGAAGAAAAAGACGGGAAGCAGCAGCCCCGAAGGAGCATCGAGATCTATGATGACAGTATGGCAGAGAACAGAGGAGAAGAAGGTGGGTGTTGTGGTTTTTAGACATTGGAAATCATGGTCTCCGAAAATACTGTTTTCTATCTATCTCTCTTTCTTTTTTTTCTTTTTTTTTCTTTTTTGAAATTTTTAACAGTGACAAATACTCTATTTCCTCAAAACAGGGAAAATCTCAGGAAAGCAGAAATATTCTGCACAGTCTGTGAAGACATCCGCTACAAATTGCCAGAAGATATGAAAACAAAGCTTGCAAAAAGTAAACTAAAAGTGACAAAACGTGTTGTTTTTCTTTCTTTAAAATTTTGTTTAAAGCGAAGCAAACTTGTCAAGAGAATCTATGACTTCCAATCTTTGTGCGAATACTGAGAGTTGCATTGATTCAAGCCCATCCCCCTCAGGGCATGGTGTGACTTGTTCCCCATGTCAGTGACTGTGCAGAGTTGGCTGCACTTAAGGTGGACCACTGCGTCACTTTTTGCAAATTTTTGTTTCTCAGAAACTATTAAAGATATCTGCATGAAATTTGGTACACATACTAAGTGCATTAATAAGGCTATCTCTGCCAAGTTTGAAGTATGTAAGTCAAACAGATATGATAATGTGGTAATTTTCACAAAAAAATACTGGTCACTGGCCCATCTGCTTTCAAAATATGCAATACATAATGAAGTTTATCATTTTTCCTGTTTGATTTTACATCACTTTGTGCGATGTCTGACTGGTGTGTGTGTATGTGTGTGTGTGTGTGTGTGTGTGTTGTTTCCATGAGGTAGATGTTGAATCATGTTCAGATCATAGTACTTAACTCAAATAGATTTTAAAAATCCATCACTTTATATTCAAATCTTAAGTTTGCATTAAAAAAAATTTTTTTGGTGTGTGATATAATTATGGTGATTATACAATGGATGAATGGTTTTATGTTGTAAAAAAAACAACAACCCAAAAAGCTTTTGAACAATTTGTTTCAGATGAACAAGATGAGCAGGAGGAGGAAGAGGAGGAGGAGGAAAAAGAAGTTGACGTTGAACTTCTCAAAGAACTGTTGAGAGATGGAAAGTAAGTTCACATACATATTCACAGATTTAAAGGGGGGTGGGGGGTGGTTGTTATGCAATCTTTTTACTGTCAAAAGTGTTCTGTGGATATATATATGTAAGCCTGCAAGCTTCCTCATCCCAAAGCAAACCATTCAGTTTTAAATCACCTGCTGATAATCAAAGTGGCAACAGAAAGGTAAAAGTGTCCCATAACCTATGTGTCCATAGGGGAGCAAGGCGTCAGAGACCTCTTCTCCTAGGATATTGCTTAAAAAAAAAAATTAAAAAAAAAAACCCTCTATTTTTGTTATTGTCAAGGAGAAGGGTGGCAGGATGGTTAAGAATCCACCTGCCATTAACTAAATTGTGAGGTTCTGGGTTCAATTCCCATCCTCACCTTTTCTCCCCAGTTTGACGAAAAAATTGAATTGAATGTCAAAGTCTTTGGGATGAGACTATAAACCGAGGCCTTGTGTGCGAACGCACGCAGAACAACATGTGCACACATTATTCACCAGTCCCACCTTTTAGAAGAGTAGGCCGTTGTGTGCTGGTAGGAACAGATTTCAGAAAAAAAAACCAAGTATGCACATGTACACCGCCGCTGTAGTCTAGTGGTTAGGGTGCTGGAATCGTAATGTAAAGGTTGCGGGTTTGATCCCAGCTTTCAGCTATGGCGTTGTGCCCTTGGAAAAGGCACTTTACGGCTATTTTCTCACCCCACCCAGGTGTAAAAGGGGTACCAACCTTGTGTTTGGGGTTAACCCTGCGATAGACTGGTGTCCTATCCAAGGGGGGGTCTATGACTCTCAGTCGCTTAATGCCACAGAAACCGGGATAAGCACCGTCCTGATGAGCCTTAGGCTCGGAACAGGCTTTAACTTTAACTAATGCACATGTACACAGTTGTGTTTCAACACTATCCCCATAGTCGGAATGCGGCTACCTAAATACTGGAGGGGAGGGGGGGGGGGGGTCATATATGACATTAATCTCTCACCATTGGTGAACCTGTTGAGCTCTAAGCCAAGGAAGGTGGAAAACAAATGATCATGATTAACCCTTGTGTGTGTGTGTGTGTGTGGCTTTTCCCTTGGGTTGCAGGCAGCTGTACCGGCAGAAGCAGTACCCTGAAGCCCTGAAGAAGTGCCAGGCAGCCCTGGCCATGGTGTACGACCCCCAGCTTCAGGCCATGATTGACAAGATCCAGAGCAAGATTGACCAGGGATTGTAACTCACAGCTTCAGGCCAGGATTGACAAGATCCAGAGCAAGATTGACCAGGGATTGTAGCCCACAGCTTCAGGCCAGGATTGACAAGATCCAGAGCAAGATTGACCAGGGATTGTAGCCCACAGCTTCAGGCCAGGATTGACAAGATCCAGAGCAAGATTGACCAGGGATTGTAGCCCACAGCTTCAGGCCAGGATTGACAAGATCCGAGCAAGATGACCAGGGATTGTAGCCCACAGCTTCAGGCCAGGATTGACAAGATCCAGAGCAAGATTGACCAGGGATTGTAGCCCACAGCTTCAGGCCAGGATTGACAAGATCCAGAGCAAGATTGACCAGGGATTGTAGCACACAGCAGTGCACAGTCAGCTACTTAGGCAACAGCCTTCAACACCTACTGCTGCTGTCACCGATACTGGGAGATGCTGAATGATCTTCTTGTGTTGTTGCCGTCTTTTTATGTGGGTTGTATCTGAGTTTGTTTTGATTTGAAGATTTTTTGTTTGTTTGTTGTTGCTCTCTTTCTGTTGTCTGTCTGTCTGTCTCTCTTACTTGAGTACACTGTTTTTGTACAGTCTTTGTTGCTCTCTCTCTCTCTTTACCTGAGTACACTTGTGTTTGTACATGTCTTTGTTGCTCTCTCTCTCTCTTTACCTGAGTACATTTGTGTTTTTGTACATTTTGTCTTTTGTTGCGCTCTCTCTCTTACCTTAGTACACTTGTGTTTGTACATGTCTTTGTTGCTCTCTCTCTCTCTTACCTGAATACACTTGTGTTTGTACATGTCTTTGTTGCTCTCTCTCTCTTACCTGATACACTTGTGTTTGTACATGTCTTTGTTGCTCTCTCTCTCTCTTACCTTAGTACCTTGTGTTTGTACATATCTTTGTTGCTCTCTCTCTCTCTTACCTTAGTACACTTGTGTTTGTACATGTCTTTGTTGCTCTCTCTCTCTTACCTTAGTACACTTGTGTTTGTACATTCTTTGTTGCTCTCCTCTCTCTCTTACCTTAGTACACTTGTGTTTGTACATGTCTTTGTTGCTCTCTCTCTTACCTTAGTACACTTGTGTTTGTACATGTCTTTGTTGCTCTCTCTCTCTCTCCTACCTGAGTACACTTGTGTTTGTACCTGTCTTTGTTGCTCTCTCTCTCTCTCTCTTACCTGAGTACACTTGTGTTTGTACCTGTCTTTCTTTCAATGCTCTCTCTCTCTCTCTCTCTGTTTCCTGAGAACACTGTTTGTCCATAGTTGTCTTGTTCCCTCCCAGTGTTTCCTTTGAAGGTATAATCAGGAGTACATAAGATATTGGGAGAATTCTTTTTTTATATTCTGGTGACTTTCATACCAAATTAAGGACTTTTTAAATAGTGTTAATTTTGTGATGATTCATTGGAGATTTTATTATATCATAAATATTCCGTTTTGTTTTAGACTAGCTAGAGATGGCTATATGTGCGTGCTTGCAAATTTTTTGGGGGGATCCAGATACCTTTTTTTCAGTGTTTATTTTGACTTGCAATGTGTATAGCTCTAAATTTGGCTGCACTCTTTTGCAAAAATAACTCCGTGTTATTTGCTTACCATTGGATAGCAGTCACAGTCAAAGTTTCCTGTAGTCATATCTACTGCACAGACTTCATCGCCATTTGCTTTTGTCAATGCCTAGATTCTTGCACCAAAGAATCATAAAATTTTGCCTTAAAGTGACTTTCCTGTGTATCGTATGACAGTGGCCAGTTGCAGATTGTTCAGTCTGTGAAGCCAGTCATTGTATAGCTGAAGGTAGATGATTGTAGTAGTGCACTGTTGCTTTTACACTTGTTTATTGTTCAGACAGTTGAGATACAGACTTTGATTTTGGCATGAATATGTAGTCTTGTAGACCCCTAAGAGAAGTCAGCAGGGCTGTTGGAGGCACTAACTAAGGAAGACTGCAACCTATCATCAGAACCGGTTTTGCAGTATGAGCTGCATGACCAAGATTCTCACCTCCTTCATAGACTGATAGCTGGAATGTAACACAGTTGTGGTGTAATGGTGCTGAAATGCTTTTGCTTTTCCTCTGTCTGATATCAGACCTGCCAGGAGTGTTGCTTTGTCTTTTTATTCTCATGTACATAGTAATGTTCAGTTGGGTTATCACTGGTTTAGTTTGCGTCGTGTGGGAAGCATTGTCTCTTATTTACGTTTTCACTTATATCATAAGGGAAATAGACAATGAATTTTCTTTATCCAAATGCTGACATGTATTGCAAAGACGTTTGTCTTTTTGTTGTTGTTGTTGCAGTTAGTGAGCCCATGTTTTTGGGAATTCGCGCTATATAAGCCTTCATTTTATTATTATATTATAAGTTTGTGCATTCATTTTTTTCCCTATATACAGTCATAAAAACTAAAGGAAGGACCATTGTGATGTTTCTGTGGTGATGTGTATATATATCTCTCTCTAGTCTAACAATGAAGAGAAGAATCAGGTTGGTTTGGAATGTACTGTGGATAGGGGGAGTCATTCTGGAGAGCATTACATGAAACCTGTTTTAGGAGACTCAAGCAAACGTCTTTTGAAGAAACACTATCTTTTGAATACAGAGTTGACTGATGTTTAATACCCCAAACCCTACTGTACTGTACTCCAAATGGCTAAAGCATTGTGAGGATAAAGATAATCCATATCCCCCCTCCCCCCTATTCCTGTCAGTCCTCTTTATACACACTTACAGGGAGAAAGAATGGATTGGAAAACTGAACTATTTCAATTTATCATGCAGGTTTCGATATCATTTCTAGAGAAACTTTTTTTCTTTTCAAAATAGATTTATAACTTCACCGATGACTATGAATAGAAATTCAAAACAAACTGGAGTAGTGATTGTTCAAGTAAATCAGTGATACAAATTCAGAAGTGATTTTTTGGGGTTTTTTTTAAAGAAAAAAGACATTGTATCCAAGAAAGAAATGAACACATATAAATCGACTCTAGATAGTTTGAGTGTTGATTTTGCTGTAACAAAAAAAAAAGCCAAAACCCAAAAAGAACTGTTTTTGATCTGTCAGTAAAAACTTTTCCACAAGTCGTTTGTCTGTTATGATGATGTAAGATTTTTGTGTATGCAATGTTCTGTATGGAGAACAACAAAAGCCATTGTTGCTTGTTCATGTAAAATGGAAATGTTGATGTCGATATGTGACGCTCCACCACATAATGAGTCACATTGCACAGGAGGTCAGTTTTTAATGATTGACATGTTATTATTGCAATGATTGACATGTTATAATCTACAATAAAAAATCAGATTGAAAATCGGACAATTCTTTGAAAATTTATTACACATTTAAATGCTAGACTGCAGGAAGTGACAAAATTAAAAGTGGACAAGTTTTGCATGGTAATCGGTGGTCAGAATGAGGGCTTGGGTGTTTTTTTAAGCAAATGGACACAAACTTACGCCTTGATATTTCAGTACATGGTATGATAATGGCCATAGTTTCATGTCAATCAAAATCTGAAAATCAGCAACTTGATCCCCACCTGCCTAAAATGGCTCCTAGCAGAAAAAATAGGGTGAGGTGCAAAGT
This sequence comes from Stramonita haemastoma, assembly GCA_030674155.1. Taxonomy (NCBI): domain Eukaryota; kingdom Metazoa; phylum Mollusca; class Gastropoda; order Neogastropoda; family Muricidae; genus Stramonita; species Stramonita haemastoma. Next base: position 19,172,498 of record CM060340.1, read on the forward strand.
GACTCATTTCATGGTGAAGCGTCAAATATGCCAGATTTTCTTATCATGTTTATCTCCCATCATTTCAGTCACTCTCATACATCAAGAGCAAAAATGTATGCCAAGTTATGCTTTAATTCAGATTGAATATATACATACATCATACATCTCTACAATTGCATACACAGAATATCATGATTTCTCAATATTCAGCAAGAATAATGATACACAATGCCATTACTGCAGCGTATATTGTGAGACAGATTGTGAAAGACTACGGTGATCACTATAAACCCAGTGATTGTTCCATTGCCTGACCAGTAATCCACAACATCTTACAACAAATCCTATAATAATGTAAAAAAAAAAATTATAAAGAAAAAAGCTCTCTATTCAAGCTGCAATTTTTTTTTTTCTTGGCTAAAGCTCTGGAATTTCCCCAATGGCAAGATTTTTACATATATGTGACTGCTTCCCTGCTGGTCTTAAAGACTCAGGAAAATCTTGACATAAAATACTTTTTTAGGTTCTTGAATTTACTGCATTGAGGACATAACGCCTTATCTTGCACAAACTGAAATTAAAACCATACTACACACATTTCTAAAAAGCATGTGCTTAGTGATAGCTAGCCCCTTTTCTCCTAAAGGAAAAAGAATTCTGTTTACACCACAAACATACAGTAACCTTCCTTTGGAGTCTGTGATGGAACTATATTTATGTCAAGAAAAATCTCAGCTTTGCTTGGAAAGTACAGTGCAGAATAACCACTTGGATAACAAGGCTCAAGTCTTCAACTTTTTCGCATCCCTAAATGGCACTGTAAATTCGTTTCTGTTAACTGCCTTCTCTCTTTGTATGACACTCACTCACCAGACTTATAAAAAGAATGTTGTTGTTGTCTTCCATTTAAAGTCTCTTCATTCTCAGATGCTGCTTTCGCAAGCTAAAAAACCAAAAAAAAACATTTAAAAGATATTTAAAACATATATATATATATATTAAAAAAAAAAAAGTTAAAGTCTGTCCTGAGCCATAAGCTCATCAGGCCGGTGCTTATCCGTTCTGTGCGTTAAGCGACTGAGAGTCATAGACTCCCCCTGGATAGGACGCCAGTCTATCGCAGGATTAACCCCAACACAAGGTTGGTACCCCTTTTACACCTGGGTGGGGTGAGAAAATAGCCGTAAAGTGCCTTTTCCAGGGCACAACGCCATAGCGGAATAGCTGGGATCGAACCCGCAACCTTAGATTACGAGTACAACACCCTAACCACTAGCCACAGCGGGCTATATATAAAATATAAAGAATAAAATATTTTAAAATACAACTATTCACACATAAACTATGTAATGATTTTATATTTTCTGCATGCTGTACAGTAACTGTTGATAATAGCCCAAGAATTTTCAGAGAAAAAAAAACGTCTCTGGAATACAAAGAATTCTCTCAAATAAAGCATCTAAGCAGAAATAAAGATGTACATCAATATATTGCAGTTTTCTTGACACCATTTGTATAAAGTAAAAGTAGTCACTAAATATGCCCTGATGCAAAGAAAAAAGTATTTCTTTTTTTAAAAAGTCACTCAAGCAAATAAAAGGAAAAGTGCTAAAACAAATCCTACAGTACAACAGTATGCATCCAGTTCACCTGAACTTAAGCGTACAATAATTCAAGAGGGTTTCTTATCAACTGATATCTCTAACTAATGACATACCAAAAAATTCTATAAGCTATCAATACTTTACAAACCAGACCTATGTCCTAAATAACTGAAACTTGTTTTGTCTCAGCGATTTTTCTACAAAAAAAAACATTGTCCAGTAACCACCTTGTCTATCACTCTCTTGGGGTAGAGTAAGCTAAGTAAGGTCTAGAGGTCAAACCATTCCTCGTTCCTCTTTTCTCCCCCTTCACTCCTTTAGATGTAGGGGCACAGCACAGCACTGAGGTTTTCAGGCCGTGTCTCTTAGGGAAAGCTGAGCCTGGTGGAGCCCATCCCTCTGCAGGTACAGTGTGCATGCTGGGTAGGTTCATTCCAAATTCCAATACTTTATTTTCTCAAAGACAGAGAAATTCATGTTTTTACGTCAAAAAGTTTTTGTAACTTGTGAAACTTTGACATGAATCTTAGGATCTTTATTGTGCACATCTAACCTGCATGCTTGCTTAACATTACACACACAAGGAATTGGCAAGTCTGCACTTTAATTTGAGACAGGAGATTTTATCAACCTGACCACTGATTCATGAGATGATGCCAAGATTCAAACCCATGACTTCTTGGACCTACAGGAGCCGGGAAGTCAAATGCTGTTGTCCACTCAGCTAAAGCATCCATAGCAATTCACCGACAGTTAATTAAGCAAAGTAATGAGCCACCTGTGTCTTTATCTCAGTATCTGTCAGAATGAACAGAGCACAGTGAAATGTCTGAAGAAGGTTTTGACATAATAATTTGTTAATTAATTAACATTCTGATAAATGATGAAGTAAAATGATCAAAATACTTGCTATCTTATCTTGTCATATCCCACATTCTGATGAAATGATGAAGTAAAATGATCGAAATACTTGCTATCTTATCTTGTCATATCCCACATTCCGATAAAATGATGAAGTAAAATGAACAAAATACTTGCTATCTAATCTTGTCATATCATGCAGCTGTCTTGGGTTGCTGCAAGTGAGATTCAAATAGCTCAATACTGGGCCTTACAATTTACATACATACAATAACATTTTTTAAAAAATCAAAATAGGGAGAAGGAGACTATGTAGTGGTGGTTTTAGTGGTTTTAACCAAAAAAAACCAACAACAAAAACTCAGCACTTTTTGTCGTGTAAAGGCTTTTTAAAACAACAACAAAAAACCCAAAGTGTAGGCCTTTGGTAATATATACCAAACCCAAAGGTATAAGACTAAAAAATAACTAACACAAAATTAAAAATAATACTGTAATTAAAAAAGTTGCAAATCTTGGACCTGCAATAGTTAGTCCTAGATGACTACTCTTAAAGAGCCTACAGTGATTTATCCTCTGATAGTCTATCACATTCAGGTACTTTCTGCATAAAATCAATGTCCTACTTTACCTTCACAAAAATGTATGATTGCTATAAAGGTCAAAATAGTGATTAACAAATATGTACATAATTAATAATTAAAGTAAATAGCAATAAAAAATAAAATAAGTATTCATGAACAATATTGATAACTAGAAAACAAAACAAAAATTTTTTGTAGCATTTGCTTCGAGTTTAAGACTTTTAACCATACTTCCTCAACAAAGCAGTGACCTTGTGCATGCACGCACACACACAGGCATGCACACACACACACACAAACACACACCACAACTTGAAGTAATAGTTACTCAAGATAAAAATTTCGCAAACCAATATCAACTTCTTCGCCTGAAGATAGAAATTCTAACAGAGACCATAACTGAGATTGGAATTTTTTAAGTATTCACATAAACAAAGATTGGATACTGAACACAACAAAGCTTATGGTTCACATACATACACATAGCTTTCTTCATCTCCTGTACAGTGCTAATCGAGAATTCTATAACTACACACTACTGAGACCATCTAAAAAAATGTGGCTGGTGGTTGGGTGATGATGCAGTCCTTAGGTCGGATAACTCCACTGGGACTTTATATAATGATAAAATCAAACCAACAAAACTATTATAATTGCAATGGCAGAGACAAGTGAAAAAAAAACACACTCCACAACAACAAAACTCCCCCTAAAGCACTGCAAGCAAGATGATAAAATAATAAATTGCTTCATGCATCATTGCACACAATAAACGCAGTGTATCATACATGGAGTCAGTGAATGTATTTAACATGTTTCAGACCAAACGCTCATCGTTTCTGCAACCACCACTTTGCCGTTGCACTGTACACAGTTTTTATCCTGTGGAAGTTAATCATGTTCATACATAATAATGTTCAGGTATTGTTTGTCCAAAATAAAATACAAAGGCAAACAGTTATTGCCATTTTGTTCCAATGACCTTTACAAGACAAGAAAATGAAACGAGATGAAGAAATAAAACAACCACAGCACTTGAAGGGTGGGGGGGGAGAGGGTTCTTATAAAGTCCAGTATCTACAATCTTAACATCAGCAACTTTTGGTAACGGTAAAAACCTTTTTTTAAAAAATGTTACGTAACATTTTCACTTTATAGAAGAAAAACAAACTTTAGATGTTTGCAATGTCTACAAAAGAAATGGTAAGAAAAGCAGATTTTATTTCTTACATCAAATGTTTTACAGACACATCCCTTAGTTGCACATGCTTGTGGAGACATGAGTGTTACCTAATAAATGAACTAGACAGGGTTTTATCAAAATATTTTGTTCATATTCCGCGCAACAAAAATAATCTTTGAAACGAGTTCATGCATAAGCTCATCTACACAAAATCCTCATTATCACTTCAAGTCTCTACCAAAAAAAGATGAAATGAAAGAGATATCTTTCTGCACTGTAAGTACACACATTCTCAAAAGAGATGTTTTTAACAATGAGTAAAAAAAATAGCAACTATCTGCCACCTTTAACATTGCCTTACTAACAGAGCACCGTAAAGAGTAAGTTCTGTACACAATTTTATGTTGTATTTTTTTTGTTTTCATATATAATTCTGATAATTAACAAGTGATTTCTTTACATGAAGCCATAAACATTTGCATAGAATATTAAGATCAACACCCACACAATACAAAGACACAGAATTTATTTTACCTGATCTCAGTTGCTAATGTCTGCATAAGTCCTTCACCCTCTTTGCTCTTAGTCCCGAACTGGGATTGAATAATTGCCCCCAAATCCCAACCTGGATTTGCCAGGATTTACACACAGTAATTTTCCATCATGTAGTGACTTCACCGATTGCTACCACATGCCGAAGCTCTGTCAGGCCAGAGGCACAGAGCCTGTAGTGAGAGTCTGGAAGTAAATACAGCTGCTGGTATGTACTTAGAAGGAGGAAAAGGCAAGCTAGCATGTGTGCCTGACCTGATTCCGTGATGAAATGTGAAATCTAGGGGCAATTTGTGTTCAGAGAATCCGAATGCAAGAGGGTTAGATAATAAAGCACTGTTTTATGACTGGAAGTCCCCTTTTCTTTTCTCTCTGTTTCTTGTATTTATAAATGTTTTGTTCAGGGTTTAGGCTACAGAAAAACTGAAAACACAAGAGTTTGAAGAACAGTAAAGCCTAAAGAATATAGATGTTCGGCACACACATCACACACACACACACACACACACACACACACACACACACACACACACACACATGTACGTACGTACATATACAATTACGCAATGTATCCATACTGAAATATACATATTGCAGTCTCACTGGGGCACACAGGCAAATTCTCGAACGCTCTTCAAGCAAATTATTCTCTCTTTAGATATTTCAAAGCAATAGCTTGTCATGGGGGCAGACAGTCAAATCGTAAGACAGACATAAAAATACATACACTTAAAAAAAAAACCCCATATAAAACAACATTTACATTAAAACCTCAAATACAAAAGAACATTCATAAAAAAACAACAACAGCTTCAATATTTCAAAGCAATAACTTGTCATGGGGGCAGATAGTCGAAATCATAAAACAAACATAAAAATACAAACACTTAAAAAAAAACAAAAAAAACAACCCCAACATATCAAACAGCATTTACATTAAAACCTCAAAACACAAAACAACATTCATAAAACATACACACACACACACACACACACACACACACACACACACACACACACACACACACACACACACACACACACACACACACACACACACACACAACAACAACTTCCCATGCTTGGTCAGGGAAACCATGGTTAACAAGAACAGCAGAGTCCAACTTAAAAAAAACAAAACAACTTAACACAGAATGTGAACACACTTGGTGTTGGAAACAACAAGGAGAGATACAGGGTAGCTTTCCTAACAATGTCAGGAGTCTGTCAAAAGTCTGCTTCAATGGACCATTCATTATCCACCAGTCTGCCTGCCTTCAGTGGATCACTCACAGTGAGATATTCCTCTTTTAAAAAACTGGGGAACCGTACCACACTGATGGACCAAATCACACTTCACAGACCATGAAGCATCGAAAAAAGAGTCTTCTGAAAAAAACCCACAACAACAATCTAAATGTTCTCCAAAAATTGCAGTTCAACAGACCATCCAGTGTCCTGTAAAGTCTTCTTAAATGGACCAGTGAGCGTCCTGTAGTCTTCTTAAATGGACCATCCAACAATGCCTTTTCAAAAGGACCATCCAAAAATGGTTTTCTTAAAAGGACCATCCAACAAAGTCTTCTTAGATGGACCACCCTCACCCTCTAGTCTTCTTAGATGGACCACCCTCACCCTCTAGTCTTCTTAAATGGACCACCTCCACCCTCTAGTCTTTCAATTGGA
>CM060340.1:19181449-19186449 GCA_030674155.1 Stramonita haemastoma
CGAGAGGCGGGCAGACAGGTTGCTGGCCACATCCCCCAGCCTCATGAATCACCCCACCCCCCATTCCCCCAACCACCCCACCTCCCCCACCCACCAACCACCCCAAACCCCCCCTCCCCCACCACCCCCACCTTCCCCACCCACCGTGACAAGCTCTGTTGCCGAAAGCGTCAAGCAGGAACAGACGCGAGAGGCGGGCAGACAGGTTGCTGGCCACGTCCCCCAGTCTGAACAACAACAGCAACAACACACACACACAACCCCCCCCCCCCCCACACACACACACACAACACCCCCCTCACCCCCACCTCCAACCCACCCTCACCCCCCACCCACACCCCCACACCCACCGTGACAGGCTCTGTTGCCGAAAGCGTCAGGCAGGAACAGACGCGAGAGGCGAGCAGACAGGTTGCTGGCCACGTCCCCCAGCCTCATGAACTTGCCGGACCCTGTAGGGCATTCCACCTTCAGCGTGTCGCGGTAGAAAAAGTCGAACCTCTGCAGGTTCTCGATCAGCAGGTAGTTCACTGGAGAAAAAAAACACAGAATCAGAGAACACTGAGAACGCTGTATGTAGTAACATTAATGTCTTCTGTTTTGCGAGAAGCTTCCTTGATAATAATTTGCAGAGCTCATAATTATTACGCAGTGGGATAGGTAAGGTAAGTAAAAGGCAGGTAAAGGTGTCAATGTCTCATAACCTGTGTGGTCGTAGGGGAGCGAGGCGTCAGAGACCTCAGCTTTCCCCAAGGGCCAGCATGTTGAGGGCGGCGCCCATCTCCTCTCCCTCGCTGCTTTACCTTCCCTGACCCTAAAGAGGGCAGGTACTCATTTACAGCTGGGTGAGCTTGGGGACTGCACTGAAGCCAAGCCACGTAAACAGTCACCTATCTACTTGGTAACCACGCTCAATGCTGCTTAACCTTGGCTGGGGAAAAGCGAGTGCTGTGACCACTGAGCTGTCCCGTCCCCAGGTGATAAGTAAGAAAGAGAGAACAGAGACCACAGAAAAAAATGAGATAAAAATGAAGATAGGACAGAAAACAACATCGTTTTTGTAAAGGGATTCAGGGTAACTTCTTTCGTTCCCCATCACTTCAGCATATGTTTATTTCGATATTTCCCCCAAAATGGGAATCAGTTCAGAGTATATCAATTTTCACCATTCAAAAGAAGGCAATCAGGTCAAACATATATATATATATATATATATATATATATATATATATATATATATATATATATATATATATATGTATAATTCATTCTAGTTTAGTATATATTTCACCATTCAAAATAAGGCAATCAGCTCACCACATAACCATCTGAGTAACTTCTGGTACGTACTGATTTATAAAAGGGTCATATTTCTAACATGAACCAAAAAGAGAACTCAAGTCTTTAAAAAGAAAAAAATCAATTCTTCACTTTCTAAAAATCAAAAAGCTTTCAATTTTGGGGAAACACATTTGACTTCACTTTTTTTCTTTTTCTTTAAAATCAAAATCTGTCCACAACAACTCCCCAAGGAATTAACCCTCTTGCATTCAGATTCTCTGAACACAAACTGCCTCTAGATTTCGCATTCCATCACGAAATCAGGTCAGGCACACATGCTCTCTCGCCTTTTCCTCCTTCCAAGTACACACCAGTTGCTATAATTACTTCCAGACTTACAGCAGGCTCTGTGCCTCTGGCCTGATAGAGCTTCGGCATATGGTAGCGATCAGTGGAGGTCATTGCGTGATGGAAAACTACTGTGTGTAAATCCTGGCAAATCCTGGTTCGGGATTCAGGGGAGGGAATGATTCAATCCCGGCCAATGCTGGATTGGGACTGAGAGGGTTAAATAATTAAGGAAGATAAGAGACACCAGTAACAGTGTTGCAGCACCAACCAGAAACTCTCCAAGTTCACAAGATAACCAAAGTTTGCACTAGATGCTGATCGAGTCCTGAGGTGCAGTAAAGGAAAACTCACTTGGCAGCCAGATGGGGCCCCTCCAGTTACTGTTGCCCCCGAAGAGCTTGGAGCGAGATTCCGCCGGCTGGTAGTCTACACAGTGCGTCTGCTGCCCACCTCAAACTTGAAGGGGTTCTTTTCATGGTGCTGCTCACAGAAATGTACCCCAAGGTGAGAGTGCAGACAGAAACAAGACACAGACAGAGACAAAACAGACGTACGTGTGTATTATATGTGTGTGTGCACAAAACATGCGCAGGCAAATATGTGTTTTTGCACACATATGCATGCATGCATGCATGCACGCATGCATGCACGCACACACACATGCGCACACACACAGAGTGAAACACACACACACAGAGTGAAACACACACACACACACACACACACACACGCACACACGCACGCACACACGCACGCACGCACGCACGCACACACGCACGCATGCACGCACGCACGCACACGTACGTACATGTTAAACTGAAGATACTACTACTATGTCTACTACTACTTCTGCATACATACAGACAGACATTCAGTCACACACACTGTCACACAGACATACATGCACACAGACATATAATTATCCATACATACACACATACATACACACAGACAGAAACTAACCCTACCTTGGAGAGACTGCGGACCCCGTAGGGCGACAGGAATTCCTTCTCGTCCAGGATGTGTCTGAGGATTTGAACCAGCTGGTCCCTGGTGACCACCGTCAGCAGCAGTGTGTCCTCCCCATTGCCGTTGTCATCACACGTCCTCTGCAGGATCTGTAACCACTCAGACAGACACACAGACAGGGATGGGGGTGGTGAGGATGGTGGTGGTGGTGATGGTGGTGGTGGTGGTGATGAGGATGATGAGGAGGAGGAGGAGGAAGAGGATGATGGTGGTGGTGGTGGTGGTGTGGTGGTGGTGGTGGTGGTGGTGGTGGTGGTGGTGGTGATGATGATGATGATGATGATGATGATGATGATGAGGAGGAGGAGGAGGAGGAGGAGGAGGAGGGTGAGGATGATGATGATAAGGAGCAGGGTGGTGGTGGTGGTGATGATGGTGGTGGTGGTGGTGGTGGTACATGGTGATGGTGATGATGGTGGTGGTGGTGATGACGACGACGACGACGATGATGATGATGATGGCAAGGAGGAGAAGGATGGTGTGGTAGTGGTGGTGGTGATGATGATCGTGATGACGACGACGACGACGATGATGGTGATGGCGGTGATGGTGATGATGATGATGATGGTGGTGGTGATGATGACGATGATGATGGTGGTGGTGGTGATGATGATGATGACAATGATGATAAAAATAAATGGAATTTCATGGCCTCGAACCTTGTAAAGCAAAACAAATCAAAACGCTTGCATTCTAATCATTCATGCACATGCGACCCTTCACAACTAAGATTAACAGATTAAAAAAAATTCAACCCCCCCCCCCCTCTGCCTAGACCTTCTCCACCACCCCTCCTCCCCCCACACTGGGGGGACGGATAGCCTAGTGGTCAGAACATTGCGCTGGCAATTTGACGACCCGGGTTCGATTCCGGTCGAGGAAATTTTTCTCCTGGAGTTAACATCAGTGCTGACTAAGTCTGTCCCGAGCCATAAGGCTCATCAGGCCGGTGCTTATCCCGGTTTCTGTGGCGTTAAGCGACTGAGAGTCATAGACTCCCCCCTGGATAGGACGCCAGTCTATCGCAGGATTAACCCCCAACACAAGGTTGGTACCCCTTTTACACCTGGGTGGGGTGAGAAAATAGCCGTAAAGTGCCTTTTCCAAGGGCACAACGCCATAGCGGAATAGCTGGGATCGAACCCGCAACCTTTAGATTACGAGTACAACACCCTAACCACTAGGCCACAGCGGCGGCAGTGCTGACTCCACTCTCCCCAAAAGTCCTTCGGATGAGACTTTAAACCGAGGCCCCGTGTGCGAACGCACGCAGAACATCTTGCGCACACGTTAAATCCTGTTCCGCTTTTCGTAAGAGTAGGCCTTCGTGTGCCGGTGGGAACAGATGACAATATTTACAAAACTGCATACACACGGGGACCGGATGAAAAAAAGCACATGATTGCTTACTCTGTTATCCTCGATATAAAAGAATAAATATAATATAATAACACTCTTCTTCCCCTACACCCCCACACTCCCCCCCTCCACCCCCCCCCCCCCCCCAACCCACCCACCCACCCAACCCCCAAACGTTCTCACCTTGGAGGCCAGGCTTTTCTTGTGCTCCAGGAACCACTTGGTTCTCTTGAAGAAGCCGGGGTGGCGTTTGAGTTCGGCCTCGTGCAGCACCAGGCTGGAGAAAAGGGGCACCATCCCCACCATGGAGCGGATGGCCAGAGGCATGCTGAAGTTGTTGCCCCTGATGTGGTCGTAGTAGAAGCCGTCTTTGTCGTTCCACAAACCCTGCCCTGCCCGCAGAAACACGCAGGCAGGCAAGCATGCACGCACACACACACATGCACGTACGCACGCACACACACATACATACATACACACACACGCACGCACACATGCATGCGCACGCACGCACGCACACACACACACACACACACACACACACGCGCGCGCGCGCACGCACACGCACACGCACACACACACACAATTACATGTGAGGGACCGGAGGGCCTGGTGGTCAAAGTGATGCGCTTGTGATCTGCTCTCCCAGGTTTGAATCTTGTCTTGTTCAAGACAACTTTTCCTCTGGAGTTAACATCAGTGCGGACTCCACTCCGCACCAAAAGTCCTGCGGATGAGACTACCCTGCCCTGCCCTGCTCTACATTACACTACACTACACTACATTGCACTGCACTGCACTGCACTACACCACACCACACCACACTACACCACACCACACCACATCACATCACGCCACACCATACCACATCATACCACACCACACCACACTATGTCACAGCAGATTTCTCTGCGTGCAATTCGGGCTGCTCTCCCCGGGGAGAGCGCGTCGCTACAAGTGCCGTGCCACCCATTATTTTT
>CM060340.1:19188949-19198949 GCA_030674155.1 Stramonita haemastoma
GCAATATTCTTTATTATTGAGGATAATGGAATAACCACTCATGAGAGAGAGAGAGAGAGAGAGAGAGAGAGAGAGAGAGAGAGAGAGAGAGAGAGAGAGAGAGAGAGAGAGAGAGAGAGAGAGAGAGAGTGTGTGTGTGTGTGTGTGTGTGTGTATGTGTGTGTGTGTGTCTGTGTGTGTGTGTGTGAGAGAGAGAGAGAGAGAGAGAGAGAGAGAGAGAGAGAGAGAGAGAGAGAGAGAGAGAGAGAGAGAGAGAGAGAGAGAGAGAGAGAGAGACAGACAGACAGACAGACAGACAGACAGACAGACAGACAGACAGACAGACAGACAGACACAGACAAGACAGACATATAGGCAGACAGATACACAGACAGGACAGACAAGACAATCAGACAAGACAGACAGACAAACAGACATAGACACACATACATATAGTCAGACGGACAAGACAATCAGACACAGAGACAAGACAGACAGACACAGAGACAAGACAGACAGACACAGAGACAAGACAGACAGTCAAGACACACAGACAAGACACACACACACATACACACACACACACACAAACACACATACACACACAAACACACACACAAAACACACACGAACACACACACACACACACACACACACACACACACACACACACACACACACACACACACACACACACACACACACACACGAACACACACACACACACACAACCACACACACACACACACACACACACACACACACACACACACACACACACACACACACACCCAGCCAGCCAGCCACACACTCAGCCAGACAAGACAAGACAAACAGAGACACAGCGTGTTCCAGCCCCCTACCTGTTCCAGCCGACCCCCAATGGGCAGGGGTTTGGAGCGGTCAAAGACCCCAATGTTGTCCAGGCCAAGGAACCCGCCCTCAAAGATGTTCTTGCCGTCAGGGTCCTTGCGGTTCACCCACCTGCCCAGTGGAACACACCCAAAACCGTGACACTAGGCCTTCATTATTCAGTCTGTCAACGTTCATTTTTTACGGTACAGGTAGCAGTGTGTGGTAGTAGGTGATAATATCAAGCGCTTTGATTTGTTTTTACAAGATATAGCGCTATATACCGGTTCGAGTCCGGTCAAGGAGATTTTTCTCCTGGAGTTAACATCAGTGCTGACTCCACTCTCCCCCAAAAGTCCTCGGATGAGACTTTAAACCGAGGCCCCGTGTGCGAACGCAACGCAGAACATCTTGCGCACACGTTAAATCCTGTTCCGCTTTTCGTAAGAGTAGGCCATCGTGTGCTGGTGGGAACAGAGGATAAGATTTACAAAACTGCATATACACTGGGACTGGATGTAAAATAGTACATGAGTGCTTATTCCATTATCCTCGATATAAAAGAATGAAATATAAAAAATAAAAAATAGATAAACACATACACATACGCACGCACACATGAACGCACGCACGCACGCGCGCATGTACACAAGCATGCACGCACACATACACACAGACACACACACACATGCAATATACCATCTGTAAATATACTTTGACACACACACTACACACACACACACACACACACACACACACACACACATCCCCCCCCCCCCCCCCCCCCCGCACACACACAAATACCCTCCCCCCCCCACCCACACACAAACACCCCCTCCCCACCCATACACACAACCCCTCCACCCCCTCTCCCCCCCCCACACCCACCCCCCAACTTCCCCCCCACCCAACCTACCACCACCACCACCCACCTCCCCCCCCAAACAACCCCCCCCCCCACCACCACAACAAAAAACGGACCCCCCAAAAAAAAACAACCCTGACTCCAGTGCCTGCCTGGCTCACCAGGTGAAGTTGAGCACCAGTTTGTGGAAGCACTTGGCCAGGAAGAGGATGTCGCGGTGGTCCTTGGGCCCCGAGGCCTTGTACACTTTCAGCACGGCGTAGGCATGCACTGGGGGATTCACGTCCGAGAAGGCAAACTCGTAGGCAGGGATCTGGCCACAGAGCAATGACAACAACACTGAAATTAGTACACACCCCTATACTAAAACACAAAACAAACTGAAGATGATTATTAACAGTGGTAAGGTATCGATTACAAGAACCACCATAATCAATCAACCAACCAACCAACCAACCAAAATACCAACCAACCAAAATACCTACTTCTCATCTCTCACTCTCATCTCTCTCTCTCTCTCTCTCTCTCTCTCTCTCTCTCTCTCTTCTCTCTCTCTCCGGTCGAGGAGATTTTTCTCCTGGAGTTAACATCAGTGCTGACTCCACTCTCCCCAAAAGTCCTTTGGATGAGACTATAAACCGAGGTCCCGTGTACGAACGTATGCAGAACTTCGAGCGCACACGTTAAATCCTGTTCCGCTTTTCGTAAGAATAGGTCATTGTGTGCCGGTGGGAACAGATGACAAGATTTACAAAACTGCACACACACGGGGACTGGATGTAAAAAAGCACATGGGTGCTTATTCCATTATCCTCAATATAAAAGAATTATATATACCCCCCCAAAAAAAAAACAAAAAAAAAAACGCAAAATAAACTGAAGTTGATTATTAACAGTGGTAAGGTTTCAATTACAAGAGCCACCAAAAGAATGCATAAAAAAGCATTTTTGCCCCAACTCAACTGAAAAAAAGCAGCAAAAAAAGAAAAAAGGCTATGGACAGACGTTATAGCCAAGTGGTTAAGACTATTCGACTTCCCTCCCATGGGTCCATGAAGCTGTGGGTTTGAATCCCGCACAGCATCTGGTGTCTGGTGAATTAAAGGTGGGGATTTAAAAAACAAGATCCCCCAAATCAACTTCAAGTGCAGACCTGTCAGTGCCTTAATTCCCTTCGTGTATACACACATGCAGAAGATCAAAATGTGCACTGTTAAAGATACCGTAATTTATGTCAGCATTGGGTGGGTTATAGATGCACAAACAATCCCAACATACACCCCGGGGCAAAAATGGTGGCATACAAAAAAAATCTCACCATGAGTTAACCTCAGATCTCTAGCCAAGGAACGAAAAATAAAAAGCCATGGTAGAGTTTTGATCACAGGTAGGGCCCAAAATTCTGTAGAAAAAAACCCACTCTGATAAGGAAACAAATACAGTTACAGACAGAAATAAGACAACAACAAAAAATGGGTAGGCGCTGCACTTGTGGCAACACGCTCTCCCTGGGGAAGGAGAAGCAGCCCGAATTTCACGCACAGAAATCTGATGTGACATAAAGTGGTATAAAATAATTTTTTTTTTTTTTAAAAAAGGCTTCAAAATTGAAAAATCTTCAATAGTGTCCCCACAGTCCGCGGGACTACGGGACAGATGAAGGAAAGGAGTGGGAGAGGGGTGGGGTGAAGTTGAAGGGTTCAAAGACGAAATGGGCAGGTAATAATAATAATACATGAATTTATATAGCGCTACATCTTGCAAAAAAACAAATCAAAGCGCTTGCATTCGATCTATACAAGACACAAACAATCAACAACAATATTTTTTACAAATTCGAATGTGCACACACGCACACACACACACGCACACAAACAAACACGCCCGCGCGCACACACTTATAAAGGTTATAGTACACTTTGCAAGGGTGAACGGGATTTCAGATTATGAAGGCAGGGACAGATAAGAGGTGGAAACAGAAGGCGAAAATCTTAAGTTTGAAATAAATGTGTCTTGAGGTTGGATTTGAATGTGTCACAAGAAGGCTTTTGCCGAAGGGAGAGAGGGAGGTCATTCCAGATCGATGGACCAGAAATAGAGAAAGAGCATCAGGTGTGGTGGCAAGTCACCTGGCCGTTGGGGTGCATGTACCACTCCCTGAGGAAGAGCATGAGCTGCTCCTTGGCGAAGTGCAGGTCGATGTTGGCAAAGGGCACCATGTGGAAGGCCAGGTCCCAGGAGGCGTACTGAACAACATAGACAGAGAGAGTCAGGGACAACGGTGATGATGATAATGGTTTATATATACACACGCATATGCATGCATGTATGCATGCATGCACATACTACATACACACAACGTACTATATATATATATACTACACACATATGCTACACACATGCACTACGCACAGACACACCGACGCACAGACACACGCAAGCACGCATGCACGCACACACTACACACATGCACACACACGCATTCATCTAATATCACTTAAGTGGAAAGACGTTAAATTGAAGAAAACACAACACACACACACACACACACACACACACACACACACACACACACACACATGCACACACACACACACACACACACACAACCACGCACACACACACAATGCACACACACAACACACACACGCACGCACGCACGCACGCGCGCGCGCACGTACACACATACACACACACACTACACACTTCACACACACTACACTACACTACACTACACTGCACTGCACTGCACTGCACTGCACTGCACTACTGCACTGACTGCACTGCACTGCACTGCACTACACACATACACACACACACACACACACACACACACACACACACACACACACACACACACACACACACACACACACACACACACTCTGAGATTCACAGAGAACATCTTACACACACGTTCACACCCATTCATTTTTTGGAAGAGTAGGCCACTGTATGCCAGTGAGAATGGATGACAAATATTGATAAAACTGCATACACATGGAAACTGGATATAAAAAAGCACATGAGCGCTTATTCCATTAAAAGGTAAAAAAAAACAACAACACGTAAAGGTGTCCCATAACCTATATGGTCGCAGGGGAGCGAGGCATCAGAGACCTCAGCCTCTCTAGGGGCCAGCATATTTGAGGGCGGCGCCCATCTCTCCCTTGCTGCTTTACCCTCCCTGACCCTAAAGAGGGCAAGCACCCATTGACAGCTGGGTGAAACTGGGGGGACTGTAATGAAGCCAAGGCGTGCAAACGGTCACCAATCCGACAGGTAACCACCACGCTCGACGCTGTTTAACCTTAGCTTGGTGGGGAAAAGCGAGCGCTCTGACCACTAGAACTCTCCCCCCCCCCCCCCCTAAAGAACGACAACCCCCCCAAAAAAAAAACAACAACCCCAAGACCCTCCTCTCCCTCTCCCAACTCCCTCACCCAGGGGTACTCCCACTTGTCGGGCATGGAGATGACGTCACGGTTGAAGAGGTGACGCCAGCTGATGTTGCGGCCGCAGAGGCGGTCTGAGGGGGGCGTGGGCTGGTTGGGGTCCCCCTCCAGCCACTCCTGCACCACGTAGTGGTAAAACTGCTTGCTCCACAGCAGCCCCGCGTACGCCTGCCGCGCCACCACCTGCTCCGAGTGCGACTTGTAGCCGATCACCTGGGTGTGGGTAGTAGTGACAAAAAAAGAAAAAAAAGAAAGAAAGAGTCATTGATCACCTGGGTGGGTGTCGTGGGTAGTAGTAACAAACAAAAAGAAAGAAAGAAAGAGTCATTGATCACCTGGGTGGGTGTCGTGGGTAGTGGTAACAAGGAAAAGAAAGAAAGAAAGAGTCATTGATCACCTGGGTGGGTGTCGTGGGTAGTGGTAACAAGGAAAAAAGAAAGAAAGAGTCATTGATCACCTGGGTGGGTGTCGTGGGTAGTAGTAACAAACAAAAAGAAAGAAAGAAAGAGTCATTAATCACCTGGGTGGGTGTCGTGGGTAGTGGTAACAAGGAAAAGAAAGAAAGAAAGAGTCATTGATCACCTGGGTGGGTGTCGTGGGTAGTAGTAACAAAAAAAAAGAAAGAAAGAGTCATTGATCACCTGGGTGGGTGTCGTGGGTAGTGGTAACAAACAAAAAAGAAGAAGAAAGAATCATTGATCACCTGGTGGTGTCGTGGTAGTGTAACAAACAACAACAGCCCCAAAAAGAGTTATATTGATCACCTGTGTGCAGGTAGTGACAAACAAAAAAAGAAAATACGAGTCAACTTGTAGCCTTCACCTGGGTGTAGGTATTATAACACAAAAAAAAAAGAGTTATATTGATCACCTGTGTGTAGGTAGTGACAAACAAGAAAAAACCGAGTGCACTTGTAGCGATCACCTGGGTGTGGGTGTCGTCGGTAGTGGTAGACAAACAACAGCACAAGAAAGAAAAAGAGATGATTGTTACTTGTGTGTGTTGGGTAGTACAAGAAACAAAGAAAATAGAGTTATATTGGTTACTGTGTGTGTAGTAGTGACAAACAACAGCAACAAAAGAAAATACCGAGTGCAACTTGTAGCCGATCACCTGGGTGTCGGTAGTAGTGACAACACGCAGCAAAAAAAAAGTAGGTTGTTTTGGTTATTGTGTGTGGTATGGCAAGAACAGCAAGAAAAAAAGATAGTTATATTGATACCTGTTGTGTGGGTAGTAGTAAGAACAAGAAAATAGAGTTATATTGATCACCTGTGTGTAGGTAGTGACAAACACAACAAAGAAGAAAAAAGCGAGTGCGACTTGTAGCGATCACCTGGTGTCGTCGGTAGTAGTGACAGACAACAACAGCAATATAATAAAAGAGTTTTATTGGTTACTTGTGTGTGTGGGTAGTAGCAAGAACAAGAGAAAATAGAGTTATATGTTACTTGTGTGTGGTAGACTTGTGTGTGGGTAGTAGTGACAACAACAGCAACAAGAAATACCGAGTGCGACTTGTAGCCGATCACCTGGGTGTGTGCCATCGGTAGTGACAAACAGCAGCAGCAAGAAGAAAATAAGAGTTATATTCGTTACTTGTTGTGTGTAGGTAGTAACAACAGCAAAAAATAGAGTTATATTGATCACCTGTGTGAGGGTAGTAACAAACAACAACAATAAAATAGAGTTATTTTAATCACTTGTGTATGGAGGAGGGAGGGTATGTGGCAGGATGGTTAAGACGTTCGTGTCTGCCAACAAGTAAACTGGTACGTTCTGGGTTTCGATTCCCCAGCTAACCTCGTCCCCTTTCTTCCCACTTTGACCACACACACACAAAATTGAAGTCCTTCAGTTGAGACAAGAAACCAAGGCTCCATGTGCAAACGTACACAGAACACCTTGCGCACATGTAAAAAAAAATCGTTCCGTCTTTAGGAAGAGTAGGCCATTGTGTGCTGGTAGGAATGGACGACAGAAACCCCCCCCCCCAGCATATACCCAAGTGTCATGTTTAGACCCTATCCATATTAAAGTTGGAATGTCACTCCCTAAATGGTGGGGACCCCCCCCCCCCCCAAAGATGCATTTGCATAAATCTCACTATTGGTGAACCTCGGAGCTCTAACCAAGGAACCGAAAAAAAATCATTTGCATATGAACCAGTTGTAAAATCACACCAACTGCGTATCACCCAACTGAATGCCAAAAATAGACACCTTTATTATTTTTTTCTGCTGAGTGTAGTTTTAGTCCTGGATGTGCTCCAATCAATCAATCAATCAATCAATCAATCAATCAATCAACACCTCCGTAAGGAAAATAGCAAAAACAAACAACACAGAAAGCTAAAATTCAATAAGAACAAGAAGTAACGACAGATTTCTCTAACAAAAAACAACAAAACGAACAACTAAAATACATCAACTTCACACACCACACAAGAAAATCCATCAGAAAACAAAACAAACACACACAAAAAAACCCAACCCAAACCAAACAACAACACCCCCACCCTCTACCAAATCCTCATCACTTTACATACATGCAATAAACCACCACAAAACAAAAAACAACCACCCTCCCCCCCACAAAACAACAACACCCCCCTACCCCCCACCCCCAACACCCCCCCCCCCTCCCACCTACCACCACAACCCCCCACCACCCTAACCTCCAAAACCCTCACGACATTAACTCACTTCTTCATAGAAAGCGTCCGCCTCCTCTTTGCGGGTCTCCATGAGGTCGTGGAAGCTTTTGCCGAAAGTAGTGCTGGGCTTCTCCAGGTGGTGGTATAGCCGCACCCGCAGCGCCACCTCCTGCTCGCTGTCCACGGTCAGCACGAAGTGGCTGCACACTTGGTGCCCACCTTCTCCGGGTTCACGCTCGTCTGGTCTCCTGTGGGCAGAGGAGGGAATGGATGGGTTGGGATGGGATGCAGAGGAGTTAATTAATTTTTTGTTGTTGGGTGGTTTTGGGGTTTTTATTTGGTGTGGGAGGTGGTGTGGTGGTGGTGGTAGTGGGTGTGGTGTGGGTGTGGTGTGGGGTGGGGATGTGGGGTGAGTGGGTGGGGGGGCGTTTACTTTGTGTGTTATTTGTGGGTGTATTGTATTGTGTTGTACTGAATTGTGTTGTGTCGTATTGTATTGTGTTGACTGTGTTGTATTGTATTGCATTATTGTATGACTGTACTGATGTATTGTATTGTATTGTATCGTATGGGTATACCACTTTAAGCCTTTCGGAAGAGTAGATCATTTAGTGCCTGGCAGGAGCAGACACACACAACACACCACTACACGCAGCACACACCACGCATGCACACACACACATGCACACACACACACGCACACACACACTCATACACACACACACACACACACACACCACACCACACACACACCACACACACACACACACACACACACCCACACACCACACACACACACACACACACACACATGCACATACACACACATACACACTAACCTTTCACCACATACTCGTGGAAGGCGTCCTTGACGTAGGGCGAGGCGTTGACGCCGCCGTCGTAGAGCAGCTTGCTGTTGGTGTCGTTGTCGGTGAAGAGGAGGGTGGGGGGGTCGCCCTCGGGGCCAGCCTCCACCTCCATCACCATGTTGCCCAGCACGCTGTGGCACACCAGCACCTTGCCTGGCCCCACCTGACGCAGCTGAGGTTTTTCCTCCAGGTAAGCCTTGAAAGTTGAACAGACACACACATGCACGCGCGCGCGCACACACACACATACGCACGCACACACGCACGCACACGCACAGACACACGCGCACAGACACACCGCACGCACGCGCATACAAACACACACACACACACACAAACCTCAATGGGTTCAGCGTGCGGTGTGGATTGGATGTTGGTAGTCGTTTTGTAGAATTTTGCATAGTTTGGTATGAGAGAGAGAGAGAGAACGAAAGGAGAGGAGGGAGGAGAGAGAGGAGGGAGGAGAGAGAGAGGGGGAGAGAGAGAGAGAGAGAGAGAGAGAGAGAGAGAGAGAGAGAGAGAGAGAGAGAGAGAGAAGAGAGACAGAGACAGAGAGAGAAGAGAGAGACAGAGAGAGACAGAGAGAGAGAGAGAGAGAGAGAGAGAGAGAGACAGAGAGACAGAGACAGAGACAGAGAGAGAGAAAGACAGAGAGCGACAGAGACAGACAGACAGACAGACAGACAAAGACAGAGAAAACAAACACAGCTTCTGCACAGTGAATCTCAGAGCAATAAAACAAAAGCAAAGCAAACAAAAGAAGACAAAACAAAAACGTATAATTTGCGCACAGACATAACCAGTAGTACTACTACAGTTTACGTGGTCTCTCCCACAACGCGGTGACATGCCCTTCCTGGATTGACCCTTATGATTGGTTAGCGGAGGCTATGATACATGAAACGACGGTAAAGGTTTTTTCTCTCTCTCTCTCTCTCTCTCTCTCTCTCTCTCCCTCTCTCTCTCTCTCTCTCTCTCTCTCTCTCTCTATTTTTTCTTTTTCTCTTTTGCTGCCTCATCTTCTGTAACGTCCCTGTCCTGCCACTCCCACACCGCTCATTTCAAACTTCCCGCCACAGCCAACCCAGATTCGTTGTGTCCCATCCTCAGGGTCAGGAGTCCACAGGGAGCTCATCAATATCAGGCCGCCGTGGGGCCACCAGCCAGAGGGCCCTGCACTTCTGCTGGGTCACTTTTGTTCAGTGGTGCCTGTTCTGAGCTAACATACGCAGGACACCACCTACTAAGCCCCCTACTAACGACAATATTATCTCAGTCGCGGAGCCAGACTGAGTGAGTCACCCACCTGAGTGGCGACCACCAC
>CM060340.1:19218949-19241449 GCA_030674155.1 Stramonita haemastoma
GACACGCATGCACGCACACGCACACACACACTAATACCACTATGAGTGAAGAGACGTCAAATTGAACACACACACACACACACACACACACACACACACACACACACACACACACAACACACACACATCACACACAGCACGAGGACCAAGATGCTACTGAGTGAGGACCAGTAAAAGCCAGCGAAAGAGATAGACCAACAAAACAGATATAGATTAGATCTGCACATAGACATACAGACAGACAGACAAATCGAGACGTGAAACCGAACTGACAAGTGCACTTTCCTTCCCCTCTCTTACAGGGGCCCAGTGCCTACAGTGGAAGGCGGAAGAATTTACTCTACAAGTCTGAAAATTTGGTTGGGAGAGATGAGAGGTGAGAGAGAGAGAGAGGAGAGAGAGAGAGGAGAGAGAGAAGAGAGAGAGAGAGAGGATGAGAGAGGAGAGGAGAGGAGAGGAGGAGAGGAGGAGGGAGGGAGGGGAGGGAGGGAAGAGAGAGGAGAGAAGGAAGAGGAGAGGAGAGAGAGAGAGAGAGAAGAGAGAGAGCAGGAGAGACGAGACAGACAGACAGACAGACAGACAGACAGACAGACAGACAACGGACAGACGAACGAAGACAGACAACAGATGCAGACAGAAGACAGAGATGAATATGAATGAATGAATGATTCTGTTTCCATGGATTACAGAATAAGTATTCACATACTTTTTTTTTCATCCGGCCCTTGCCCTGATTAGAATATGAACAAAACAAACAAAACAAAAAAGAACACCCCCCCCCCCCCCCCCCCCAAAAAAGAGAGAGAGAGAGAGAGAGAGAGAGAGAGAGAGAGAGAGAGAGAGAGAGAGAGAGAGAGAGAGGGGGGGGAGGGATGAGAGAGAGAGAGATTGAAATTGAAACAGGTTATTCTGTATAGGCCATATGCCCCTTCTGAATGGGGGTACAGATAAAATCACATAAGTATCACAAAAATAGAATTGCCATAAAATATGAAATGAATGGATTGTACAAACATCACTTATTCTACTATAAAGAAACTGTAGATTATACGAGTATTAGTCATTCCTAATACTTTCAGAACGTATTTATTTATTTTTATTTTTTCTTTTATACCGAGGATAATAGAATAAGCTTTCATGCGCTTTTTTTCATCCAGCCCCCGTGTGTATGCAGTTGTGTAAATAATTGTCATCTGTTCCCACCGGCACACAATGGCCTAGGGGGGAGGGGGAAGAGAGAGAGAGAGAGGAGAGAGAGAGAGAGGAGGAGAGGAGAGAGAGAGGAGAGAGAGGAGAGAGAGAGAGAGAGAGAGAGAGAGAGGAGAGAGAGAGAGGCAAGGCAAGGCAAAAATTCTTTTATTCGAGGATAATAGATAAGCACTCGTGTGCTTTTTTACATCCAGTTCCCGCCCTTTTCAGGGTTAACATCAAAGAGAGAGAGAGAGAGAGAGGAGAGAGAGAGAGAGAGAGAGAGAGAGAGAGAGAGAGAGAGAGAGAGAGGAATTCATGAATCAATTAATTATTCAATTCATCAAAGTAGGATCTTTCACTCACCAATCCCCATCAGCGGAATAATCCTCTCGCACCGTGGCCCACTGTCTCTCAGACAGGTACGGTCCCCATCTTTTCCAATTCTTCGAACGCAGACGATCTTCTTTCAAACGCTTCCGTTCAGCAGCCATGCTTTTGCTAACACACGACGATTGATCAGTCAAACACCACCCAGTCTAAGCGCTAGGCCTAGGCTAGTATATTATAATCAAAACTCGGTCACAAAACTGAACCTCACATACCTAGATCTATCATGGTAAGCAAGACTTGAGCGTGAGACGCCGACTTCGCAAATGGTGGCAGCCGCAATATTTGAAGTGGATCTAGGCCTACCAGCGTGCAACTTGAAGAATAGTTGCCGAAGAAGAATGGGGAGAAAAAGGCTATTGTTTTAGGTGTCACATCACGCATAGATCTAACAACAAATCTGTGCTTGGCATCTTTCTTGTCGTAAAGTGGTTGCTTTCCACTTCTTCGCGCAGACGTCAACAGCTTTCTGGCACGTGTTTTTCTAAAGCGAGAGAGAGTATTTATAGATGGACGAGTTCACGTTTCTATTTAGGGGGTGGTAACTTAGGATTCGTGTTCTTATTTTTCTCAAGAGTTCATAACTCTTGTTTAATTGGTTCGTTTATTGGCAGAGATTTAAAACAATTTTTTTTATCCCCATATCTTTGGAAGTTTATGATCAAGGAAGTGTTTAAGATTTAAGGATTTGTTTAAGATTCCAGAAAACAAAATGATGAAAAAAAAAATCGGTCATAATAGATTCTGAGACGCTTGTGCCCCCCCTGCCCGTCTCAGTTAGGCAGGTTCCTACTAACTTGTTGCTTGATGCTGTAACCCTTTGACCTCCATACCTGCTCCGTCCTTCTCCGCCTTTTAGCCCCCCCCCCCCCCCCCCCCCCCAGCCCCTCCTCTCTACACACATACTATTGTTTACCATCGTCTCTTTTTCTCGCCCCCATTTTCCATGTCATTCCTCCCCCATTCTTTCGCCGAATTTCCCCCTCCCCCCCCCCCCCCCATTGCGACATCTACACAATGGAAAAGTGATCTATTCTTACAAGGACAAACAGGAGGTGAAATAATGGGGTTGCTGTGTGTGTGTGTGTTGTGTGTGTGTGTGTGTGTGTGTGTGTGTGTGTGTGTGTGTGTGTGTGTGTGTGTGTGTGTGTGTGTGGAGGAGAGAGAGAGAGAGAGAGAGAGATGGGAGAGAGAGAGAGAGGAGAGAGAGAGAGAGAGAGAGAGAGAGAGAGAGATGATGAGAGAGAGGAGAGAGAGAACCACTTTTTCTGCATGAAATTATTTTTTCGGCTGTTCACCCAGGGAGAGTGCATCGTAATGAGAGTAGCGTCACTTATTTTATTATTATTATTATTATTATTATTATATTATTATTATTATTATTTTATTATTTTATTATCATATTATCATCATTCATCATCATCATCATCATCTCATCATCATTTATCATCATTATTTTTTTTTTTGTAATTATTATTATTTTTTTTTTAAAGATGTGTGTGTGTGTGTGTGTGTGTGTGTGTGTGTGTGTGTGTGTGTGTGTGTGTGTGTGTGTGTGTGTGTGTGTGTGTGTGTTCTCCCTGTCTGTGTGGCTTACGTCTATTCAGCTTGTTACCTATGGAGAGTACTTATATATTTTTTTAATGATATACTTTTCTTCTTCTTCTTCTGGTACCAGGGATTAGCGTTTGTTGCACAGGATTCTTTTACGTGCGCTAAATACATGTTCCTTACAGGACATGGGTTTATCGTCTCATAATAACAAAACCAAAATACTAGCACCCAGACCTCAACTTCTGGTCTTGTGGATAGGCAGGGGGGGGGGAGGGTCAGGTCCAGATGGCTGTATTTATGTATTCCCCCCCCCCCCCCCCAATCAACTTTTCCTCCTCCCTTTAAGTTCTCTCTCTCTCTCTCTCTCTCTCTCTCTCTCTCTCTCTCTCTCTCTCTCTTCTCTGTGCGCGCGCGAGCTCGCGTGCGTGTGTGCGTGCACGCGCGCGCGCAGTCGTGTGTGCATGCGTGCGTGCGTGCGTGTGTGTGTGTGTTGTGTGTGTGTGTGTGTTGTGTGTGTGTGTGTGTGTGTGTGTGTGTGTGTGTGAGTGTGTGTGTGTGAGTGTGTGTGTGTGCGCGCGCGCGCGCGCGTGCGCGCGTGTGTGTTGTGAGACATCACCTGGGAAGCCAGACAACTGTGTTAACCTAGTAATAGATTTAGTCGTTCAGGGGTTGCTTCCCATGGATGCTTTTTTTTTGGGGGGGGGGGGGGGGGTCTTATTTCTCTTGGCTTGTTTAGATAATAGCCTATTATAATAGTTTTTTTTAAAGAAATGATGTTGATGATGATAATGATGAATATAAGAATAACAATAACAACAACAACAGCAACGTCAGCAACAACTACAATAACAATCATCATCATCGTCATCATTTTCATTTATTTGGAGGGGCGGGGGGTGTGACGAGGTTTGGGTACTTTCACCTGTCTAATGAAAAAAAAACCCCACTACCATCGAACGAACCCTATAGGCCTCATACACGCTCATGAATCCACCCTCTTGTGTGTGTGTGTGTGTGTGTGTGTGTGTGGTGTGTGTGTGTGTGTGTGTGTGTGTGTGTGTGTGTGTGTGTGTGGTGTGTGTGTGTGTGTGTGTGCGTGCGTGTCTGTGCGGCGCGCGCGCGTGCGTGCGTGCTTGTGTGTTTGTGTGTGTGTGTTTATTTTTATTTATTCATTTTTTAAAAATTCTTTTATATCGAGGATAATGGAATAAGCAGTCATGTGCTTTATTTATTTATTTATTTATTTATTTTTTTATACAAAAATATGTGTGTGTGTGAGAGAGAGAGAGAGAGAGAGAGAGAGAGAAGAGAGAGAGGAGAGAGAGAGAGAGAGAGAGAGAGAGAGAGAGAGAGAGAAGAGAGAGAGAGAGAGAGAGAGAGAGAGAG
This sequence comes from Stramonita haemastoma, assembly GCA_030674155.1. Classification (NCBI taxonomy): domain Eukaryota; kingdom Metazoa; phylum Mollusca; class Gastropoda; order Neogastropoda; family Muricidae; genus Stramonita; species Stramonita haemastoma. The sequence goes on from CM060340.1 coordinate 19,223,468, forward strand.
AGAGAGAGATTGATTTGATTTGATTTATTCTTTTATATCGAGGATAATGGGGTAAGTACTCTTGTGCTTTTTTACATCCAGTCCCCGTGTGTATGCAGTTTTGTAAATGTCATCTGTTCCCACCGGCACACGATGGCCCACTCTTACGAAAAGCGGACCAGGATGTAACGTTGTGCGCAATATGTTCTGCGTGCGTTCGTACACGGGGCCTCGGTTTAAAGTCTCATCCGAAGGACTTTTGGGGAGAGTGGAGTCGGCAACGATGTTAACAAGTTAACTCCAAAGGGTATTTCTCCTTATCAGTTAAAAAAAAAACCCAACCCAAAACATTTTCCCCTGTGACTATTGCCAATATTATCACGTGGAAAGTCATCACTGGAGACAACTCTGTCACTCCAGTAATAGATTTAATCCATGAAGAGTTGCTCCCTCTAAAAACACAGTCTCTCTGTCTGTCTGTCTGTCTGTCTGTCTCTCTCTCTCTGTCTCTCTCTCTCTCTCTCTCTCTCTCTCTCTCTGTTGTATTGGTTGTGGTGTGGTGTGTGTATGTGTGTGTGCGTGTGTGCGTGCGCTCATGCGTGTGTGTGTGTGTGCGTGTGTGTGTGTACGCATGTGTGTATGAAGGGGCACGCCCTTGCATGTGCGTCAAAGATGTGATATCCAAAGAGCTTAAAAATAGGCAAATAAAATGAATTGCAATTTTTTGGTCAGTAATGCCTCGTTGAGATATTGTGAACAAATGTCGTATGCTATTTAAGCCGTTTTGTGATGATTTTTGTTGGGATTTGCTTGTTTTTTTTTTTTTTTTTTTAATGTTGTACAGAAGCTGTTCTATTATGGGTTTTTTTTCTTCATGAAAGGGGGGGGGGGGGGTCCTCCTAATATTAATTTTCTATTTTTTGTATAATCCTCCATATCCGTAAAATGATGAAGAAATTAAAAGAATTTGATTTTCTTTTAAGCAACACAAAAATCGACAAAATGTCGGGTTAATGTGTTACTATTCAGAACATCAAGTTATTCTTCTTTTTTTTTTTAAATGTCTAAAAATGAATATGTAGCAGGGTGAGTGTGCTGCCCTTCGGAACATCAAGTTCTTTCGAAATTAAAAAAAAAAAGATGTATGAAAAAAAAATAGTAGCAAGGTGAATGTGTTTCTATTCAAAACAGCAAGTTCTTGTTTAAAATTAAAAAAAAATGTCTTAAAATAAAAAATGTAGCAGGGTGAGTGTGTTTCCATTCGGAACATCAAGTTCTCTCGGAGTTTAAAAAAGATACATAAAAAATAAAAGGTAGCAGGGTGAATGTGTTTCTTTTCACAACAGCAAGTTATTTTTTCAAAATTGAAAAAATGCATAAAAAATAAATCTTTGGCAGGTAGACATTGGCCTTGATTAAAAAAAAAAAAGCGCATATGGGTTGTGTGCTTTCTCCCTCCACCAGCATGGTGTGTGTGTGTGTGGTGTGGTGTGTGTGTGTGTGTGTGTGTGTGTGTGTGTGTGTGTGTGTGTGTGTGTGTGTGTGTGTGTGTGTCGGGGGGATGGGAGGGGGGGGGGGGCGGGGTTGGGATCTGACTTTTTTTCAATCTGTAAACTCTGAACAAGTGAAGACCTGTCATGTCAGTCTGTCGCTGATTGAAATTACTTCCCGCCTCAGGGAGTCCATAGTTCTCTCCCCCCCCCCCTCCCCCCTCACCTTACATCTGCTGTGATTATATGATTGTATCACACACACAGAGAGAGAGAGAGAGAGAGAGAGAGAGAAGAGAGAGAGAGAGAGAGAGAGAGGAGAGAACTCTGAACAATTTTATTGCAGAAGGCCACCGGACCCATTACGATTTCACACACTCGCTAACCCCCCCCCCCCCCTCCTCACATTAATTTCGTTCTCAATCCTTTCCCAGAATGCACCTGAAAACACTTCAAGCACAGCACAACGATTATAACGTTCACTTGTGGTATTAGCATACATCTGATTGGAATGTTTGGAACATTTTAGACTAAATAATTATATATTTAATAAATAAATAAATTAATTAGTTAATAAATAAATGAATAAATAAATAAAATTGATTAGAGAATTGATAACTAGGGTATAAATTGTGCTGAAACAACTTGTCGCAAATCAGTCAGAGATTTACAGTAAAATAAAGTGTGTACTTCATCTTCAAGATAAGAATTACAGAAGGGACATTTAAGATCACCAGGATTGAAAGTAGCATATCGCATTTTATGTGTGCGTATATCAAATGCACCGATTCTAAATCGGATGAGCACATCTCTGATATGTTTGTTAGTGATAATGGTGAAACACGATTCCAGTGATATAGAGGATTTAAAATTCCGATAAACTGCAAACCTATTGCTTTCTTGAATATGGTGTGCCAATTTTGACTGTGACAATGCTTCAATCTCTGCTTGAATGTAGATAAGAATCCCCTTATATTTTGCACACCTTGGTTTTCCCAAACAAACCCAAATCCAGATTTATACAACGTGTCGCGCACATCTGATGCCCAGCACATCCGCCCTTGATCATAATGTTAGAAGCATGATATAGGACTGACAGGGGAGTCTGGACTGCTTCATTCTTGTCAGAGGTAGCCAATATTTTATGCATGACAGAAAAGAAAATATATAGAGGGGGTATGCCAGGTTTCACCATAAACCATATGTTTTGGTGTTCTGGGGCTGACGTTTAACAGCTTTTTTAAGGCTAACGTGTGTACTTTCTCTGATATAGAAAAGTAAGTCATGCCCCAGATTTCAGATCCATACAAAAGAATAGGTCTTATCTGTGAATCAAATAATCTAAGAAAAATATCAACTTTTAAAATCACCTAATTTCTAGAGGGTTTTAAAAAGGTCAATAACCCCTTTCCTTGCTTTAACTGACATCTCACCAACAGCTTTTGAAAAGGATAGCCTGGTGCTGAAAACCAGACCCAAATATTTATAACAATTCACAATTTCAATTTTACAACCATTGTATGTCCATGTTTCATGCCGAGAAATGTAACCACCATTTCTAAAAAATAACTATATTAGATTTTTCCAGATTGACCTGTAAATCCAATTCAAGTGCCTTAGTAGCAAGAGTATTAAGTTGAGTTTGTAAACCAATGACAGTGTCTGACAGAAGTACAATATCCTCTGCAAAAAGCATAATAAACAATTCAGTCATGCCTGGATTCAGTTGTATGCCATGGCGCCCATTTTCTATAATGCATCTAGCAAGTTCATTTATGAATACAGAAAAAAGTAGAGGTCTTGTAATTTCACCCTGCTTCAAACCCTTCTGACAGGAAAAAAAGCATCAGAAACCCTACCTCCACATCTAACCCGGGCTTTCACGGTTTTATATATACTCATAATGGTCACTAGTATCATACCTCTTATTCCGGATTTGTGTAGTATGGGTCAGAGTTTACTATGTGAAATAAAATCGAAAGCTTTACGAAAGTCAATAAAAGCTACGTATAACTTTTTCCTCTGTAATAAATGTTTCTGAATCACACAGAACAACGTAAAAATATGGTCTATTGTAGAATGGTCTGTTCTAAATCCAGCTTGAATTTCCCCTAATAAATTTTTATTTTCTACCCATTTAGACAGTCTTCTGTTGATGATATAGCTGTATAACTTGCCGCATATATTCAAAAGTGAAATACCCCTGTAGTCGTCTGGTTTGTGTATACTGCCTTTTTCATGCAAAGGGTGAATGATTGATTGGGTCCATGCCTCAGGGTACTGGCCTGATGCAAATACAGCATTGAAAATATGGAATAAAAAAGGAACATTTTTTTTCTTTAGAAGAGGAGAGAGAGGAGAGAGAGAGAGAGAGAGAGAGAGGAGAGAGAGAGAGAGAGAGAGAGAGAGAGAGAGAGAGACTCTGTGTGTGTGTGTGTGTGTGTGTGTGTGGAGAGAGAGGGGAGAGAGAGAGAGAGAGAGAGAGAGAGAGAGAGAGAGAGATGGAGAGAGAGAGAGAGAGAGAGAGAGAGACTCTGTGTGTGTGTGTGTGTGTGTGTGTGAGAGAGAGAGAGAGAGAGAGAGAGAGAGAGAGAGGGGGGGGGGAGGGACAGACAGACAGACAGAAACAAACAGGCAGACAGACAGACAGACAGACAGAAACAGACAGACAGACAGAAACAGACAGACAGACAGAAACAAACAGGCAGACAGACAGACAGACAGACAGAAACAGACAGACAGACAGAAACAGACAGACAGACAGAAACAGAGTTGACCAAGTTTTCTCCTAGCAAAGGATAGCTAACTGGTATGATATAAATAGGGACACGGCGTGTGACTAGAAAAGCCATTTGTCTCCAACCACCAAACCTTCCTTATCAACTTCGAAGTGGTAAGCCAGTATAGCATTGTATGGCTTCCCATTCATATCAAACAGGACGGGATAGCCTAGTGGTCAGAACATTGCGCTCGCAATTTGACGACCCGGGTTCGATTCCCGTTCGAGGAGATTTTTCCCCTGGAGTTAACATCAGTGCTGACTCCACTCTCCCCAAAAAGTCCTTCAGATGAGACTATAAACCGAGGCCCCGTGTGCGAACGCACACAGAACATCTTGCGCACACGTTAAATCCTGTTCCGATTTTCGTAAGAGGAGGCCATTGTGTGCCGGTGGGAACAGGTGACAAGACTGACAAAACTGCATGCACACGGGGACTGGATGTAAAAAAGCGATGAATGCTTATTCCATTATTCTCGATATAAAATAATAATAATAATAATAATAATAATAATAATAATAATAATATAATAATAATAATAATAATAATGTAATAACTCTTTTGGAGACGGGAGAGCCTAGTGGTTAGAGCTTTAAACTCGTGATCGACGGCCCGGGTTCGAGCCAACCACCGAAAACGCCCGTTCGAAGTAACTTTTCCCCTTGGAGTAACATCAATGCCAACTCCGCTTCCCTTGAAAATTCTTCAGATGGAACGATAAACCTTAGTCCTGTGTGCAAAATAATGTACGCGCAAAGATCTTGCACAAAAAATAAACCCTTACATCGTTATGGAAGAGTAGCCATTTCACGTGCCGGTAGGCAACAGATTTTTCCGATCTCCCGGGTCAACTTTAAGTGCAGGGCTGCCAGTGCCTTAAGTCCCATTCGTGTATGTGTGATATACACTCACACAGTAGATCAAATATGCACGTTGAATATTTCGTGATTTATTTCAGCGTTCGATAGTTACAGAAACACAGACTCAGCATACATTCCCGAAGTCGGAATGCAGCTACCTTCATGGCGAGGGGGGGGGGGGGGGGGGGGGGCAGTCGCATACGCAGAATCTCACTATTGGTGATCCTTGGAGTTTTAACTGAGGAACGGAAAACAAAAGTAAGTTTAGAGTAAGCATTAATTTTATCGTGGAACAAAAATATTCATTTGTTGTAGACTAAATGCAACTGAAAAATACTTATTTTGTCGCGTTAAGTTTCTCGCGTTAAGACCTCTTACACACACACACACAACACACACACACACACACACACACACACACACACACACACACACACACACACACACACACACACCACACGCACGCACGCACGCAGCACGCACGCACGCACACAAAGAAGAGAGAGAGAGAGGAGAGAGAGAGAGAGGAGAGAGAGGAGAGAGAGAGAAGAGAGGAGAGAGGAGAGAGGGGAGAGAGAGAGGGAGAGAGAGAGAGGGGGGGAGGAGAGAGAGGAGAGGGAGAGAGAGAGGAGAGAGAGAGAGAGAGGAGAGAGAGAGAGGAGAGAGAGGAGAGAGAGAGAGAGAGAGAGAGGAGAGAGAGGAGAGAGAGGAGAGAGAGAGAGAGAGAGAGGAACACATTTTCTTTATCTTGCCTGGCGATTTCTGTGACAAAAGACAGCTTTATCGTGATACTGAAAAACCCATTTGTTTCCACAGCACAAAAGTATGGTTGTCACTTGGCTGGCAATGCGTGGGCTTATGTGTCATTGTATGGTATCACGTTCGTGTCAAACTAACGATAACAGTGTGATTCTGAAAGTGCTGCTAAAAAGGTCAGTATGTGATCATTCATTTGTTATCAGCGGTATTCTTATCCTCCAGTTTTTGTTGAGCTCTGTGTCTGTCTATTTCTGTCTATCTGTTTGTCTGTCTGTCTGTCTTTGTCTGTCGGTCTTTGTCTGTCTCATTGTTTCTGACCTTCTTATAGTTGTTGTTGCCTTTTGTAGCTTAGTTTTTTTCTTTTAAAATCCTTTCTTGAATTCTTCTTCTTCCTCTCCTCCTCCTCTCCTCCTCCTCTTCTTCTTCTTCTTCTTCTTCTTCTTCTTCTTCTTCTTCTTCTTCTTCTTCTTCTTCTTCTCTCATCATCATCATCATCATCATCATCATCATCATCATTCATCTCATCTCATTCATCTTCTTCTTCTTCTTCTTCTTCTTCTTCTTCTTCTTCTTCTTCTTCGTCGTTCGTCGTCGTCGTCGTCGTCGTCGTCGTCGAATGCTCAGACAGCAATTATCGTTATCTATCAAAAGAGCAAAATAAAACTGCGTTGCGCTACCGTTAAGCGCATGACAAGTGCATTCGACTCCACTTCAGTGGGAGAGAACTGTCATCTTAGAAGTCTTTCTGGAAAAACAAACAAACAAACAACAAAACAGAACGGACCAAGAAGGCAGAAAATAGACAAGAAGGAGGTGACAGGAAGAAAAAGGAACAAGGCAGAAACAAAGAGAGGGATAAACAAAACAGAAGAGGGAATTCTTAGCACAGAATATCCAGAAGGTAGGGATGCTATTTTATTTATCTATTTATTTATTCTTTTATATCGAGGATAACAGAATAAGCAATCATGTGCTTTTTTTCATCCGGTCCCCGTGTGTATGCAGTTTTGTAAATCTTGTCATCTGTTCCCACCGGCACACGATGGCCTACTCTTACGAAAAGCGGAACAGGATTTAACGTGTGCGCAAGATGTTCTGCGTGCGTTCGCACACGGGGCCTCGGTTTAAAGTCTCATCCGAAGGACTTTTGGGGAGAGTGGAGTCAGTACTCATGTTAACTCCAGGAGAAAAATTTCCTCGACCGGACTCGAACCGGGTCGTCAAATTGCCAGTGCAATGTTCTGACCACTAGGCTATCCGTTCCTATTAGATAAGGAAGCTGGTTGCAAGATCTTCTGTGGTGCCCTACTGGTCTATAAGACTACGGGACAGGTGAAGGTGATATGAGTGATTTATTTATTTATTTATTTATACCACTTTCTGTCACAGCAGATTTCTCTGCGTGAAATTCGGGCTGCTCTCTCGGGGAAAGCGCGTCGCCACAAGTGCAGCGCCTACCCTTTTTTTTTTTCTTTTTCCTGTCTGCAGTTGTATTTATTTCCCTATCAGAGTGACTTTTTTCGACATAACTTTGCCAGGGACAACCCTCTTGCTGCCATGGGTTCTTTAACGTGCAGCTAAATAATTATGTGTAATACACGGGACCTCGTTTTATCGTCTCATCCGGAAGACTAGCCTAGCACCCAGACCACCACCATGGTTTAATGGATGGGGGGAAAAGTTTTGGAGCCAAACAGGATTCGAACCATCGCATACTTCCGACCGGGACTTTTCGCTCTCTAGACAGATGCGTTACCGCTAGACCACGATTCACGATGCTGTTTATACTGACAGGCTCCAGGCATCTCAACGTGGGACTTTCCAGACTTGTACACCCGTTTTTTTGGTGTGTTACATGCTTTTCTTCTAGGCTATATTTCTAAAAAACAACAACAACAACACCATGTTTTAAAGACAACCGTTTACTATCATTAACTACAGTGACTGTTCAGGGCAAGGGGCAGATAAAAAATTTTTTTTCGAAAAGAAGGGATCCTCTTCTTTCTCCTCCTCATTATCCCATCGTCATTATGATCATAATCTTCGTTTAAAAAATAGATAATATAGGAAAACAATATCACTTCTGTCACAAAACCCATGCAAACTTATTATTTTGTAACTGGCTAATTGTATTGTTTTGTTTTGTGATTATGTATTGTATTGTTTTTATTGTATTATTTTGTATGGTATTGCATTGTATTGTTTTGTATTATTGAATTTGTACACTTCTTTCTGTTAAATCAGATTTCTTTTTTGGCGAACTTAGTCTCCTTCCATCAGGAATAGCACGTCGCCACAAGAGCAGCGCCACCCAAAAAAAAAAACCACCTCCTGTCTGCAAGTGTATTTGTTTTATCTACCAGAGCGACCTTTTTTTTTTTTTTTTTAACATACTTTTGCCATGGAAAACTCTCTTGCTGCCATGGGATTTTTACGTGCACTACCGGGTAATGCACTAGGCCTGAGTTTATTGTCTCATTTGAAATATTAGCACCCAGATCACCTCTCAATGTCTAGTGAATAGGGGGGGTGGGGTGGGGGTGGGGGAGTTCGGGCACATGGTTATCGAACCAGCACTTTTCGCTTTCTTGGCAGGTGCGTTGCCTCTATAGATCTAGGCCACCGATCTACTTAACTAGTACACAATGCCTAAGTAGCCTTTCTTTCTTTTCTTTTTTCTTTTTCGCTCTTGGGACTAGAGCTCCAGGGTTCAACAATGGTGAAATTTTGAGTATAGTCCAGGAAAATGTTGCCAAAAAAAGGGCTCTGGCAAAAAGTAATTGCTTCAAAAATTTTTTCACTTGTTTTATGTTTTGGTGGGTGTACTTGACCATCCCAAATGGTTTTAATAAAAATGGAGTTATTCGTGTTTGAAAAGAGTAGGTGCAGCTGAGCTGAAACGGTATTTCCCATTTGTGCTGCTTTGCAAGCTGTTCTGGCTGTCCAGTCAGGAATTTTTACTCTTAATTGAAGCAGGATTGTATAAATTACATTTCTAAACTAAAACTTATACACTCTGACGACCCAATTCCTTTTTACTGGGGAAAACTAATGTAATTGCCCTTCCCGTTTGCAAATTTGAGAAAAGTTTACAGATAACATTACTGTAGGCTGCATGTATGGCACATGTGGGAGCTTGTCCAAGGAATCTTTGTTCTTGCCACCATACAAGACTGCAGTGGTCTTTTCTTCTGCAGCTATCACGTGCTCTTTGCTGATGTTGGGTGTCATGAACACGCATGCATGCTCTCGGAAAATTGCATGGGGCAGTTAGCGTCACCACAATTACCAAACTTTGTCAATCCTTCACCAAGCAGTTGAATGAAGCACAGTCTGTTGGCTGGATTTGCTAAAAAGCTCTCCCTCCCCCACCTCCCTCCACCCCATCCCTCACCCCCCCAATCCCCAGCTCACCACTCCCTCCACTCTTCCCCCCCTCTTACCCCACCTCATCTCCCCACCCTCCCTCTCCCCCACCATCCCCCCAGTCTCCACCCTTCCCTCCCCCCCTCCACCCTTCCCTCCCCTTTTGCTCCAATCTCCTCCCCCTCCTCATTATCCTCCTTCCCCCTCCCTTGTCCTTTTCCTCCCTCCCTTGTCCTTTTCCTCCCTCCCCTATGCTTCTCCCTGGCACGAACATGGGAAGATAGACAACACATCACTCCAAAGCTCGGAGCATTAGAAGTTAGGGGCAGATCCCCCTTCAGATCGGCAATTCCTAACTCGCAGCTTAACTTGTTGCCTGCACATTTTTACAACTTATCATTAACCAAGAAGTTCAAATTCCAAAGGTGTCTTTTACTATATGTTCACAAATTGAAAAAAACATGTATGTCTACAATCATTTACTTTCCTCTTGCACTTTTTTCACACAGGTCAACAGTAAGTCTACAATTTCATATCAAAACTATTGCTTCATTTCCATCGATGAAAGATTTGATCTGGACTACAAAGCAACTGCAAACAATTAGAAGGGATGGAACTTTTTAAAAGGATATGTAGCCTGTGAAGGGGAAGTAGTATTTATATCAAGTGGCATACACAAACTTTCTGAAAGATTTGGAACAGTATTTATCAGAAATTGCTTAACACTGCATATTCAACTTTCATCTCATGGCAAAATGTTAACCAGTTATTTTAAAACATTTACTTTATGCCGATGATACCATTTTATTCTCTACTACAAAGAAGGGTTACAAGATGCTTTAGACATGTTGGATACTGTTGAAGTTTTTAACAGTTTTAAATATTTAGGAATCAACTTCAGTAGCTGTGGTAGTTTTGCAAAATGCAAGAAAAATGCTTATGATAAAGCTACTTAAGTCATGTTTAATTGATAAGGACTGATGGCAAAAGAACTACTACACATAAAATTCTTGTATGTGTTTTATTGTATTGATGTGAAATTATGGGTATATGAAAATGTAATGCATGAAAAATACTTATGATAAAGCTGCTAAAGTGATGTTTAGCTTGATAAGTACTGCACAGCAAATAAAACTACATACACATGTGGCACTTGATTTATTTGATAAAATTGTTGTACCTGTTTTGTTGTATGGATGTGAAATTTGGGGATATGAAAATATAGCAATAATTTCATAGTTTCAGTTAAAGGTTTTAAAATATACTCTTCCTTTAACCCTCTTGCATTCGATACTGTGAACACAAACTGTCCCTAGATTTTGCATTCCATCACGAAATCAGGTCAGGCACATATGCTTGCTAGCTTTTTCCTCCTTCTAAGTACATACCAGCAGCCACAATTACTTCCAGATTCTCAGCAGGGCTTCTACTTCTAGCCTGATAGAGCTTGACATGTGGTAGCAATTAATGATGGTCACAGGTGATGGAAGTCTACTGTGTGTAAATCCCAGCAAATCAGGATTCAGAGGGGCAATTATTCAATCCCGGCAAATCCAAGGTTTCGGACTAAGACGGGTAAGAAGTAAACGGAGAAACAGGCAGATTCCCTTGTTTAGTTTGGTCTCTGTTCCAATGGTGCATTTATGGATGCAGCTGCTCAACTTCCAGTATGAAAAGCTGCCATCAAGTGTTAACTAGATGATGAAAGATTTACTTGACAAATTCTTGATTCAATCAGCATAGCTAAATATGATTTTAAAAAATATCTTAGTACAAACGATTTGACTTTGTGGGAGAGACAGTTATGTTCAAGTATTAATTTTCTTCAAGTATTGAAAAGTTCACATATCAAAGTTAAAATTTCATGTATCAAGCCTTTTTAATAGAAAATTTTGTTAATGAATGGAGAAGTGAGCCATGGGATATAGACGATGCCTTGTTATAGAAATTTTAAGATTGATTTTGGTAAGGAAAAATATATAATTGTCTACCAGATATACATGTTTACGCTTTTTCGTTGTAGTTGTCACAAGCTTCCAATTGAGGATGGACATTTCCATAACATACCACAGGAATAAAGAATGTGTTCAAAATACAATATATCTGTTTAAGGGGATGAATTTTATTTTATGATGGATTGTCCCCACTTTATAAATTTACAACAAGATTTTAATCCTCAGCATTTTCTTCAACCCTTGTCCAGTTATAAATTTTGAAGGCTGATGAAATGTAAATCTTGAAAAGTTCTCCTGTCTCTCAAAAGTCATAAGTGTGCAGGTATTTCTTGAAAATTCATTTGTTGTCATTCACATATGTACATTGTGTATTTTAAAGAAATTGATATAGTTTTTAAAAAAACGTTTTGAGGTTTTAATGCTATTTGTCATTTTGTGATGAACTCATTTATGGTGGCGCCATTGGAGGATGCATTTCTGTCTTTTTTGCTGAGTGTTTATGAACATACCCTTTGTTTTGTTTGAACTAAGAGATATATGATTGAGTTCTTGTCTATTCAATAAGTTTATCAATATCTGCCTGCATATTACTCACAAGCTGGTTTGGACCACTGCTGTTACATTGAATTGATGTATCATCAACAAATATTTGACATAATCAATGAATATGCAGAGGTAGGTTGTTATCATTAGAGATAGAGAAAAGAAGTGGTCCTGGTATTGATCCCTGTGGTGATTCCATAATAAGGTCAATCTCCTAGGCCCCATTTCAACAAGCTGTTGATGATTACTGAGAAATGGGTGTAAAATCTTAAAGTTTGGTTAGAAATCTTATGGGATTTTAATTTTTGAATGAAAAGAGAAAGTTAAGTTATACTGCAGATGAACATTGCTCAACTGTATTTAGAGTTTTTGACACATTTTTCAGGCAATATTACCTCCCCTTCAAAGGCTATTATAAAGAGTGAGATTTCTTTTTTATTATTTGAAGTTGCTGAGAATTCCAGAGAAAAGTCTGTATGTAATGGAAATGAAGCATCATTTCTTATGCAAAATTGTAGAGTGTGCTGTTTAGCTATCTGAAACAAGGGTGTGGTGGACCAAAATGTTTGAAAGTAAGCTTTTATTTTCAAATTCTGAAGAGATATAGAAAAAGACACCTTTAAATTGTGGAAGTGTTAGTCTATATTATATAAAGGTTTTAAAAAGTTTGAAAACAACTTAAGCTTTGAGTTAGGAACTGCAGATCTGTAGGTGGATCTGCCCCTTAACTTCTAATCCTCCAGTTGGAGGAAATGTGTTTTCTATCTTCTGATTTTGTGCCAGGGAGAAGCATAGGGGAGGGGGGGAAGGATAGGGGGAGGGAAAAAAGGGAGCTGATGAAGAAGGGAGAGGGTGGGGGGAGGAGGGTGGGGGGGAGGGGAGGAGGAGGTTGGGGGGAGGAGGGGTGGGGGGGTAGGGGAGGAGGGGGGAGGGGATGGGTGGAGGAGGGGGGGAGAGGGGATAGGTGGGGGGTGGGGGGGGAGGGGGGATAAGAGTGGGGGGAGGGGGGGGGGGGGAGTGGGTGTGTGAATGAGTGTCTTACAGTAGTAGTTACATTGTGACTCGGGGTAAACACGCTCAGCAAGTTTTTGGAGGTGCACAAGCATGACACGAGCGAAGTATGTAAATACTTACTGTGTTACTCTTGAAAAGTAAAGATTATTCTCTCTCTCTCTCTCTCTCTCTCTCTCTCTCTCTCTCTCCCCTCTCCTCCCCCTCCATCTCTCTCTCTCTCTAACTGTTTTTAAATTGACCTTGCCTAACAACAAAGTAGTTTTGAAATCGTCTGGAAAAAAACAACAACTGCAGCAAACTTGTTTCCATCTTTTTGTTTGTTTTCTCAACTCGTTTGAAAGCAAACCACTTCAGAAGGAAGGACGGAGCTAGACTAGCTCAAAAGCAATATTCAGTTGGCTTGTTTCTGCAAACACTCTCCCCCCCCACCCCCCCACCCCCCACCCACCACCTGGGCCCCCCACCCACCACAATCCCACCCCCTCCGGCTCAGCATGTAGTGTGGTCGTCAGTGCATTCTACGGTTGGCGTTGCGGATCGCCATCCAACCACCACTCAGACACCGGTTTAAGTGGATTTTCCCTCCCTGTGTAATTATTCATTTTATTTTATATTTTATTTTATTTTATACCACTTTATGTCCCAGCAGATTTCTCTGCGTGAAATGAAATTCGGGCTGCTCTCCCCAGGGAGAGCGCGTCGCCACAAGTGCAGCGCCACCCAATTACTTAAACATTTTTTTTCCTGTCTGCAAATGTATTTGTTTCCCTAACAGAGTGGCTTTTTTTCTATACAAGCAGACAAGTAAAACAATTTTATATATGTGGCTTTTTTTCTACAGAATTTTGCCAGGGAGAACCCTCTTGTTGCCGTGGGTTCTTTTACGTACGCTAAATAATGATGTGTAACACACGGGACCTCGGTTTATTGTCTCATCCGAAAGACTAGCACCCAGACCACCACTCATGGTCTAACGAATGGGGAAAAAAATTTGGGCCCAAACGGGATTCGAACCACTGCACACTCCGATCCGAACTTTTCGCTTTCTAGGGAGGCGCGTTACCTCTAGACCGCTGATCCACTACAATTAATAACAGTACTGGGGGTCGGGATAGCTCAGTGGTCAGAGCGCTCGCTTTCCCCCAGTCAAGTTAAGCAGCGTCGAGCGCGGTTGACCAGTTGGATGGGTGACCGTTTTGCGCGCCTTGGCTTCAGTACAGTCCCCCCAGTTCACCCAGCTGTAAATGGGTACCTGGGCTCTTTAGGGTCAGGGAAGGTAAAGCAGCGAGGGAGAGGAGATGGGCGCCGCCCTCAATATACTGATGCCTAGAGAAGCTGAGTTCTCTTATGCTTCGCTCCCCTACGACCACACAGGTTGTGAAACACCTTTACCTTTACCTTTTTACTGAATCCACTCCCCCTAAAAGTTTTTGGATGAGGCTGAAAACCGAGGCCCACGTGTGCAAAGGCACGAAGAACATCTTGCGCAGACGTTGAAACTCATTCTGCTTTTCGAAAGAGTAGGCCATTCATGCCAATAGGAATGAACGACAACAATTATATTAAAAAAAAGTATGCACACTGGGGTGTAGTGTTAAGACATCATCCCCGAAGTCGGAATACCGGTACTTTAATAAGGATGGGCACAAACAGTCGTATACACAAACATCTCACCATTGGTGAACTTCAGAGTTCTGGCTAAGAAACAACACAACAGCAATAACAATAACAAAAAACTGTAGTTGATTGTGGAAAGGATGGAGGAAGGAGGACGGAGGAAGAGGGCAGGGGACGAAATACGTTAGTGGTTTTGTTGTTGTTTTTTTTAATCGAGGATAATGGAACTAAGCACTCATGTGCTTTTTTACATCCAGTCCCCCGTGTGTATACTGTTTTTGTCAATCTTGTCATCTGTTCCTACCAGCACGCAATGGCCTACACTTATGAAAAGCGGAAGAGGATTTAATAAGTACGCAAGATGTTCTGCGTGCGTTGGCACACAGGGCCTCGGTTTATAGTCTCATCCGAAGGACTTTTTGGGAGAATGGAGTCAGCACTGATGTTAACTCCAGGGTAAAAAATATCCCCTCGAACGGGAATTGAACCTGGGTCGTCAAATTGCGAGCACAATGTTCTGACCACTAGGCTATCCCGTCCCCTAGGCATTCAGCTCGTATTCTGACAGTCACTGTAGTGCAACGGTTTGATCCTGTGCTGAAAAAAATCGTTTCAGACTTTCAACTTTCCCACCATGTCTGCTTCTCTTCTCCTAACTCCTTGAGGAGTCATTGGGGAACTGCACTGAAGTTTTCAGACGTGTCTCTTGGAAAGTTTGAACCTGGCGGAGCCCATCCCTCTGCAGGTAGAGGGTGCATGCTGGGTATGTTCACATTTCAAACCTACCTGAAGGCAATACGAATATAGATCATTATCGTTTGATTTTCGGTATGTGTATGTACACGATGAAAAATGAAGGCACTGTCAGGTCTGCGCTTTAAGATAACTCTAGGAGATTGTAAAACCTCCCTAGCCTTAATTCAGCTGCTGTTGCTACTGACTGTTTACTTTTTCTTCTTTTAGTAAACCTCCTCACAAAAACTTCGCTTCTGGCCTCT
This sequence comes from Stramonita haemastoma, assembly GCA_030674155.1. Lineage (NCBI taxonomy): Eukaryota > Metazoa > Mollusca > Gastropoda > Neogastropoda > Muricidae > Stramonita > Stramonita haemastoma. The sequence continues at coordinate 19,238,829 of CM060340.1, forward strand.
CTCTCTCTCTTCTCTCTCCTCTCTCTCTCTCTCTCTCTCTCTCTCTCTCTCTTCTCTCTCTCTCTCTCTCTCTCTCTCTCTCTCTCTCTCTCTCTCTCTAATTGTTCTTGTTTTAGTTGAGGCTCTCTTTTTATCTTGATGTTATCCCTGAAAGGGGCGGGGACTGGATGTAAAAAAGCACATGAGTGCTTATCTATTATCCTCGAATAAAAGAATTTTGCCTAATTTTTTGTCTTCTCTCTCTCTCTCTCTCTCTCTCTCTCTCTCTCTCTCTCTCTCTCTCTCTCTCTCTCTCTCTCTCTCTCTCTCTCTCTCTCTCCCCCGCCCCACCCCGCCCCCGCCCCCCTCTCTCTCTCAGCATGCACAGACGGTCCTAAAATCCAAGTTCTAAGAATCATGAGTGCCCAAAACCTTGCTGTACTTTTTTCCCCCTGGTTTACAATCCATTAGTAGAAAATTGAACAGTAGAAAAGAAGGGAGAGGGGGGGGGGGGGGGGGGGGGGGGGGTGTCAGTGGAATGCTAGGCGAGAGATCGAAAGATCAAAGAGAAAAAGAAATGGCGGGGGGTGTGGGAGGGGGTGCGAAGAGTGAAGATGCAACAGAGAGAGAGAGAGAGAGAGAGAGAGGAGAGAGAGAGTGAGAGAGAGAGAGAGAGAGAGAGCAAACGTTGAAGTTAATACGCGCGAGGCTTCGAGAGCATGTGAGAAATGCGTGATGGAAGGCCAGTAACTCTTACAACTTTATGTTAATCAGCGCCGCGAAACTAAAGAGTCTTGCAGTCAGTTAGTTAGTTAGTTCGTCGGTTTGACTAATGTGTGTGAGTGTGTTTGGCCAGCATTAGAACTAGTGAAGTAGTTGAAAAGTCATTAAATTACTTCAGGTAAAGTTGTTTTTTGTTGTTGTTTTTTTTTTTTGTTTGTTTGTTTTTTTACAGAAAGTACATTTTTGGATTTTTTTTTTTCAATTTCAGAACTCCAGTAGTCCAAGGGAAACATAGTAAGTCATTTTTTGTGTGGTGTTTTTTTTTTTCTTTCTCCTTTCTTTTTTCATTCTTTGCTTTTTTTTAAAATTCAATATTTATAATCACCATTATCTGCTATAAAGTGTTTACAACTGTGTTTTTAGGTTTCTTTCCACTTTTTTTTTTTTTTTGATACTTTTTCTTATTGGGGGGAGGGGGATGATTTTTCCCCCTTGCTTCTTCTTATCTCTTAATCTTTCTTTTATTATTTCTCTTTTCCTGTCGGTCTGTCTGTCTGTCTCTACTTTTACGTCCATCTTTCCAATCTGTCTGTCTGTCTGTCTCTGTCTGTTGTCTACCTATCTCTTAGTCTCTCTCTTTAGTATTGTGGAGTTTTCCCCCTTGGTTTTCAACCCATGATGACAGTTTGTTTTGGTATATGTGTGTTTACAAGGACAGATGGTAGGTAGGACTAGGCCTGTCCTAAACTCTTGATTCTTGCGTTGATTAATTAAGTTTCTCTCTCTCTCTCTCTCTCTCTCTCTCTCTCTCTCTCTCTCTCTCTCTCTCTCTCTCTCTCTCTCTCTCTCTCTCTCTCTCTCTCTCTCTCTCTCTCTCTCTCTCTCTCTCTCTTGTGTTGTGTTGTGTTGTGTTGTGTTGTGTTGTGTTGTGTGGTGTGTGTTGTGGTGTGTGTGTGTGTGTGTGTGTGTGTGTGTGTGTGTGTGTGTGTGTGTGTGTGTGTGTGTGTGTGTGTGTTGTTTGTCTAGTGTATGTGTGTGTGTTATATTTACATGTCTCTGTGTGTGTGTGTATCTCTGTCTCTTGTTTGTCTCTGTGTGTCTGTCTCTCTGTCTTGTCTGTTTGTCTGTTGTTTGTGTTGTTCTTGTGTTCATGTTGTTTGTCTGTCTGTCTGTGCTGTCTGTCTCTCTCCTCTGTTCTACTGTCTGTCTGTTCTCTGTCTTGTCTGTCTGTCTGTCTGTGTTCTTCTCTGTCTCTGTTGTCTGTCTGTCTGTCTGTCTGTCTTCTTCTCTCTCCTCTGTCTCTCTCTCCTCTCTTCTCTCTGCTCTTCCCTCTCCCTCTTTCCCCCTCTTCTGTCTCCTTACTCTTTCTTCTTCCCCCTTCTTCTCTTCTCCTTCTTCTTCTCTGTCTCTCCTCCTTCTTCTTCCCTTCTCTTCTCTCTCTCTCTCTCTCTCTCTCTCTCTCTCTCTCTCTCTCTCTCTCTCTCTCTCTCTCTCTCTCTCTTGCTCTACGTTTTTGTTGCTGTTTTGTAGTGCGCTTTTGAGTCAGTGAGTCAGTTAGTCAGTGTGAGTTGGTCCAATGTCACTCTGTCATCTCAGTGCCCGTCTGTTAACCCTGCTGTCTTTTGGATTCTGTCATCTAAACCCTTTCTCTTTTGTCCTAATTTTCAGTTACCCTGTGGCTTGCTTGCTTGCTAGCTTGATTGCTGTGTGTGTGTGTGTGTGTGTGTGTGTGTGTGTGTGTGTGTGTGTGTGTGTGTGTGTGTGTGTGTGTGTGTGTGTGTGTGTGTGTGTGTGTGTGTGTGTGTGGTTGCGGGGGTGGGGGTGGGGGTGGTGGTGGTGGTGGTGGTGGGGGTGATGTGTGTGTGTGTGTGGGGGTGGTGGTGGGGGTTGTGTGTTTGTGGTGTGTTTTGTGTGTGTTG
>CM060340.1:19267449-19274949 GCA_030674155.1 Stramonita haemastoma
TCCCTACAAAAATCTTCTATCAATCTAAGAAGCGTAAACTTAAATGGTACAGCATGTCACAAGATAGAAAGGACCTGCAAAAAAACAACAACAATGCAAGACACTGTCCAAGGGGGAAGAAAAAGAGGCAGACCAAGGAAGAGATGGGTGGACAACATCAGCGAATGGATAGGCCTAGAACTCAACAAATTTTGAGAAAGGCAGAATTAACAGAGAGAGGAATGGAGGGGACTGGTTGTCAAGTCTTCAGGGGTGCCCCCACGGTCGCCAGACTAAGGGATAGATAGATAGATAGATAGATAGATAGATAGATAGATAGATAGATAGATAGATAGGTAGATAGATAGATAGATGGATAGATGGATAGATAGATAGAATTGAATTGAATTGAATTGAATTGAATAAATTTTATTTTAAGAGGGTAATGGCATAAGCAAACATGCTTTTTTACAACCAGCCCTCTGGGCATAAAAGAACACAAATAACCAACAATCAAGAAAAACCAACCTCTCAACCAAAGAATGAACAATTTCTTTTTTGAAGATACGGGGGGAAAATCAAAACAAAGAATATAATTATTAGGAATACAAATTTAAATACCAGACAGGAGAGTATAGGGAAGGAGAGAGAGAGAGAGAGAGAGAGAGATGAGAGGGGGAGAGAGAGAGAGAGAGAGAGAGAGAAGAGGAGGAGAGGAGAGAGAGAGAGAGATTGGAGAGAGAGAGAGAGAGAGAGAGCGAGCATAATTTTGCAAATATTAACATTTCCATATCCAAAAAAAAAAAAAAAAAATTAAAAAAAAAAAAAAAAAAAAAAAAAAGCATCCGACCATTCTAGTCATGTAAATAATCATATTAATAGCAACAAGAACAATGTGATGATGATAATTATAACACAAACTATGATGAGGGTGACAAAAGACGCTAATGAGGATGATGGTGTTGAGGATGAGGATGATGATGATGGTGATAATGATGATAATGATGGTGATGATATGAACAACGACTACGACAAACGGTAAGATACATGCTGAGTGACAATAATAGTGTTGATAATAGATTTAGTTCAATACGTGTTTGTGTTCAATACATGTTTGGAGAAAGGAATGTTAAATCAGAGAGACTCATTAAGTAATTAAACATGTTGGTTTTAAATCTAGAAAAATTAGATTCACATTTTAGGAGCTCTGGAATATTATTCCATAGCCATCCTCCAGAGTACATAAGGCTAGACTTATAAAGATTAATTGTTGTGAAAGGAAAATTTATTTTTTGCGAATGTCGATAACTATTTATAAGTTAAACTATTCCTAAGAGAATGTGGAGTCTACCATGGAGTATTTTTATACATTTAGAATGCCTTTTATTGTAAATTAACTTGGTGGGAGGGGAAGTATATTTGCTTGTTTATAATCAAAGTCTGTTAGAGTAGATGCCTTGTTAATGCAATTTTAAATGGCTCTTTTGTGAAAGCTAAGCAAATGTTTAAGTTACATTTTTACTCGCAGAATCCCAGCGTGTAGATGCATAATCAATGTGAGATTGTATATATGCATAAAAGACTAGTTTCCTAGCATGTAAGTTAAAAGTTCTTTATTTTTCTAAACTGATACAGTTTTGATGCTATATTTCTAGACATTTTTTCTATGTGTTTCGACCATGTGAGGTTATTATCTATTGTTACACCTAAAACTTTATGATTCGTTACTTCATCGACTTTCACATTAGAAATATACAGAAAGGGTAAAGACTGGGTGAGGTTTTGACGCTTTTGTTTTATTGGTAATCAACATAAATTTAGTTTTATTGGGATGTAGAGACATGTGGTTTAAGTGTGTCCACTGAATAAGGTTATTGATACTTTTTTGCATTGTATGATAAACCTCACGCGCATTTAGAGTTCGTTGTTTCAAGGGTGGTGTTTATCAGCAAACATGTCGCATTGAGTACCTATGGATAAAGGAAGATCATTAATGAAAGTAGAAAAAGTAGGGGACCCAAAACTGAAAACCCCGAGGCACACCATAAGTGTTTGAGGAGAAAATCAGAGATAGATCCATTTAAAGATACTTTCTGTTGTCTATCAGAAATGGAAAGAGGAGATCAACTCAAGAGTACTACGGGATAATTTGTAAAGTGCTAACTTTTTAAGAAGAAGTTTTTTGATTTATAACATCAAATGCCTTTGCAAAATCAAAAAACAGTATTCCAGTAAATTGCTTTCTATTTTTTATTTAATAGCCAGCGATCAACCCGCTTTGTTAAAGCTGTGTGGACAGGAATGATATTCTCTAAATCCAGACTGGTTGGGGTGTATGAGATCATGTTGATTTAAGTGAGAAAGAAGACACTTATAAATATGTTGCTCCAGAGGCTTAGAAAGAACAGATAAAATAGAAATTGGTCTGTAGTTGGATGGATCGGTCTTGTTTCCAGATTTATATATGGGAATAATTTTTGCTTAGTTTAAAACCTTTGGGGAATAGTTTTTATCATGCAAAGATTATAAACATATGTAAGTGTTTCGGCTATGATTGGTGCTGAAAGCTTAAGAATTTTTCATCAATTCATCAATGCCACGGGTGCTTGTCTGTTTGAGCTTTCTTAAAGCAGTGTAAACTTCTTGAACGCATAGGGTTGTTTTTCGCAAAAGGCGAATATTTTTTGATAGATAGATAGAGAGATGAGATAGATAGATAGATAGATAGATAGATAGATAGATAGATAGATAGATAGATAGATAGATGATAGATAGATTGTGTAGTGAAGTTAAACACGGCTGATTTTTTTCATACTTTGTTAGTGTTTCAGATAAACAGACTTTGCTACCCCTCACCCCCCCCTCCAATCATACCACCCTCAAAAAAAAAACCCAACAGCAAACCAACCAAACCCCCCCCGCCCCCCCCCACTGTCAACCCCCCCCCCCCGAAAAAAATCCCCGATGAAGCCAAGCAAACAAAAAGAAAAAATGCAGAAAAAATTCATTTAAACCAATTTCTCCTCTACAATTTAAAGTATCAGGTGTTATGTCGTCAATATAAACTGAGATTGCTTTCTTTTTTTTATTCTTTCTTTCTTTATTTATTTCTTTTATTCTTTCTTTCTATTTTTTCATTCATTCAATTCATTCATTCATTCATTCATTCATTCATTCATTCATTCTTTATTTTTTTCTGTCTGTCTGTCTGTCGGTCGGTCGGTCGGTCGGTCGGTCGGTCGGTTCGGTTTGGTCGGTCGGTCTTCTTTTTTTTTGTCTGTATGTCTGTCTGTCCGTCTGTCTTTTTTTCTTTTTTCTGTCTGTCTTGTCTGTCTGTCTGTCTGTCTGTCTGTCTGTCTGTCTGTCTGTCCTCGTCTTTCTTTATTTCTGTCTGTCTGTCTCTCTTTCTTAAGTTGTCTGTTGTCTGTCTGTCTGTCTGTCTGTCTGTCTGTCTGTCTTTCTTTCTTTCTTTCTTTCTTTCTTTCTTTCTTTCTTTCTTTCTTTCTTTCCCTTTTTTCTTTCTTTCTTTCCTTTTCTTTTTTCTTTCTTTCTTTCTTTTTCTTTTTCTTTCTTTCTTTCTTTCTTTCTTTCTTTAAGAGTAACGACTATGTTTGTGAGTGAGTGAGTGAGTGTGTGTGTGTGTGTGTGTGTGTGTGTGTGTATGTGTGTTGTTGTGTGTGTGTGTTGCGTGCGTGCGTACGCGTGTGTAATGTATGTATGTGTGTGTGTGCGCACGCGCTCGCGCGCGGGGCGTGTGTGTGTATTCATGAGTGCATGTGTGCACCTGTGTGTATGGGGAGTGTTCATTTTTTTTCTTCCCGTCGTCTCAATTTTGATCAAACTTCTATTAATTTTGGGGTCCCCGTTTTCGTTCTTTCTCAGAAAAAATTTTTCCGTTTCTTTCAGCCTTTAAGAAAAAAAATGAAATAAAAATGTTGTCAGCTAAAAGAAAAAAAGCACACCTTTATTCCATTTGACCCCCTACCCCATTCCTTCTTTCTCCTATCGTTCTTTCTTTGTTCTTCATTTTTTTCTGTCCCAGTGCTCGATTTTTTCGTTTTGGCTTCGAATTTTTTTTATTATTATTTTTTACATATTATTTTTCCGCCTTTTACAAACTTAAAAAAAGGAGAAGAAAAGTAAACGTAATGAACTGGGAGAAAAAAAAGTGTTGACTCTTTTTTCATTAGATTCTATTCCCCCTCTCCCTACCCCCATTCCACGCCCTCATCCCCCCCCCCTCCGCCATGGCACCGTTCTTTGGCTTATTTTTCTGTGAATGAAGCCTGTGTGAGCAAAGGGTAGGGCTTGGTACTCGTGGACTTGTTCACACAACTAACAGGGTGTTCTTGTCTTTCTGTCTGTCTGCCGTTTTTCATTTTTCTTCTCTTTTTTTTCTCTCTCTCCCTTTCTTTCTTTTCTTTTTTTTTTCTTTCTGTCGGTTTTTTTGTGGTTAGTATTATTATTATTGTTATTGCTATTATTGTTATTATTAATATATTATTGCTTTATTATTATTGTTGTTGTTTTGTTGTTACCCATCATCATCATCATATCATCATCATCATTTATCTCATCTATCATCAATCATCATTCATCATCATATCACACCACCACACACCACCACCAAACCACCACCACCACATCATCATCATCATCATCATCATAATCATCATCATCATCATCATCATCCCACCACCACCACCACCAACCACCACCACCACACTCACACCACCACCACCATCACCATCACCACCACCAGCATCATCATCATCATCCATCATCATCATCATTTATCATCATTATCATCATCATTACCATCATCATTTTTATTAGATTATTATCAATATTATTATTATTATCATTGTTATTGCAATTGTTATTATATTACTCTCTCTGTGTCTCTGTGTTTCTGTCTGTCCGTGTCTATTGTGTGTGTCTTCGGTTTTACGTCTCTTCACAAAGAGTGATATTCGACAAAATGTTGAGTGCTATGGGTACATATATGCCTGTATTCAAGTGTTCACATGCACGTACCTTAGTTTGGATAGTGCATGCGCTTAAGTACATATTTGTACTAATGTCTATTATATTATACATGTGCCTCGTGTGTGTGTGTGTGTGTGTGAGTGTGTGTGTGTGTGTGTGTGTGTGTGTGTGTGTGTGTGTGTGTGTGTTGTGTGTGTGTGTGTGTCCTTGTGTGTGTGTGTGTGTGTGTGTGTGTGTGTGTGTGTGTGTGTGTGTGTGTGTGTGTGTGTGTTGTGTCCTTGTGTGTGTGTCCTTGTGTGTGTGTGTGTCTGTGTGTCTGTCTGTCTGTCTGTCTGTCTGTCTATCTGTGTCTCTGTGTGTTCGTGTCTTTTTGTTTGTGTGTGTTTGCCACTGTGTCTGTGTGTCACTGTGTCTCTTTGTCTCTTTATCTATCTTGCCTCTCTCCCTTCTCTCTTGTAATATATCTGACTGATTTTGGCAGTCTTTGTTTTGCCAATCATATCATCGACCATTCGCCTTAACTCTTTTTTTACTCAGTCCATAAGCGCTCACACAGACACAGACAGACAAATATACATACACACATAGATACACATACACATACACACACGCACAGACACATACACACACAGACACAGACACACAGACACACAAACACACACGTTCGCGCGCACAACATACACACACACACACACACACACACACACACACACACACACACACACACACACACACACACACACACACACACACACACACACACACACACACACACACACACACACACTTCAGATTTGATCTGAAATCCGTGATTAATCTTAAGTCTGATAACGATTTTCCTAAGAGAGCAAGATCTATATCATCACATACCACCTTGAGAACATACACATCAAAGGTTTTTACAAATTGTGGGTTAGATCCAACAGGAAATGTAGCACAACGGGATGCACTGTCCCCTATTCCCTTCTGGGAATTAAATAGAGCAATGTTTGATATCAATTACATTGATATAGCGAAAAAGGACAATATAAATTTAGTATCTTCTCATGCCAAGATTCATTTGGAAGACAACTATCCTAATCATTTAAAAGTGTTTACAGATGGCTCAGTATTAAACAATAACGCTGGTGCTGCTTATGTTATACCAGATCTAAAATCCGAAAACCAATTTCATCTTGGTGAAGGTATATCAATATTTACAGCGGGAACTAGTTGCAATATTGATGGCTCTACATTTTTCGTCAGTTTTCCTAAAACCATTTTTCAAATTCTTTTTTGTGTAGACTCTAAATCAGTAATTAATGCCATTAGTTCTTTGCAAACAAAAGTTAGATCTGAAGTTGTCATTGAAATTTGCCATTTGATTCATCTTTTATCTTTAAAGGGCTCAGAATTAACTTTCTGTTGGATTCCATCTCACAGTGGTTTTTACTACAATGAAAAAGTTGACATCCTAGCGAAAAAAGGAGCAAAGGGTTCATCAGAGGTGACACAATTAGTACTCCCATTTTCACTAAAGAGTGTTATCATATCATAATAAAATCACAACGAAATTTATTTCATTGTGAGGAAAGAAGGCTTGGCTGTCTAGATGCACATAAAGAACTACGGAAATTTGAGTCATTTGTTAAAACACGAGAACGTGATATATATTGTTCAAAGCAGATTGTTTCCTTAGCTTGTAGATGGAAATTGAATAGCTTCAAGACAAAATATGCTGGAAATGCATTTTGCATATGCGGTAATAATATAACCGTAGATCATATATTAACATGCTGCAGTTTAAAGGGCATATTCCCGTTTTGATGGCATCTTCTCCATCAGCTATATTTAACAGTCTGCCACTTATGTATGACTTTTTTAAATCGCTGGTGCATAGTCCAGTTGGTTTGTTATTGTGATTGCTTTGGACTTTAAAGACACTCTAAACCAGTTGTTTTTTTCTTTCCTGCTTGTACTTTTTGGGGGTCTCAATATGTCTCCTGTTCACAGGAATTTTTGTTATACCTATTGTTTATTTTGGTTGTTTCTTGGGGAAGGGAGAGGGGGGTGATAATGTTCATAACTGGCTTCTCGTTGCTATTGTTGGGAATTCTCGTTCTTGTTTTGGGGGTTGGTTGGTCTTTTGTTTATGTTTTGATTTTTTTTTCTTCTTTTTTGTGTGTGTTATTGAGGGGATAGCTTTTATTATTATTATTTTTTTAAATAATTATTTGTTGTCATTGTTGGTGGTGTTTCTTTCTCTTTTTTTTTTTTTTTTTTTTTTGGGGGGGGGGGGAGCTAATTACGACTTTTTTCTCAGGTGAAATTACCTCACATTTTTTCTTTGGAATTACTGTTTTTGTTCAGAATTGTTAGAACTGCATTTTCCTTTTTGTTCATTGTAGTTTATTAGGTAAGTAATGTTAAGGGTTTATTTATTTTTATTTTTTATCAATCCACGTGTAGGCCCTATTGATCCTCTGAAATTCCATCTTCCATACATTACCAACTACGCCCTCTTCCCCTGACATTCACACACCCTTCCCCCTC
>CM060340.1:19292449-19294949 GCA_030674155.1 Stramonita haemastoma
AAAAGAGGACCCAGCATCATAATAATATACTGTGTTGGACTGTTTTTGATCATTTTGGGGCCGAGACGTGATGTTAGTAGCAAATCGTGGATAGAGGCTATACTATATTTTTCATAGGATGGCTGTTTCGAACATGCGTTGCTGTGTTCAGGTAAGGTTGTCGAGTTTTATGTTAAAAAAAATGTTTTGTTTCTTTTTGTTTTGTTGTTGTTTATTGTTGTTGCAGTTTTAAAGAAAAAGTTTATAGAGGAAGGATGGGGGAGGGGGGGGTGAGAAGGGTAAGGGGGTTGTTGGGGAGGATATAAAACTCTTATCTGATAAGAAGATTGAAAGTCAACAAGGCAAGTACTGTTCTTTTTGCTTGTTGTTGATAGAGATGGCGATGATGACTCTCTCTCTCTCTCTCTCTCTCTCTCTCTCTCTCTCTCTCTCTCTCTCTCTCTCTCTCTCTCTCTCTCTCTCTCTCTCTCTCTGTGTATGTGTACATGTTTGCGCGCGCGCGCGCGCGCGCGCGGTGTGTGTGTGTGTGTGTGTGTGTTGTGTGTGTGTGTGTGTGTGTGTGTGTGTGTGTGTTGTGTGTGTGTGTGTGTGTGTGTGTGTGTGTGTGTAATTTCCCCATTGTCTTCTGAAGAACCTATATCTTACAGTCACAAGAAATGAGTTTAAAATAAGAATGTGTGTGTTGTGTGTGTGTGTGTGTGTGTGTGTGTGTGTGTGTGTGTGTGTGTGTGTGTGTGTGTGTGTGTGTGTGTGTGTGTGTGTGATATTTTCCCATTGTCTTCTAAAGAAGTGCAGTCACAAGAAATGAGTTAAAAAATAAGTAAAGTTTAGATGAACAGAAGACAATGTTGTGCACAAGAATCAAGTTTTTTCTTCTGATTATTGCTCTTTTTGTTGTTGTTGTTGTTGTTGTTGTTGTTGTTGTTGTTGTTGTTGTTGTTGTTGTTGTTGTTCTTCTTCTTCTTCTTCTTCTTCTTCTTCTTCTTCTTCTTCTTCTTCTTCTTCTTCTTCTTCTTCTTCGCATTCTTCTTCGCAATTTTCTTCTTCTTTCTTTGTCTGCAAATCTCTGTGTATATAGCTGCATTTCGTGTGCAGATGTAGCTCATGCTGGGAATGTTTATTGGTTTCCTGCAACCTACTACCCAAAGGCTAACATAAACTAAGGAATGTTTAACGCGCGTATGTGGCCTGTTACAAGTGAAAACACACAAAAGGCATTCAGGTCTTAGTAGTACGTCTGCACCAATGTTGACTTGGGTGATGACAAACATTTCAACACAAACACACACATGCACATACACATACACACACATGCACGCACGCGCGCACACACACACGCACATGTGCAACCACACGCGCGCACGCACATGCACACATGGCAAACAACGCGCGCACGCAATGCACACATGTGCTCGCATGCACGCAGTCACACATATACACAAACACACACACACGCACGTGTGCGTGCACATACACAAGCGCACATGCTCTCTCTTTCTCTCTCTCTCTCGCTTACAGACAGACACAGACACAGACCTACACAGACCTACACCCTCCCCCCCACGCACACACCACACACACACACACACACACACAACACACACACACACACACACACCACACACAACCACACACACACACACACACACACACACACACACACACACACACACACATCATACACACACACAGAAAACAAACATACACATGTACACACAAGAGATACTTGCACTATGATGTGTCACTGAGAATAGAATTTGTCAAGGTGACAAAGCAGTTTTGCTGTTTGCAAACTGCTAACTACTTTTGTATCTTTGTGTTTTCTTTTCTTTTGTTTTGTTGTTAGTAGTTACTGCTCTGTTATGCGTTGGTTAGAAATTTTGTTTGTGATGGTAGAAAAGTCGAGTGGGGGACGGGATAGCCTAGTGGTCAGAACATTGCGCTCGCAATTGACGAACCGGGTTCGAGTCCCGTTCGAGGGGATTTTTCCCCTGGAGTTAACATCAGTGCTGACTCCACTCTCCCCAAAAGTTTTTCGGGTGAGACTATAAACCGAGTCCGTGTGCGAACGCGCTAGAATATTCGCACACGTTAAATCCTGTTCCGCTTTTCGTAAGGTAGGCTTTGTGTGCCGGTTGGAACAATCAGTTTGCAAGCATAAAGATTGTAAAAAAACATGTATTACCATAACGGGTGGGACCTGGATTTCGTAACCTAAAAAAAGCATCATAGGTAAGTTAGCACGTTAATTCCAAAAATTATCACTGCGATTAATTAAAAAAGAATAAGATAAAGAGAAGAGTTGGTATGCACTGTTCTTTTTTTTGGGCTGAGCCCTGTTCCACTATGGTATGATGTATCTAGTGCTGATGCTGGGTGTTTTGGTCATCAGTTCGGTCTTCTACTTGCATCTGATTTCCATGCCGTATGTTTTAGAGGCCTTGTTCAGGTGTTCTGTTGGGCTGGCTGCCAGCCTAACAACAAGAAAAGCATAGACAAA
>CM060340.1:19299949-19304949 GCA_030674155.1 Stramonita haemastoma
GTATTGTTCGTTCATTTGTCTGTAATTCGGGAAGTTGGTTAGTTGGTCAGATAGTCTGTCAGTCAAACGGTCAACCATCGTTTGAATAAATGAGCGTTTCAACCCTCCAAAAAAGGAACACTTTGAAGAGATAGAATATATTGGGTCGTCGTTGGTCTCCTTCACTTTGAATAAACGAGTGGTTTGAACAGGAATGGATAAAGACTTGGACAACTGACAGGAGAAATTCAAGCTGGACTCTGTCGGTCGGCTGGTCAGCGCTAGAGCTGAGTTCCGAGGCTGACCAATGGTGAGATTTTTTTGTATGCAAACCGTCAACCCCTCCCCCCCTCACCATTTAGGTAGCACATTCAACTTCGGAAATATGTATTTGATTGGATGAGTGTGTGGCTCGAAATAAATGGATGATTTGGTTTGGATGTATTTTGTTATACTTTTTTGTTTGGTTGGTTTTTTGTATTTTTGTAATGTTGTAGCTTCCCTCATGGGGAAGCTCGGGGTCTGTCAGTATAAATACCATTCCTACCTTCTGGAAATACTGTACTAGGAATTCCTTCTTTTCTATCCCTCTTTTTGTTTCTACCTTGGTTTTATTTTTCTTTTCTTTCTGTCAACCCGTTGTCTATTTTTCAGACTTCTTCTTCTATTTTCCTGCCCTTTACTTTGAGAAAAACTTATAGGATAACAATTTTCTCCCATGCCAAAGTCGGACGCGCTGGGCCTGACTTATCAGGCGCTTAACGGCAGCACAACGACTTTTCGCTCATGTGACAGACAACAATAGCAATTGTCTGAGCGTTGGACGAAAAGGAGAAGAAGAATGTCGTAGTTTTATTAGTTTACCTATGGAATAGGCGTTGAGTGTTATGAAGTGTAAAATGAAAATTGCAAAACAAATAAGAGTTTTATTATTAACATTGTTTGAATCAATGATAGTAGTATTGTCATATCATTATTATTGTACCACAGTTAGTATATAGTAGTAGTAGTGTAGAGTAGTAGTAGTAGTAGAGTAGTAGTAGTGTAGTAGATGTAGTAGTAGTGTAGTATGATGATATGATGATGATGATGATGATGATGATGATGATGATGTGATGATGATGATGATGATGATGATGACGACATCATCATCATCATCATCTCATCATCATCATCATCATCATCATCATCATCATTCATCATCATCATATCATCATCATATACTACTACTAGTACTAGTACTATTACTACTACTACTACTACTACTACTACTACTACTACTACTACTACTACTACTACTACTACTACTACTACTACTACTACTACTACTACTACTATCATTATTACAACCATTCTTTTTCTTATGTTTCAGATGCTCTGCTATCTACACCCAGATCCCAAATCCGAACAACATCCTAACTCCTGACCCAAGTTAAAAGAAAGAAAAAAGAAAAGAAAGACAGACAGAAAGAAAAAAAAAGAAAGAAAAAAAGAGAAAAAAAGACAGACAGAAAGAAAAAAACAAAGAAAGAAAAAAAAGAAAAAAAAGAAAGAAAGACAGAAAGAAAAAAACAGAAGAAGACAGACAGAAGAAAGAAAGAAAGAAAGAAAGAAAAAGAAAGAAGAAAGAAAGACAGGCAGACAGACAGAAAAGAAAGAAGAGAGAAAGAAAGAAAGAAAGAAAAACAGACCAACCCCCCCCCCCCCCTCCAAACCCTTTGACCTCCTTCCCAGCCCACCTTTAACCTCTTTCAACCCCCACCACTACCACCACCACCACCACCCACACACACACCACTCTACCCCTTACCCCCATCCCACCTACCCACCCTACCCACCCTGTATCCATACCACCCCCCTACACTATCCAACCCTCCAACCCTCCTCCCTTGCTATAGCACCCGTCTAATTCTCCTCCCAACTTTCCACCCCCCCCCGTCATACCACCGGCACCTCATCCAGTTGAGGCTAATCTTTGACACGTCAAGGCGGCGCGGGGACCTCACCACTAGGTTTGCTTCACTCACCACCCGCAAGTTAGGCTAGTTGCGACACAGAAGGCACCGAAGGCAGCAGCGAGGAGTGAGTCACTGACACAGTAGGCCTAGGGAAAGAGAAAGAGAAGAGAAGGAGGAGGAGGAGGAAAAAAAGATATAGGCAAGCAGCAGGCAGGCAGGAGGCAGGTAGGCAGAGAGAGAGAGAGAGAGAGAGAGAGAGAGAGAGAGAGAGAGAGAGAGAGAGAGAGGAGAGAGAGGAGAGAGAGAGAGGAGAGAGAGAGAGAATCAAATCAAAATTTTATTTCCAGATGGTACATTGAGTAAGCAATAAATTTGCTTTTTTTCATCAAGCCATCTATCTAGCAAAAGAGAGAGAGAGAGAGAGAGAGAGAGAGAGAGAGAGAGAGAGAGAGAGAGAGAGAGAGAGAGAGAGAGAGAGAGAGGGGAGAGAGAGAGAGAGAGAGAGAGAGGAGAGAGAGAGAGAGTTTTTTTTTATTTTTCTTTTATATCGAGGATAAAATAAAAGCACTCTTTGCTTTTTTACGTCCAGTCTTCGTTTGTATGCAGTTTTGTAAATGTCATCTGTTCCCAACGGGTACATGATGGCCTACTCTTACGAAAAGCGGAACAGGATTTAACGTGTGCAGAAAGATGTTCTGCGTGCGTTCGCACACGTGAGGGCCTCGGTTTAAAGTTTAAAGTCATGTCCGAAGGACTGTAACATACCGATATCTGCTGCGATAACTCTCTCTGTTACAGAGAGAGAGAGAGAGGAGAGAGAGAGAGAGAGGAGAGAGAGAGAGAGAGAGAGAGAGAGAGAGAGAGAGAGAGAGAGAGAGAGAGAGAGAGAGAGAGAGAGAGAGAGAGAGGAGAGAGAGAGATGTCCATTAACAGTGGAGGGTAGAAACAATAGCACTTGTCATCAGGTGAACCTCATCCACCACAAAAATGTGGAGTGACTACGAGTGGGCAGTCATGTTCATTTTTCGGTGAAGGTAGTGGTGGTTATAGTCTATCTGTTGGTGGTGATTTTTTTTTGTGGTTTGTTACAGCTTTTTTTGTGTGTGTGTGTGTGTGTACGTGTGGTTTATTTTTGGTGCGAGGACACTGAACTGATCTGGTATGCAGGCAGAAAAAGACATGTGATGTGGAAGTGAGGGCAAGATGGCTGTGGTTCTGTGTTGTGATACTGATGTCATGTGATCTTCTCTTCTCCTCTTTGTCAACAGCTCAGACAGCAACTATTGCCTGAATTAATATGATAGGGATATGTGCTGCAGTATACACTGGTGTGATGGTCATAGAATCGTAAATTTACACTGTCCTTAAATCAGAAATCTCCTCTGAGACCTGTATGTCATAACAAACAAACAACAGTAGAGAGGTAATAAAACAAACTAAAGAGTAAACATTGAAATTTAGGACTGCACAAAAGAACAGTGATATTCTAAACTGTGATAAAGAAAAAAAAAGGACCTGTGAAAGTGCTGTGAACAAAACTATAAAGAACAAACATGAAAGAACAGAGACTTGTGAACGGTCTACACTACGAAAAAGACGAAAATAAAACTGTGACACTAACCTCAACTGCAAAGAACAATGTGTTGAAAATGGAGAACAACAACAACAAAGAACAACATCGTGACACACAAAGCTGCGATAACCAACAATTCTGTAACACAGAGAGATGAACTTCAGCTTCACAGTAACGCAGGGCACAGAGTGAAAGAACAAAGCCATGACACACAGTGTAGAGACGAACTCCTCTGTAACTGCAGTGATACCCATCAAACTCACGACCAGAAAGAGGGACATAGCATCATGCAGCACCAAGATATAAACCGCAACGAGATGGAGCAAGATCTTAGCTTGAAACACCAAAACAAAGAACACTACAGCGACACAGAAACTGACAGTAGTAAAGCACTTCACGGTGATACTGCATACTCTGAAACTTATATGACTCTGTGCAATGGTTCAGAGAATCTTTCTGGTCCAGAACAGTGCATGGAACACCAGTGCGTGAAAGAATACTGCAATTACAGCAACTGTGTGAAAGAGAACGTGCTGTGGAGTAGAGGACTGCAGTAACGTGCACAAATGCTGTAATGAAAGAAAACATTGACGATGAACTATGTGAGACAGGAGGTGATGGTGGTGCGAAGATAGATGAGAACCCAACAACCCCAGGAAACTGGACAACACAGTGCATGAAGCAACAACAGGATGATGCTGGACATCACGATGGCATAAACAACCAAACAACACTGACAACACACTGCCACAGAACACAGAATGGCACAGGGCAAGTGACTGGATGTGAACCAGTCACACACAGTAGGCAAGCTGGCAACAGACAACATGGCACAAGACACAATGATGGCATGGACACTGTTGAGCATGCAGGTAATAAACAGGAGGTGATGTTGAAAAACACAGGACCCAACACAACATATGACATCAGACAACACGACAATGCACAACGTGAATTGAGTGACCAGCACCTTGAGGTGGGCTTGAACAAAGAAACTACTGGAACATTGCAGTCCGAGGAGGTCATGTGGGACCACTGATGTCTGATAAGGAAAACGACTGTGGCTTAGCAACAACTAACAGGACAGACCAATTCAACAATGCAGAAGAACATCGCGTGATGAAAATGGAGAAGCAGTTTTTCTCACTCTGAATGGTGGTTATATTGATGTCGATGTTGACGATGAGGTAATGTGGGAGGACAGTGCAGAGAGTGTGATATAAGATGATGCTGTTTGGTAACAATAACGACAACAGACGCGTCAACAGAGAAAATGTCAGTGATCATGAAAGCTCTTTCACAGAGGACACGACATGTGTCAGGGTTTTGCAACACACGAAAAAGGGAGAGGAATTTATCGAAAACTGTGAGAGACCATTGTGAAAATGTTGTGTGGCATGCAAAGAGGATCACATCGAAGTCAGGTGTGATGAATCTTCCGAAAATAAATTCGTGAAGAAAAACAACAAAGGAGACGTGCCTTGCAGGGT
>CM060340.1:19319949-19322449 GCA_030674155.1 Stramonita haemastoma
GCATTGTGTCATTAAAGCTCCTACTTAAGCAAGCATTGTGTCATTAAAGCTCCTACATAAACAAGCATTGTGTCATTCAAGCTGCTACTTATGCATGCATTGTGTTATTAAAACTGCTACTTATGCATGAATTGTGTCATTAAAACTTGTACCATAAGCAAGCATTATGTCATTCAAACTTCTACTTATGCAAGCATTGTGTCATTCAAACCGATACTTATGCAAGCATTGTGTCATTAAAACTGTTACGTACGCAATCATTGCGTCATTAAAGCAGCTACTGTAAGCAAACATTGTGTCATTCAAGCTGCTACCGTAAGCAAGCATTGTCTCACCTGAGCTCCTAGGTAAGCAAGCACTGTGTCACCTTAGCTTCTACGTAAGTTATGCAAGCATTGTGTCACCTGAACTCCTAGGTAAGCAAGCACTGTGTCACCTTAGCTTCTCCATAATTTATGCAAGCATTATGTCACCTCAGCCGCTACGTCAGCAAGCATTGTGTCATCTTGCAATTGCGTTACTTTAGCTGCTACGTAATCAAGCATCGGCCGTCACTAAAGTTGGTACATACGTACGTGCACAGGTACTGTGGTCCCAGAGACTGCCCAGCGGCCGAAAACGTGACGGACATCGAAGAACCCGAGGCCCTGGTCATCCACTCCATGCTGGCCATCTACACAGCTCTGCAGGTACTGGCTGGTCACTTTCATCACAGTATTTCATTTATATTATTTTTTTTTTATACCTCTTTATGCCACAGCAGATTTCTCTGCGTGAAATTCGGGCTGCTTTCTCTCCCCGGGGAGAGCGCGTTGCCACACGTGCAGCACTACCCATTTTTTTTTTCTCAGGGATGGTGTCTAAACACGACACCTGTGTGCATGCTGGTTGTTTTTTAATTTTGTTATCCGTCCTACCGGCACACGATGGCCTGATCTTCCGAAAGGAGGAACGGGGTTTTAACGTGTGTGCAAGATGTTCTGCGTGCGTTCACACACGGGTCGTCGGTTTATAGTCTCATCCGAATGACTTTGACATTCAGTTCGATTTTTTCGTCAAACTGGGAAGAAAGGGCGAGGCTGGGTACGAACCCAGAAACTCACGGTTTACTTGTTGGCAGGCGAACGTCTTAACCATCCTGCCACCATTCTTTCTTCCACCAGTACATACAAAACACACGATCATAGTATTATAGGCCACAACGCATAAGTAACCGCGAGTAATATTCCTGAGCATAGTATTTTCAAAACTGTATGTTACTATTTCAAGTCTATAGAGACGTGGTGGAAGTTGTTTTTGTTGTTATTGTTGAAGCTGTGAGTTACTCTAGTACAAAATCTATTCTTAAATCTTTTTCTCCTTCTAGTCTAGCGGTTAATGCAAAAATATTGGGCAAAACCTGCAAATAAGGGTGACAGCGCGGTTTTTGGCATACACATGCTTTGGACCCTCCTCTACAATCCTTGCATGGGAAACAGTATATCGGCCATCTGTTTCCTATTCATTTTGAAGCTTAAAGATAATAATGACCCACTTCCACTTATTACAGACCTTGACGGGCGTAACCACCCCCTAACCCTAACACAGGTGTCGATCCACTTGTCGGTTTTCAGCATACCCCCCCCCCCCCCCCCCCCCCCCCCCCCAACACACACACCCAGCTAAAGACAGGCGGTAGCTGCCTGGTGATATGTGATGATCTCTCCTTCCATCAGAAACATCATATTCTACCCCTAAAACCTTCAACAACTCCCGCCTACCTCCCCCCCCCACCCCCTATCCTACTCCTCCTATTTTGTCAATGGGTACCTGCCCACTTTTAGGGTTCAGGGAAGGTAAAGCAGCGAAGGAAGAGGAGATGGGCGCCGCCCTCACTATCCTGGCCCCTGGAGAAGCTGAGGTCTCTGATACTTCGCTCCCCCTTCGACCACCTAGGTTATGGGACATTTTATTTTTTAATTCTATTTTATTCTTTTATATCGAGGATAATGAGATAAGCACTCTCGTGCTTTTTTCTTTACATCCAGTCCCCGTGTGTATGCAGCAGTTGTGTAAATGTCATATATTCCCACTAGCACACGATGACCTTCTCTGACGAAAAACGGAACAGGATTTAACGTGTGCGCAAGATGTTCTGTCACCTTCAACCTTTTACCGTCTACTTTTTACCTTTACCTTTTTCAAACACACACACAAAAACTATGACAAAATAGAAGACGAATTTCATTTACTCGATGAATGTGTCTTATATAATGAACTTAGAAACAATTTGTTACTAAAGATTAAAACAAGAGACAAAGAATGTAAACAATGTATAGATAAGTTAAGCGACATAATCACAGTTAATATCTATCAAGCAGATATCATTAGATATGTGAATGAATGTCTGGAGAAACGAGACAAAGAAAAGTAAAATGCAACATGTTTTTAGTGGACATCCTTTGGGCAGAAAGATAATTAAAACCGATGTTTGTTTTGTTGTGTCAAATAGGTCTGCATG
>CM060340.1:19329949-19337449 GCA_030674155.1 Stramonita haemastoma
ATATTATTATTATTATTATTGTTAAGAATAATGTTATTTATCATGAACGTAGTAGGAGGGACCATGAGATGCAGCCTGTCTAAGAGTAAAGAAGTCAGTAGGCTAAGCTAAAACCAGGACCCGAATCAAAACGAAACATGAATCCAATCTTCTCGGGACAACCCGATGAGACCGAACTAGGGGGACTGTCGTACCTCAGTGACAAAGCTACTTTCTTTACCGTGGGATACACAGTGCTGATGAGCTCTGTATTTGTAAGTATTCCTATGTCATAATTAGAGTGTATGGATTTGTTGGTAATGATTAACACGGTATTGGTTTATAGAGAGGTATGTGAATTAAAAATGACAACGTGATGATGATAATGAACTGATTTCAACACACACCACCCCCCAAAATAAATCGGCACGAAATCTTATCAACTGCGAAACACACACACACACACCAACACACACCACACACACACACACACACACACACACACACACACACACACACACACACACACACACACACACAACACACACAAGGGGGACGGGATAGCCGAGTGGTTAGAATGATGTGCTCGTGATCTGCTGACCCGAGTTCGAATCTCGTTCAAGAGGATTTTTCCTCTGGAATTTACATCAGTACAGACTCCACTCCCCTAAAAGTCCTTCAGATGAGACTATAAACCGAAGTTCTGTACGCGAACGCACGCAGAACATCTCGCGCACATGTTAAAACCTGTTCCACTTTTTGTAAGAGTAGGTCATTGTGTGCCGGTGGGAACGGATGACAAAAATATACAAAACTGCATACACACGGGACTGGATGTAAAAAAAGTGTATATTCCATTATCCTCGAACTAAAAGAAAAAAAAATAAAATAAAAAAGAATCACACACACACACACACACACCACACACACACACACACACACACACACACACACACACATACATACACGCACACACACACAACACACACATACACACACTACACACACACTTACACACACACACTTACACACACACACACACACACACCACACACACACACACACACACACACACACACACACTCACACTCACGCGCGTGCACGCATCATGCATCGCTATAAATATATACATGAAAATAAATCCAGCGTTGGAAGTCATTGGGGGTGCCTAATAAGTAATATCATAACTTTGTTGAAACAAGTAAGTTTACTGGGGTTTACTTTGATAGTGTGGAACATTTCAAAACAATATCTAAGAGAGGGTGGGGAAGAGTTCCATAGAACAGGAACAATGTAACGGAAAGTTCGTCGACCAAAATGTGTTGATATTAGCTTTAGTAACACACGATGATAATGAAGTACTAGATCTAGATCTAAGATAGCGAAGTCCTTCAGATGAGACTGAAAACCGAGGTCCCGAGTGCAAACGCACGCAGAACATCAGGTGTACACGTTAAAACCTGTTCCACCTTTTGGAAAAGTGGGCCATTTGTGCTGGTGGGAGCGGATGACAAAATTTATAAAACTGTATGCACATGGGGACTGGACGTTTAAAAAAAAAAGTACATGAGTGCTGATTCAAGTAACCTGGAAATAAAAGAGAAAAATAATGGCACCAGGTTAGTGTT
Source organism: Stramonita haemastoma (assembly GCA_030674155.1). Classification (NCBI taxonomy): domain Eukaryota; kingdom Metazoa; phylum Mollusca; class Gastropoda; order Neogastropoda; family Muricidae; genus Stramonita; species Stramonita haemastoma. The sequence goes on from CM060340.1 coordinate 19,331,557, forward strand.
GATAGATGTAAAGAAGTAAAGAATGATTAGATGGTAACGATCCATATAAGGTAAACTAAACTATTGCGATGGCTGAAGGCAAAACTCTATTCCTTTATAAGTGAAAATACATTTTCATGGCCAAGATGCTGATTTATAAAAAGACAAGTTTGTTCTCTCCACACACACACACACACGTACACACGTACACACGTACACACACACACACACACACACACACACACACACACACACACACACACACACACACACACACACACACACACACACATCTTCTTTACTTTCCACTTTCCTCGTCTAATATCACTGAGTGTGAACAGACGTTAAATTGAAGACAACAACAACAACAACAACAACAACACACACACACACACACACACACACACACACACACACACACACACACACACACACACACACACACACACACACACACACACACCTCTACTAGATCTAACCCCTACTAAACCCCATACTGACGACAGTAATAGCTCAGTCACGGAGCCAAACTGAGTGAGTCACCCACTCGAGGTGGCAACCACCACAAAATGCCTCCAACGACTCACCTCCGTGAACCTCCAATACAATCCCAAAGGCTCTGACACAAACTTAACTCACCACAGGCACAGAAGTGTATATGGGGAAACCGAATCGGAGGTCACCATGAGACTGGGGCCACCGAATCAGAGAAATTGTTTCTATTGCATGATGATCAATTACGATGATGATGATGATGATGATGATGATGATGATGATGATGATGATTGTTATGATGCTGCAATGGCAGTGCTTGTACTTTGAGACTACTTGAGCTCTACTCTTTGAATTATAATGTATTCTGAGCTCTACGCTTTGAATTATAATGTATTCTGAGCTCTACGCTTTGAATTATAATGTATTCTGAGCTCTACGCTTTGAATTATAATGTATTCTGAGGACTACGCCCAAGAGAAACAAACACCTGGGCTGCCATAACAAACGAAGTTGTTCCCCTTAGGCCTGCTTAGCAGTTGCTTCCTGGTGTGTTTGTGTATTTTTCATGACATTTCTTGTCTACTTCTATTTTTGTATTGTTGTATGGTTTTTTTCCCCACACTCTTCGTGTAGCAGTAGATGTATACATGGTGTGAAAACGTGATTCTATCAATTGTAATGGTAAAAGTCACTTTGATTGCATAGTTAATGTAGCAACAACGTAAATTTCCGATGAGGCGGGGGTCAAAATAAACTGTCGCTTAATGCCTTTCCCTTGCTGCTTCGTAGTCTGCTGATGAAGTGTCTATATTGATCAAAAAATGTTTAAAAGGTTAAAAAAAAAGAAAAAAAAAGGTAAAGGTCTCCCATAACCTAAGTGGTGGTCGTTGGGGAGCGAGGCATCAGAGACCTCAGCTTCTCTCGGGGCCAGCATATTGAGGCAGCGCCCATCTCCTCTCCCTCGCTGCTTTACCTTCCTGACCCTAGAGAGGGCAGGTACCCATTTACAGCTGGGTGAACTGGGGGGAACTGTACTGAAGCCAAGGCGCGCAAACGGTCACCATGCAACTGGTAACCACGCTCGATGCTGCTGATCATTAGCTTGGGGAAAGCGAGTACTCTGACCACTGAACTATTCCGCCCTCAATGTTTAAACCAAAAGAATGAAAAATCAAAGGACACGATCACAGAATCTTTCACAATGTAGCCCCACCCAATCATCACAACTTTCTCGGAAAATCAGAAGGCTGTACGTATTATGTACTGCAAACTGACTGAAGGATTTCAAAGAAAACTGTTTAGGTCCTGCACGTGTACGAGTTAAAATGTGACTGTGCCAGAAAATACAGGGCATGAATAATGTGTGTGCCTGTATAAAGGTAAAAGGTAAGGTAAAGGTGTCCCATAACCTGCATGGTCGTAGGGGAGCGAGGCGTCAGAGACCTCAGCTTCTCCAGGGGCCAGCATGTTGAGGGCGGCGCCCATCTCCTCTCTCTCACTGCTTTACCTTCCCTGACCCTAAAGAGGGGCAGGTACTCATTTACAGCTGGGTGAACTGGGGGGAACTTTGCTGTAGCCAAGGTGCGCAAACGGTCACCCATCCAATTGGCAACCACGCTCGACGCTACTTAACCTGGCTGGGGGGAAAGCGAGCGCTATGACCCCTGAGCTGTCCGTCCCCTGCGCCTGTCTTTTATTTTGTCATACTGAACTTTTGGATTTTGATATCATAAACAACTGCAAGTATTATTTCAAATCCGAATTCAAATACTTTTTTGTCTCAATACAGAGAAACTTGCGTAGTTTACCAGCAAGGATTAAACAATAACGGAAAAAAAGTAGCAAACTTGTCATTACAAAGCTTACAGCACTATACAAAATCAACGCATTTTGTCCTTTGTACAAACAACGCATAATATTTCTTATTTTGAATGATCAGTTGGTATGATACTTCTAATTTTGAAGAAGGATAAAATTTTCATTTTAATAAGTATATAAAAAAAATTACTGGCTTTCTTTTAGATCAGCAATATCAAATTTTGTCTGTCTATAGCTTTTTATACCATTGTGGTTGGCTTGATTACTTTTTTTTTTTTGGTTGGTGGTGGATGGTGGAGGTGGTGATGATGGTGGAGGTGGTGGTGGTGGTGGTGGTGGTTGTGTGTGTGTGTGTGTTGTGTGTGTGTGTGTGTGTGTGTGTGTGTGTGTGTGTGTGTGTGTGTGTATACATGTACACTTATTCTGTGCTTATTTTGTTACCCTTTTCACTGTAGCATAATAATTATCTATTGTGTGACTCTCTCTCCCCGTCGCATCTGTGTGTATGTCTGTCTGTCTGTCTGTCCGACCGACTCACTGTCTGTCTGTATCCGTTTGTCTATCTGTCTCACACACACACACACACACACACACACACACACACACACACACACACACACACACACACACACACACACACACACACACACACACACTACTTCTCCTGTGCTTTGTCTGTCTCCCATGCCTCGGCAGTTGCTGGGCTTTTCAGGGAACGGGTTGGTGATCTACGTGCTCATTTTCCGCTGGTGCGCGCGTTCCACTTTCACCTACTACACCGCGGGTTTGGCCACCTACCAGTTACTCAAGTGTATCCTGCTGGCCCCTGCACTTCTCTTCATACGCTGGAGCGGCTCAGACTACAGCAAAAACACCAGCCAGTGGCTCTGTAAGATCTACCAAGCTTGCATCATTTTCTTCACCCTGTGTACCGCTTTCATTAAAGTGATGTCGTCGTTAGACCGTTTAAAACAGGTGAGACGTTTGTTGGGGGGGGGGGGGGGGGGGGTTGGGTTTAAAAAAAAAATGTTACGAATGCAGGTGGGGAGAAAGGTGTGGAGTTGGGGTGGTGGGAGAGGAGGGAAGCGGGGGAGGGGGGGGGGGAGAGGATGAGGGGAGGTTGGGGGTAAAAATGGTAAAGGTGTCCCATAACCTGTGTGGTCGTAGAGGAGCGAGGCGTCAGAGACCTCAGCTTCCTCTATCTAGGGGCCAGCATGTTGAGGGCGGCGCCCATCTATCTCCTCCCCCTCGCTGCTTTTACCTTCCCTGACCCTAAAGAGGGCAGGTACCCATGTACAGCTGGGTGAACTGGGGGGAGACTGTACTGTAGCCAAGGCGCGCAAACGGTGGTCACCCATCCATTGGCAGCCACGCTCGACGCTGCTTAACTTGACTAGGGGGAAAGCGAGTGCTCTGACCACTGAGCTCTCTATCCCGTTGGTGGTAGTTTTTGATATTGTTGTCGTTGTTTTCTGGGCAGGGGGTGAATTGGTTGGGGGGGGGGGGGGAGGGGGGGTTAAGTTGCCTTTGCTGCTTAATCGTTCGTGACTTTTGTGTGTGACGGGTGGATGGGATAGCGTGGTTGGTTAGAGCGATGCGTGTTGCGCTCGTCATCTGATGGTGACCCGGGTTCGCATCCCGTTCAAGGAGATAACTATTTTCCCTGGAGTAAGCAGCAGTCGGCGCGACTCCACTCCCCTCCCCCTCCTCCTCCCCCTCCCCCCCCAAACCCCGAGATTCCTTCGGATGAGACTAATTAGTATAAACCGAGGTGCTGTGTGCATACGTGCGCAGAACATCTTGCACACACGTTAAATCCTGTTCCACTTTTGGGAAGAGTAGGCCATTATGTACCGATGGGAACAGATGACAAACTTTACAAAACTGCATACACACACACACACACACACACACACACACACACACACACACACACACACACACACACACCACACACACACACACTCATGGGGACTGGCTGTAAAAAAAAAAGCAAAAAAAAAAGCACATGAATGCTTATTCCATTATTTTCCTTCGGATGAGACTATAAACCGAGGCCCCGTGTGCGAACGCACGCAGAACATCTTGCGCACACGTTAAATCCTGTTCCGCTTTTCGTAAGAGTAGGCCATTGTGTACTGGTGGGAATAGATGACATAATTTACTAAAACTGCATACACACGGGGACTGGATGAAAAAAAAGCACATGATTGCTTATTCTGTTATCCTCGATATAAAAGAAAGAAAAAAGAATAAATAAATACACACATACACACTCACTCACTCACTCACTCACTCACTCACTCACTCACTCACTCACTCACTCACTCATGGGGACTGGCTGTAAAAAGCAAAAAAAAAAGCCAAAAAAAAAAGCACATGAGTGCTTATTCCATAATCTTGGAACTAAAAAGGATATGTCGATAAACTGAAAACACTTTCCTATAGCGCTCTATTCACTCCGCCGCGGATCTCTAGACTCTAGTCCCTCCCCCTCTACTCAGCTCTTCAGCTCTTAGTCAGTCACACACAAGGCTTATCAGGTCAGGGGTAGAACTCCACAGGAGCTTAGTCAAGTTCAAGTTAAGCAGCGTCGAGTGTGGATACCAGTTGGATGGGTGACCGTTGGCGCGCCTTGGCTTCAGTACAGTCCTCCCCAGTTTACCCCAGCTGTAAATGGGGGTACCTGCCCTCTTTAGTAGGGTCAGGGAAGGTAAAGCAGCGAGGGAGAGGAGATGGGCGCCGACCTCAATAATTATGCTGGCCCCCTAGAGAAGCTGAGGTCTCTGATGCCTCACTCCCCTTACGACCGCCTAGGTTATGGGGACACCTTTACCTTTATTCTGATATTTTCACGCTCTTTAAATACTTAATTACCTTGTCTTATTCTTCATTACTTGACGCAATTTTGCTCACCTGTAGCCAGCCCCATTCTTGCATAATTTATTATAGAGATGTTAAGAGTACTGGTATAAGCATTGCTTGTTGTACTCCTTTCTTGTATTGATGTTACCTTGTTTCTTGAAGAAAATAATAGCATCGTTTCAAAAGCGCGCAACGCAACGGAGTGGTGTTGGATTTGGATTTGTATTTTGTATTTTGTACCACTTCATGTCACAGCAGATTTCTCTGCGTGAAATTCGGGCTGCTCTCCCCGGGGGGGAAAAGCGCGTCGCCACAAGTGCAACTCATACCCTTTTTTTGTTTTCTTTTACCTGTCTGCAATTGTATTTGTTTCCCTATCAGAGTGGCTTTTTTTCTACAGAATTTTGCCAGGGACAACCCCCTTCTTGCCGTGGGTTCTTTTACGTGAGCTAAAATAAATAGTGATGTATAACAAACTTGACCTCGGTTTATCGTCTCATCCGGAAGACTAGCGCCAAGACCACCCACTCAGGGTCTAATGGATGTGAAGGGGGGGGGGGGGGGGAGTTTTAGGCCCAAACGGGGTACGAACCACCGCGCACACTCCGACCCGGACTTTTTGCTTTCTAGGTATGGCATGAAAGGCGCGTTAGCACCTAGACCACCAATCCACATCAGTGCTGACTCCACTCTCCCCAAAAGTCCTTCGGATGAGACTTTAAACCCGAGGCCCCGT
>CM060340.1:19342449-19344949 GCA_030674155.1 Stramonita haemastoma
GACCAAACACCATCCAGAAAGATTTCGTACACCAAATCCACGAACCTTTTTCATTTAGCTTTCAGTGAAACAGATGCAGATGACCCATCCCGTTATTGGTCACATTATGCAGGTGTTCACCAGCACGGAGGAACACCCGTGGCATCATTTAGCAGTGCATCAGGTCGTAAGTCACATAAGCAATCTATGTTACTACCAGGATCAGGGAGAAAAGAAAACAGATATTTAGAAGAAAAATTAGAAGGCATCAGGAGCTTAGGAGCAATAGACAGGACCACTGGTAGCATACTTCAGTACGCCAGGAACAAAAGTTTAGCAGAAAATAAACATAACAAAACTTTGACAGTTTCTTTAACAGATGGCATTTGCCGACGTCTAGGACTGGTTCAGAAGAGTCCTGATGCTGTGTATGGTCCAAGTTCTTCAGTGTCAGATGAAAGGGCATTTGCTGTTATGAGGTGGAAACAAATCGTTGCCAAAGCACAAAAAAATATGGAAAAACATCTACCTTCAAGTTTTGCTGATATCTCCTATGATTTCAAAGAAGACGATGACAGAGGCTCTGAAACAGATGATAAAATGTCATATCGCAGTAATCATCTTATGTCAATAAGTGGTTCAAATGCATCACCGACAGGATCCTATCCTGATAGCTGCCTACCCACATCCATAAGCACTCCATCGAACAAAGTCCGAATGCCCACTTATGAAGATAGCACTTTACAGGATCCATCACTATTTCTGAAGGAAGGAGAGGAGGACTCTTTAGTGAACAGTATTATGCCATCCTCTAAAAAACCATTTGCCCCTGTGAACAATGCTACGACACGCGCTCACAAAACAGGTGAACGAAAATCCACTGTTGAGTCTATGGGCAAATCAAAGAAGATTTCAAAGTCTGTAGATCCACCGCAACCTCTATCCAAAAACTCTACCCCACCAAATAGTGGCACGTGCAAGAAAGAGGTGAGTAAATCTGTTGGCAGCCTGGAGGGTTCTGCCTTCAGCTCAAAGCACAGCTAGTGGCACAGTCAGACTATAGAATACTCGTCTTTTGGCTAAATTAGTACTTGTTTCAGAAATAGCGAGTCAACCAGCCACCAAGGTACAGTTGGTAGCATATAGGGTTCCTGATTGGAAGGTCATAGGTTCGAATCCCATAAGTTTTATAGGCTTTCTCAGAATCTAGCCAGCTCCGACTTTGCTGTGGGCTCATTGGGAAGACTGAAATCCCCATTCAAGCTTCATCCACTTTACGTGTGCCATTTTGAGAGTGTTGCTCAAATTACTTGACCAACACAGCAGGTGTTTGTATTCTCCCGGGCCTTGTTGATGCTGGGGTATATCATGTCAGGAAACATAAGAGTACAGCCATGTCAAGTAGTATCAAAGCAGGTGCACTTCCATAGCATCATCATAAAAATTAATTCTCATCACTATTGGTCATGCAGAAAAAAAAATATAAAAAAATGTCTCTGATCCAATGGCCCTGGTTGCTCTGGTCTTGTGGCAGCCTCGGTTTTTATTTTCCATACACTTCTGAGCCTGTAGTGAGTTGGTGTCAAATCCTTCAGGGGTGAAGGTTCATGGGAATAGGTCATTGGAGTGGCGTTATGGTAGTCATCACCCTGGGTGGGCATCTCAGTCAGTCTGGTTCTACAACTAAGCCATTATTGTCGTCATTAGGGAACCTAGTTGGTGGTGTCCTGCGTATCCTAGCCAGAACAGGTGCCACTGAACACCACCCATGTGACCAAGCTGCAGTGCAGGATCCGTTTCGTTGGTTGTCATATGGCAGCCTGATTTGATAAATTCCTGTAGTTGCGACCTAACGAGCCAAGGTGGTAGGGTAGAGACTCTGAAGTGTGGGGAACAATAGGGCAGGAATGTGCCAGAAAAAAGGATGTCATGGAAAAAGTATTAGTGTAGTCTAAACAAATGTGTACTTTGATGTTGCTAATGGTGATGGTGGTGGGTAGGTGGATGGTTGATGGCTCATGGCTGCTGTCTGTGCTGTTAAAACTACAGTGAATGATTTTTGGAAAAAAAAATCTAGCAACAAAGTATTGTTAGCACTATTCTGCAGCCAAAGGTCACTTGTTAGCATAAATGTCACCTGTGTGAGACAAAAAGTATGGCAAGCTGGCATAATATGCACACATCCACATCCAGTTTTAACATCTTTGTATATTCCTTTTAAACACACAATACACTTTTTTTTATTCATCTTCATATCAAAACTGTTCTAGTCGATAACTGAAGACAGAAACACCACAAAAAAAACAAACTTTATTTCCCCCTGAATGCATTGCTATTTCCCCTTTTCTTAGAGTTTTAGAATAACCCGTTCCTGCTATAGTATAGTAGAGTAGAGTAGAGTAGCGTAGAGTAGAGTAGTAGGATGGTAGGGTGTATGGTACGGACGGTACGGTATGTACGGTGGGTACGGTATGGCACGTACGGTATGGTACGGTCGTACGGTACGGTACGGTATGGTACG
>CM060340.1:19349949-19367449 GCA_030674155.1 Stramonita haemastoma
AACACAAGGGATGTGATATTCTGATAAATGAGGTGTGGACAGGGCAGGCAAGCATCCTATTACCTTGAAAACAAACTGAGATGACAAACACCTCTCAAGCAGTCAGTCAGAAGACCTACACCTGGATATTACAATAGACAGATTGAGGAATCAAGTCGACAAACTTAATGAATATTGATAGAAGATGGATACCAGCAGTTTTAAACTCAAAGACCCTCACAGACACAGACTGTGACATAGGCCACATAATTGTCTCAGGCGATAGAATTTAAAGTTGTTGAAATTAGGAAAATAAGCAATCTCCTGAATTTGTTACTGAAAACCTTGAACACCTTGATTTGTCTCATGTTTTTAAATCGAAACAAGTAATCGTTTACCACAGTTGCTGGAGGCATGGGTGGAAAGTAATGAATTGCCAGAAAAAATTTTTGGAGTGACATGCAAAAGGTTTACACTGATGCAGAAGAAGAAAAACTATGAAGGAGAAAAACCCGAAAGAAACCAAAACCATTTATAAGTGACGAGGTTTTGGCATTAGTCCAAGAAAAAAGCAAAGTCAGTAAACCAAGTAAAAAGATACGATTAAAGAGAGAAATCAAAAGCAAGATTCAAAAGACAAAAATCTAGCTGTAACAAGATTATGTAAAGAAGTATGAACACAAAAACAAAATCGAGAGAACTCGAGTCCAAAAAAAAGTTTCAAGCCAAAATCAGAGTGTTAATACTTTAAGTGGAACTACTCTGACTGAGCAAAAGACATTCTAGAAAGATAGTATGAATACAGCAAAATGTTATTCAAGACCAAGAAGAAAAAAAAATACCTAAAAAATAATAGACTTTAGTTTTGACGCAAACAGCACCTGGTTTGTGAAGTTTAGACAGCCATCAGAGAACTTAAATGCAGGAAGTCACCAGGCCTATTAATAACATTCCAGGAGAAGCACAGACTCAGGAGAAAGTGGGCTGAGAGCCATGCATTACCTTATACCGTAAAATCTGGTAGACTGGTTAATGGCCAACAGAATGAAAGTCAAAAGAATTTGTTCATACTTCATAAGAACGGAGATAATTATAGAAGACTGCAATGACAACAGGAAAATTGCCTTTATCTGTCATGCCAGTAAGATGCCCCTGATCATAATATAGGATGAAACAAAAAGTACTTTTTGAACTGTCAGGCTAAAAGTCAGGCTTCAGAAGAGAGGAACATTATACATGTTGTTCGTGCTCCAAAACATCGTTGGAAAGGTGAAAAAATACGAATAAGGAAACTTTTATCACCTTCACAGACTACAGCAAAGCCTTTGGCAGGATAATTCACCAGCATCTTTTCTTTTTACACACTTCATAAGATTTGATTTTCAAAACACATCATCTCTTAGTTTCATCGCTTTGTAAAGACCGAAAGGGAACTATCAAATGGGGCAATCAAAACTGCATTTTCTCACATCTAAAGAAAGAGTTAGGACAAGGATGCATTCTCTCACCTCACCTTTACGACATATACACAGAGCAAGTTATAATAGAGTCTAATTTTGATGACACAGTTATCAAAATAGGTGACAGAAAAATAACAAACCTATGCTAAGCTGATGATACAGGACGAATAGCTGACAAAATGATAAACATGAAGAGAATAAATTACACTGAGTAAGTATAGCAGGAAAAAGAAACGGTTTCAAGCTCAATGGCAAAAAGGCAAAAGTGCTGCATGTTACCAGCACCAATTGCCAAACAGAGCATAAGATAAAAATGGACAAAATCCTTTAGAAAATGTCAAAAACTTGAAACATCTAGATTCTGTTTTTTTTTTATGAAAGATGGATCATGTATCAAAGTCATAAAAACAAGAATAGGCATGGCTACAAGCAGAATGATCCTACAGAACATTGGAAAGATAACGGCATTCCTTACCGGCTGAAAATGAAACTGTTGAAATACCTCGTGTGGCCTGTCATGCTGTATGGCTGTGAATACTGCACACAAAGAAAAGATGATGTGACCAGAATGGGAGTTCAGATGTGGTTGGTTTATTTAAAAAAAAAATTGCTGAGGATTGTTAGGACACATACAAGAACAAATGAAAGAAAAGTACACAAACTACGAACGACGAGAAAGCTTCTAACCTTAATAAATGGAACGAAATTGAGATATGTAGATCATGTACTACGAAACCAAGACACGGGCCTCATGAAGACTATCTTTCAAAGCAAGACCAAGGCAGAAAGAAAAAAGGCAGCAGACCCCCAGCTTCTCTCTGTGTCAGCATTAAGGAATCCTGTGGCAAAAGAATCCATGAAGTCAGTAGGACCAGCAAAGACCAAACAAATGGAGAAGGAGGATCATGTCATTGTCTGTAGGCACAAACATCGAACCCGGGATACCAACAGTGCGACAGACTGCCGTGGGGGTGTGAACTCTCCATATGTAATTCCCTTTTTTCATTGCCCTTGTTAGGTCAAAACTGTCTTATGCATGAGAGGGAAGAGAGAAAGAGGAGGAAGTGAAGGAAGGAAAGAAGTGGGGGGAAAAGAAAAAAGAGTGGGAGTAAGGAAATACACTAATTTGTGCAAGTTGCAACTGTGATACATATCAAGGAACAAAAAAAAAAACAACATATTCGAGCATCTACACAGATTTCATCACATACCAAAAATATGATGTGGACTGAAATATCCTGTGAAATATAGACAAAATTTGAAAGGCTAAAAGAGTTTTCAATAGAGGGGGCGGAAGAGAGAGAGAGAGAGAGAGAGAGAGAGAGAGAGAGAGAGAGAGAGAGAGAGAGAGAGAGAGAGAGAGAGAATTAGAAAACAAAGTTTATTCAGTATAGGCCACAGCCCCTTCTGATTGGGGGTACAGATAAACATAAATAACACAAAAATACAATCGCCACAAAATACAGAATAGAAGGATTTTACAAGTACCACTGATTCAACTGTAAAGAAAATGTAGATATTACAGTATTTAGTCATTCCAAACACTAAAAACTTTATACAGGTATATGCCTAAATTCTTGAGTAAATGTTCATTTTGACATGACATAAGCAAGACTGCTGGAAGTAAACATGGTTCCGAATAAAAATCTAGAAGGAATTTTGCCTGAGGTTCTTTTTGTTAAAAATGGCTGGACAGCAGAACAAAATTTTAACTTTGCTTAAAAAAAAAAAAAAAAAGTTACACATGGACATAGTAAGTTGTTATCTTTAGAATGTAGAATGCTATTGTTAGAATGTTTTGTCTTATCTTTTATTCCAAATCTAAACATTGTTAAGTAACACTGTACATGTCTATCAATATCCAGTGACAATACAGTTCATATTTTCTAGATATTTTAAATGTTCTATATGATGAAAATCTTACGCTTTAGCTGTAAATGAGCATCTGAGTTTTCCTATCTACAATCAGTAAGCTTTTGACGAAATTCACGTAAGAAGCCCTTAACATCTTGAAGACCTTTTTTTTTTTGCTGCCTCACCTTCCGTGACGTTCCTATCCCTGCTGTTCCCACGCCGTTCGTTCCAATCTCCCCGCCACAGCTATACCCCAGGTTCGCTATGTCTCATCCTCAGGACCAGAAGTCTACGGGGAGCTCATTATATTAATATTAGGCCGCCGTGGGGCCACCAGCTAGAGGGGCCCTGCACTTCTGCTGGTTACTTTAGTGGTGTTCAGTGGTGCCTGTTCTGATTTAACATACGCAGGACACCATCTGCTAAGCCCCCTTCTAACGATAGTATTAGCTCAGTCACGGAGCCAGACTTATGAGACGCCCACCCGTGGTGGCGACCACCACAACGTCCCTCCAACGACCTCCCCCTTGAACCTCCAACCCCAAAGGCTTTACCACAAACTCACCACAGGCACAGAAGTGTATGGGGAAATCGAACCTGAGAACACCAAAAGACCAGAGCAACGGGGGCCACGGAATCAGAGGCAATTTTTTCATTGCATGATGATCGATGAGGATGATATAATGATGCTTCTGTGGAAGTGCATGTGCTTTGAGACTGCTTCACAGGGCTGTACGCTACTCTTACTATCATAATAAACCCGGCGTCAACCAGGCCCGAGAGATACAGACACCTGCAGTGTTGGTCAGGTAATTTGAGCAACACTTTCAAACTCGCATCCGTAGAGTGGATGAGGCTCGACTGTGTGAACCAGTCTTCCCATTGAGCCCACAGCACACTCACTCTGGGTAGGAGCCGGCCGGAGCCCGAAAAATCCCTCTGACTTTTATGGGAATCGAACCCACGATCTTCCAGTCCGGAATCCAAGGCGCTAAACACTGCGCCATGGTGGTTGGTGCACCTTGATCACCTTGATTTAACCATACAAGTCGAAACATTTGACACAATACTTCCCAATATAGCAAACAAGTTTGTTTTCCATTATGATTAAGATTTAACAACATTTTGTACACTTGACTTGGCAATGTACTTGTATTCGTTTGTAATATTTTAAACCAATAGCTAACACAACGCACTTGAGCAGTAATCCAAATAGGGTATCGGCCAGTTTCACCATAAACAAAATGGTTTGGAGTTTTTCCAGTTATACCCAAAACCCTTTTAAGTGCATAAAGGTGAACTCTCTCAATACAAAAAGCAGCTTTATCTAGTCCCCATACTTCAGCTCCATGTAACGTGATAGGTACAACCTGTGTATCAAAAATCTTCAGGGGGACTTAAATAGACTTGTTATTTGTTGCATACATTTTCCTTAAAATAAACAATAAGCATGTTTTGCTCTGCTGGCAATATCTCCACAAGCAGCAGTAAAACTAAGCCTTGTTGAAATATTTATGCCAAGATACTGAAAACATTTAACAATAGCCATTTTCTCTCCATTAAACATTCATCTTTCCCTTGCTGTAAGATAACCACCCTTTCTAAAGACTACGATGTTGCTATTAAATTCTTTTTTATCTCGAGCTGAAGCTTGGCTGCTAATTGACTATTGTTTGACTGAGTTTGAAGACCGATTGATGTTTCAGAAATGAAAGCTATAATTATCATCAGGTAGTAACAAAATACACAATTCTGTAACATCAGCGGTGAGTCTTGCACCATGTCTTCCACTGGTTTATCGTGTCTTTGGTTAGTTCATTAATGAATAAGGGAAAGAGGACAGGACTGCAAGCGTCACCCTGTTCAACTCCTGGTACAAATGATATAATCAGTAAGATGGTACCACATCTAACCTTTGCCTTTACAAATATATAATATATATATATATATATATATATATATATATATATATATATATATATATATATATATATATATATATATATACTGGTAATACATCCAGTTTACTCGTAATCCCTGAATTTTGCAAGATTGGCCACAGTAAGTTTTTTGAGACAGAGTCAAATGCCTTTACAAAGTCTATGAAAGCTACGTATAATTTTCGATTTAATGTGAACTGTTTCTGTATTATTGCCAAAGTGTAAACATGTGACCAACTGTAGAGTTACCTTCCTTAGAGTCTGATTGATGCTCATAAGTAATGTTATTTTGTTCAACCCATTCTTGTATGCTACCATTAAATATCGGATGATACATATCGGATGATAACATCATGACAGAGACACTGCAAAACCACCACACTTCCATCTCCATTGGTGGAAGACCCCTTTGCAAGCTCAGATTTGCAGATGACATTGACCTCATGGGCAGCAGCAAACAAGAACTGCAAATCCTCACAGACAATTTAACAGATCGAGCGAGCGCATACGGCATGGAGGTCAGTACAGAGAAATCAAAGATCATGGTCAACAGCGCGAGTAATGACATCACGGAAATAAAGATGAATGGAGAAATACTAGAAAAGATGAGCCAATTCAAATACTTAGGCTCCATCCTAACAAAAGATGGCACATCAAACAATGAAGTGAAAGCTCGCATTGCAACAGCAACATCTGCTCTAGTCAGACTCAGAGGATCATCAGAAGCAACAACATCAGCTTCTGCACCAAATACCACCTTTACAAATCCCTCGTGATATCTATCCTCCTATATGGCTGTGAATCATGGACTCTGACTGCAGAGTTAGAGAGGAGAATCCAAGCATTCGAGAACAAGTGCCACAGAAGACTCCTCAAAATTTCATACAAAGAACACAAGACCAATAACTATGTGAAAGAAGAAATGAAAAAGCGTGTGGGCCCCCAAGAGCCTTTGCTCTCCACCATAAAGAGGAGAAAGCTGATGTGGTTTGGTCACACCACAAGACACAACACCACTAGCAAAAACCATCCTGCAAGGAACAGTCGAGGGCAAGAGAAGAAGAGGCCGCCAAAAGAAATCATTGGTTGACAACATCAAAGACTGGACCGCCCAACCCCTGCAACACCTCCTACTAGCCACACAGGATCGTGAAGCATGGAAAAAGATCTCTGTTGCGTCTTCTCTCATGTCCCCCTACGTCCTTTGGGACATGGGACTGAGTGAGTGAGTGAGTGAGTGATACATATTATTACTAACGTCACTCAATGAAATGCATCCATAGTCTTCTGGGTCATTTATCGAACCTTTTTTAAACAACGGCAGTATAATCGAATCTGTCCACATCTGGGGAAATATTCCTTTGTCAAAAAGTGCATTAAAAAAATCAAGAAAAAAGTCTACAACAGTACTTCCTGCATTCTTAAGCAGCTCCCTTATAATCCCATCTGGTCCTGCAACTTTGGTATTCTTTAGTATTCTGATTTCTAACAATATTTCTTCTCTGATAGGACGATCAAAGAGACTCGTTTTATATCAGGAGTGTCATCGACTTCATTTTCGTTTGCACAATCCTCTACCGCTATGGTGGTCTCTCTCCAGCAAATGTTTAAAATGATGAATAGAGAAAGACAGAGAAAGAAAGAAAGAAAAGAAAAAAAAAGAAAAAGAAAGAAAGAAAGAAAGAAGAAAAAGAAAGAGGACTGATTTGATTTGATTTGATTGATTTCTTTTATATGGAGGATAATGGAATAAGCACTCGTGCTATTTTCCATCCAGTCGCCGTGTGTATGCAGTTTTGTAAATGTCATCTGTTCCCACTGGCACACGATGGCCTACCCCTACGAAAAGCGGAACGGGATTTAACGTGTGGGCAAGATGTTCTGCGTGCGTTCACACACGGGGCCTCAGTTTAAAGTCTCATCCGAAAGACTTTTGGGGAGAGTGGAGTCAGCACTGATGTTAACTCCAGAAGAAAAATCTCCTCGACCGGACTCGAACCCGGGTCGTCAAATTGCCAGCGCAATGTTCTGACAACTAGGCTATCCGTCCCCCAAAATAAATAGAGAGAGAGAGAGAGGAGAGAGAGAGAGAGAGAGAGAGAGAGAGAGAGAGAGAGAGAGGAGAGAGAGAGAGAGAGAGAATAGGGAAAAGACAGCTAGATAAAGATAGGAGTGAGATGGGGGTAGAGAGAGGAGAGGGAGAGAGAGAAATAGGAGAAGGCTAAAAGAGCGAGGAGGGACAAGGACAAACAAGTGGGGGGGGGGGGGGAGGAAGCAGAGAGATTAAGACTACATGGCATGAATTATTTATTTATTTATTCTTCTACATCGAGGACAATGGAATAAGCACTTATGTGCTTTTTTTTTTTTTTTTTTACATCCAGTCCCTGTGTTTGTGCAGTTTTGTAAATCTTGTTACCCGTTCCCACGGCCCACGATGGCCTACTCTTACGGAAAGCGGAACAGGATTTAACGTGTGCACCACAAGATGTCCTGAATGTTCTGAATTTTCAGTGGTGTGTGTGTGTGTATGTGTGTGTTATGTGTGTGTGTGTGTGTGTGTGTGTGTGTGTGTATGTGTGTTCTGTGTGTGTGTGTGTGTGTGTGGTGGAGTGTGTGCATGCGTGCGTGTGTGTGTGCTGTGTGTAAGTTGTGGATGCGTGGGCATTCTGGTGCACACGGAGCAAAAACAGGAATGGTTAGTGAATAATTATATCATTTTTCTCTCGCGCGGTCAAACGCTTTGAAATAACACCTCCCAATTGCTGGTAAACTCGACCTAAAGAATAACAATAATAATACAATGATAATAATATAATCATAACAAATAATAATATGATATGATGATTAAAAAATGATGATGATGATGATGATGATGATGGTGATGTGATGATGATTGATGATGATGATATATAATAATAATAATAATAATAATATATAATAATAATAATAATAATAATAATAGTAATAATTACATGGAATTTACATAGCGCTATATCTTGCAAAAAAACCCAAACAAATCAAAGCGCTTGCATTCGACCTATCTATGCAAAACACACACAAGCAAACAAAGCATACCTAATCAGGACTACTTGTTTTGTGGTATGGAAGTTTGCGATGATGATGATTGAGATGACACTGATGATGCCTTTCTTTGTTTCTCAAGAAACTGACGAGCGAGCCAACCACCCCATTACAGAAAGTGTCCAGTGAAATACCGGTAATGAACTATTTGTATTTTGTATTTTGTACCACTTTGTGTCACAGGAGATTTCTCTGCGTGAAATTCGGGCTGCTCTCCCCACCTGGGGAGAGCGCATCGGCACAAGTGCAGCGCCTACCCTTTTTATTTTCCCCCTGCATGCAAGTGTATTAATTTTGTTTTCCTATCAGAGGGGCTTTTTTCTACAGAATTTTGCCAGGTTCAACCCCCTTGTTGCCGTGGGTTCGTTTACGTGCGCTAAATAGTGATGTGTAACATACGGGACCTCGGTTTATCGTCTCATCCGAAAGATTAGCGCCCAGGCCCCCGCTCAGGGTCTAATGGATGGGGGAAAAAATTTAGACCCAAACGGGGTACGAACCACCGCACACTCCGACCCGGACTTTTTGCTTTCTAGGCAAGGCGCGTTACCACCTAGACCACCGATCCACCTAACTAACGTACACAGTAAATGGGTTATTAGGTTGTGTGGGTTTTTTTAATCTTTATTTCAAGGATAATGGAATAAGCAGTCATGTGGTTTTTCTACACCCAGTCCCCGTCCTGCATGCGGTTTTGAAAACTTTATCATCCGTTCCAACTAGCACATTGGTCTGTCTACTCTTGCGAAAGACGGAACAGGTTTCAACGTGTGTGGCAAGGTGTTCTGCGTGCGTTTGCTCACAGGACGTAGATTTATAATCACATCCGAAGGACTTTCGGGTGAGTGGAGTCGGCACTTATGTGAACTCCAAGGGAAAAATCAGCTTGAATAGGCATATCAGAGGTGGTTCGAATCTTGGCTTGAACTTGGCCATCAGATTGCGAGTGACATGCTCAAACCACCTGGCTATTTAGAGCCGTTTTCCCCATTCGTCCCTTAGGAAGAAATGAAGCAAGTGATATCAGAATTAGAACAAGATTAGTTTTTCGCGCAGCAGAAAGAAATCCTATACAAGGTAACATTATAGTATTCCATAGAGAGAGAGAGAGAGAGAGAGAGAGAGAGAGAGAGAGAGAGAGAGAGAGAGAGAGAGGAGAGAGAGAGAGAGAGAGAGAGAGAGAGAGAGGAGGCAGGCAGGCAGCAGGCAAGGACAGGCAAGGCAGGCAGGCAGGCAGATTTCTTTTTTGCTGCCACATCTTCTGCAGTGTCCCCGTCCTGCTGTTCCCACGCCGCTCATTTCAATCTCCTCGCCACAGCCATACCCAGATTCGTCATATCTCATCCTCAGGGTCGGGAGTCCACAGGAAGCCTATCAATAATAGACCGCTGTGGGGCCACCAGCCAGAGGGGCCCTGCTCTTTTGCTCAGTCACTTCGGTGGTGTTCAGTGGTGCCTGTTCTGATCTAACATACGCAGGACACCACCTACTAAGCCCCTACTAACGACAGTATTAGCCCAGTCGCGGAGCCAGACTGAGTGAGTCACCCACCTGAATTTGTCCTCGTAACAGACAATACATAATGCCATGAGGCACAATGCAAGAGCAACAAACAAGCAAACAACAAACTCGAATAAATAAACAAACATGAAAACGAAATTAAAAAATAATCGGCATGAGAGAGAGAGAAAAGGACGAGAGAGACAGACAGGACGGACAGACGGACTGGACGGACTGGACGGACGGACGACTGACAGACAGATAGTGCTGACTCCACTCTCCCCAAAAGTCTGGATGAGACTTTAAACCGAGGCCCCGTGTGCGAACGCACGCAGAACATCTTGCGCACACGTTAAATCCTGTTCCACTTTTCGTAAGAGTAGGCCATCGTGTGCCGGTTGGAACAGATGACAATATTTACAAAAACTGCATACACACGGGGACGGATGAAAGAAAGCACATGATTGCTTATTCTGTTATCCTCGATAGAAAAAAACAACAAAAAACAAAGATAAACAGACTGAGATAATCGCAAAGAGGAGAGAGAGAGAGGAGAGAGAGAGAGAGAGAGAGAGAGAGAGAGAGAGAGAGAGAGGAGAGAGAGAGAGAGAGAGAGAAGGTGGGATGACACAGAATGAGAAAGAGAAAGAAAGAGAGAGAGAGAGAGAGAGTGGGACTTTTTCAATTCATTTCTTGTTGTTGTTTTTTACCCCCCCCGCTTTTATTTTTGTTGTTGTTGTTGTTGTGAACAGGGGACATCTCCAATTTCTTCGATCTGTTACGTTACCATATGTCCCCCACGTCCGGACATAGAGAATCGTCGGCCATGCAGACGCTGAAAGAGAAGATCGGTTCTCAGATGAGTTCCAAAGACAGCGAATCAGCCCTAAATGCAAGAGCTCCAAACTGTCGCAGGCAGAGAGGGTCTCGTGCTTTGAAAAGATCTCTGAGAAACAGCCGAAAGCTGTTCGGGGGCAAGTACACAGACAAGATGGGTCGTCATCACTTCCGTGGCTACCATCAGGAGAGCCGCGGTATCGTCCCTTATCCAGAACCGCCTCTATACTCTGATACTCGTGCTGTGTAACTTCCTCTCCTACGCCCCGTCCGTGGTCTTCACCATCGCCGGTGCCTTCAACTGGCACGTGTGAGTTTGTGAGGGGCAAGGAGGAAGCAGCAAGTGTAGTAGTAGTAGTAGCAGTAGTAGTGGCAGTAGTAGTTAGTAGTAGTAGTGGTGGTGGTAGTAGTAGTTAGTAGTAGTGGTGGTGGTAGTAGTAGTAGTAGTAGTTTAGTAGTAGTAGTAGTGGTGTAGTGTTAGTAGTAGTGGGTAGTGTAGTAGTAGTTAGTAGTAGTTAGTGGTAGTAGTAGTATAGTAGTAGTAGTAGTAGTAGTAGTAGAGTAGTAGTAGTAGTAGTAGTGTAGTAGTAGTAGTGGTAGTAGTATAGTAGTAGTAGTAGTAGTAGTAGTAGAGTCAGTAGTAGTAGTGGTAGCAGTAGTAGTAGTAGTAGTAGTAGTAGTAGTAGTAGTAGTAGTAGTAGTAGTAGTAGTAGGTAGTAGTAGTGTAGTAGTAGTAGTAGTGTAGTAGTAGTAGTAGTAGTGTAGTAGATAGTAGTAGTGGTAGGTAGGTAGTAGTGGTAGTAGTAGTGTAGTTAGTAGTAGTAGTAGTAGTAGTAGTAGTAGTAGGTAGTAGTAGTAGTTAGTAGTAGTAGTAGTAGTTAGTAGTAGTAGTAGTAGTAGTAGTAGTAGTAGTAGTAGTAGTAGTAGTAGTAGTAGTAGTAGTAGTAGTTAGTAGTGGTAGTAGTAGTAGCTAGTCAGTAGTAGTAGAGAGCAGCAGCAGAGTAGTAGTGTAGTTAGTAGTAGTAGTAGTAGTAGTAGTAGTAGTAGTAGTAGTAGTAG
The DNA here is from genome assembly GCA_030674155.1 of Stramonita haemastoma. Lineage (NCBI taxonomy): Eukaryota > Metazoa > Mollusca > Gastropoda > Neogastropoda > Muricidae > Stramonita > Stramonita haemastoma. The sequence continues at coordinate 19,361,663 of CM060340.1, forward strand.
TAGTAGTAGTAGTAGAAGTAGTAGTAGTAGGGAGAGACAGCAAGTAGTAGTAGTAGTAGTAGTAGTAGTAGCAGCAGCAGCAGCAGCAGCAGCAGCAGCAGCAGTAGTAGAGCTAGTAGCAGCAGCAGCAGCAGAGCTAGCAGCAGCAGCAGCAGCTAGCAGTAGTAGTAATAGTAGTGTAATAGTGGATCCTCTTCTGTCTGTCTGTCTTTCTTTTTTTTTTCTTTCTTTCTTTCTGTCTTTATTTCTTTCTTTCATCTGTCTTTCTTTCTTTTTTTCTTTCTTTGTCTTTCTTTCTTTCTCTCTTTCTTTTTTCTGTCTGTCTGTCTTTCTTTCTCTTTCTTTCTTTCTGTCTGTCTTAATTTCTTTTTTTCTTTCTGTCTGTCTGTCTATCTTTCTTCCGTTTAAATTCTGTTCATGCTTTTTAGATTTTTTTTAATAGAGAGGGTAAAGAAATCTAGATTTAAAATCTGAAATAAAATATATTCACCAATTAGACAGAAATCTGTTCACACTTATTAGACGCAAAAAAAAAAAAAAAAATCAAGTTCAGGAAATTCAAAGTGATCTGTAACGGACGCTTTAGTCGAGAGGAAAAATCTTTTGACGTTCAGTCCATGGGTCCGTGAAGTCGTGGGTTCGAATCTCGGTGATGTCTGGTGAATTAAGGGTGAAGATTTGTACATTCTCCCAGGTCAATGTCAACTTCAAGTGCAGACCTGCCAGTGCCTTAATTACCTTCGTGTAGATACACAGCAGAAGATCAAAATTTAATATGCACGTTAAAGACGCTGTAATTCATGTCACGTTTGGTAGGTGGCGTAAACACGAACATACCCAGCATGCGTCCCCGAAGTTGGAATGCAGCTACCATTCATGGTGGTGGATAAAAAACGATCGCTATGCAAGATCTCACAATTTGTGAAACTAGGAGCTCTAACCTAGGAACGGAAAAAAATCAACAACAAACAAACCAACTTATGGAGAACATATTGAGAAATATTCCAACGAAGTAAGATAATGTGAGGTATGCAAAAAAACCCAAACAGGTTCACAACTCTGTTCACGGCCATTCCAGTGCCAGATTCTTACTGTACCGATTTGATAGATAGGGGGACGGGATAGCCTAGTGGTCAGAACATGCGCTCGCAATTTGACGACCCAGGTTCGATTCCCGTTCGAGGAGATTTTTCCCCGGGAGTTAACATCAGTGCTGACTCCACTTCCTCCAGAAGTCCTTCGGATGAGACTGTAAACCGAGGCCCCGTGTGCGAACGCACGCAGAACATCTTGCGCGTACGTTAAATCCTGTTCCGCTTTCGGTAAGAGTAGGTCATCGTGTGCCGGTGGGAACAGATGACATGGTTTACAAAAAGTGCATACACACGGGGAGTGGATGTAAAAAAGCATGCGAGTACTTATTCCATTATCCTGATATAAAAAAAAGAATAAAAAATAGCTGCTTCTGAAAAAGAGTGGCTTCACAGGGTAGTGTTTCTTTATCACCAAACCAATGTCGTATTTGATCTTGCATCTGTTGTTCATATTTGAAACGTGACTCAGATTGTTGTGCTATGTTTCTTTAGGATGGAATATCTATGTCTGTTATTTGCTAATAATGTGTTTTCCTAATGTCCTGGACGTCTATTTTAAAACTACTCGACTTTTCTGTTAGCTGTCTTATTGCACACGCACACACGCGCGGGCACGCATGCACACACACACATACACACACCACACACACACACATATATAATATATCTAATATTATTATTAAATATATATATAATATATATATATTTATTAATCATATATATATAAAAATCATATATATATATATATATATATTGCTAGATTACTAGATCAATCGATCGATCGATAGATCAGTAGAGATAGATAGATAGATAGATAGATAGATAGATAGATAGATAGAAGATAGATAGATTAGATAGATAGACAGACAGACAGACAGACAGGTAGGTAGGTAGGTAGGTAGGTAGATAGATAGATAGATAGATAGATAGATAGATAGATAGATAGATAGATAGATAGATAGATAGATAGATAGATAGACAGACACCATATGACAGGCTAATGGAAAAATAATTACCTCTGGTTATGGCATAATGAGACAAGTATATGCAAAACGCACAAATATCTAGCGTCAAGTTTGGGCTGCCCTTTCCAGAGAGATTGCTTCACTAAGCCCTGTTTACCTGTAGGCGACATCACTCTTGATGGTAGCTGCTGATGCAGGCCCCGTCAGCTGTACTGTCTCCATCCCTTCTGTCTTCATCCCTTCTTCTGTCTTCATCCCTTCTGTCTTCAAGCCTTCTGCAGATTTCATCTGTCAAAAAAGTCTGTCCACTTGGCTCTGTTCTCCACGTAGGAAGTCGGTGGTCTATTCTTGTCCTCTCTTGCCCCCCATTTTGCCCTATAGGGGCACCGTCTTCATGGCATGATACACAGCAGTGCAAATCCAACATCACTCAGACACGAGTGCTCAATTTAGCGTGCCCCTTCCTTCTACATTGTCCAAGTGTGGTCAGTTCCTGCTACAATGAGTACCAGCTAGCCCTCCAGCTGGGCTGGGATGAGATGGACTAATTAGCAGCTGAGAGGAGCTCAAAGTGGGGGAAACTGACAGCTGTGGGTAGCTCTTGGTGTCTCATAGCACGTTCAGAATATTTTGCCTCTCCTTGTCCTAACCAGCCCTTAAAGTTCAGGTTGTTTTGTTTGTTCAGTTCTTCTAAAATGCTTTGGTTCGTTCGACCTTTGGACCTGCTTATTCTTAGATAATAGATGTACAACCGCATCTCTGCATTTAGGATTCCCTGTTCATTTGCAGCTTTAAGAATCTATCCCCATCATTTGAAACTCAACTCAACTGTTTTCCATCACTGCTTTTGATGGTAGGAGCTCCACGCAATGCCACCAGGGTTGGCCATTTTTCTCTGTTTCTGTTAAGTTCTACCATCTCCTGTAGCCCTCCCAGACACTGATCTCAGCGATGTTGGCAATGTAAGATGTTGATGGTCTGCCTCTTTTCCATCTGCCCTCAACATACCGTGGAGAACTGTCGTCATCAGATTTGTCTGCGTATTTCTGTTTTGCTGTATTCTGTTTTGTGTTTGTGTGACCAACGTATCTCAGTCTGGGCTTATCAATTTCACCCAACATTAATTTGTCCTTGCACTGAGAATTCATCAAGAATACTATCATTTGTTCTTATGTTTGACCATTTGACACTTGAAAGTTGCATGCAGTACCACATTTTGGCTGTGTTTGTTTTCTCTCTCCAATTTTCGTAGCGTTCAGGCTTCTGACCCATACAACAGTCCAGATACGTGTTTGGATAATTCTAGGTAACGTAAAGGTAAAGGTGCCCCATAAACTATGTGGTCATAGGGGAGCGAGGCATCAGAGATCTCAGCTTCTCTAGGGTCGAGCATATTGAAGGCGGCGCCCATCTCCTCTCCCATGCCACTTTACCTTCTCTGACCCTAAAGAGGGCAGGTACCCATTTACAGCTGGGTGAACTGGGGGACCTGGACTGTCTAAACCACTCATTCGGAAGCGGAGGACAGGTGGATGGCGACGGCTGGCTGCGAATCGTCTCTCATGTCTCCTCCACGACCATCCCGGTCATGAGAAAAGAAGAAGAAGAACTGGGGGACTGTAGAAAGCCAAGGCGCGAAACGGTCACCCATCCACTTGGTAATCACGCTGGATGTTGCTTAACCTTAGCTTGGGTATGCCCTTAATGAATAAACCATCTAACCCCCCCCCCCCCCCCCCCCCCTCTGTCTCTCTCTGTCTCTCTCTCTCTCTCTCATTCATTCATTCATTCATTCATTCATTCATTCATTCATTCATTCATTCATTCTCTCTTCTCTCTCTCTCTCTCTCTCTCTCTCTCTCTCTCTCTCTCTCTCTCTCTCTCTCTCTCTCTCTCTCTCTCTCTCTCTCTCTCTCTCTCTCTCTCTGTGGTGTTTTCATTTCCATCTTTGATTCCTTCCTAGACATGCTCTCTCCCGTTCTGATTCAATTTTGATTGTGTGTGTGTGTGTGTGTGTGTGGTGTGGTGTGTGTGTGTGTGTGTGTGTGTGTGTGTGTGTGTTGTGTGTGTGTGTGTGTGTGTGTGTGTGCTTTTGTGTGTGTGTTTTGTGTGTGTGTGTGTGCTTTTGTGTGCTTGTGTGTATGTGCACGCGCGTCTGTGTGGTGTGTATTTGTGTGTTCTGCGTCTGTTTTTGCGTTTGTCTATCTGTCCTTGTCTCTGTGTGTTTGTATCCCCGATTGTGTGTGTGTGTGTGTGTACGCGCGTGTGGTGGCGTATGTGTGCATGCGGTGGTGTTTGCGCGCGCGCGTGCGTGTGTGCGTGCGTGTGTGTGAGTGCGTGCATGTGTGTGTATGTGCGCGCGCGCGTGTGTATGTGCGTACGTGTGTGTGTGTGTGTGTTACTAGTTACGACCTCTTCTTGCACCAGCGAATTTTAGAAGTCCTCTTCTTCGTTCACGATGTCGTCTATCCTGTGGTCGTGTGTTTACTCAACTTAAGCTTCCGCAACGAAATCATCGACATTTTCGGCCTCAACCCGCAACAGTCTGGGAGCAGAGGTAGCTCCATTAATATACAGGGAGGAGGCAGCGCTGAGTCTTTCTTTTGACCATGGGTCACTTTGTAGAGAGAGACCTGTTGCTGGATTAATCAAGGTGAGACGTGGGTCCAAAATAGGCCCAAATCATGTTTTTCTTTTTAGAATGAAAAATTGCTGGATACATTTATGGGGGATCTTCCTGGGTCAATTTAAACAATTCAGGTTGTCAAAACATGTCTGTAGAAACCGGTGACTTCTACTTGTTATAGATATAAAGGTTTAGGAGTTTGAAATAATTATTTAGTTTGGGTGGCCATATTGGATTGTTTCTATAGCATCAGTGCAGAAAACTGGGTAGTTCTTTGATTTTATAGGCTTTACAAGGGATGCCCTTTCAATATAATTATGCATGACTTTTAACATGGGCTTGTAAACAAAATTTCATCAGTTTCGACTCCCATGTCCCACCTTAAGGTCAGTGGAGGGGGGGGTGGGGGGGTGGGTCATTTTTTTTTTTTTTTCCAGGAGGACGCCCTGTAGCCATGGACTGTTATTTGTAGCAGCTTGAGTGGTGATGGTAAAGGTGTTAGTTCAAACAGGGATGAAGTCATTTTTGTGTGTGGGAGGTTTTGAATCTTTGCCAAAATGCAGTCCTTGGTTTGGGTGCGTGATGAGTATTGAGTGAGTGAGGGAGGGAGGGAGTAGTGCAGTTGGGGGGACAACGTTCTAGACTCAAAAATTTTGTACAAGGTTTGCCAGTGACTTTGTATTTGATTTTTTTGTTCTCTTTTTTTTTTTCATTTCATACTTTTGTAGTTGTGTGTATGTGTGCACGCTTGTGGAGTTTGGTTGGGTTTTTTTTGTGGTGCTCAGCATGCATGCTAAAGATTCTGTCGTTCAAACTAGTACTAGTAGCTACATAAAAGCACAACAACAACAACAAAAACAACAACATCAACATCAACGACAAAACCTTCAAGCCTGTGCCCACAGGTATTTGGGTGAGGCAACTAGTGAGCTACTCAAGTGTTAGAAGGACACAGGACACCAACACGAACGTAACGTTACAACACGGGACACCAACACAACGTTGGGAAGGACACAGGACACCAACACGAGCGTTAGGACACTGGAATCCAAATGTCCTTGAGTATCTGTGTACTCATGTATTACCCAAATGATGCACTTGT
>CM060340.1:19371360-19393860 GCA_030674155.1 Stramonita haemastoma
CCCCCCCCCCCCCCCTTCTCTCTCTCTCCTCTCTCTCTCTTTGAGCTACGTTCTCCTGACCCCAAACACTGTCTTAGAGACTTCTAAAAAAAAAAAAAAGTCAGGCAATAGCCAACTCAACTTTTGGTCGCAAAACTTTCTTTTTTCGAATCTTTATATATATATATAATATATATATATATATATATAATATATATAAATATATATATATATATATATATATATATATATATATATATTATTCCATTTTAAAAATATTTCTTCCTCGTCATCGTCGAACGTTCAGACCTCGACTATTGTCGTCTGTCATATGAGGGGAAATGCGTTGCGCAGTCATTAAGCCCTGACGAGTCAGACCCAGCGCATCCAACTTCCGTGTGGGAGAGAATTGTTTTCTTTTGGAGTCTTTCTTTGGGGGGGAAAAAGAAGCAAGAGAATGGACCAAACTAGGCATAAAATAAACAAGAAGGAGGTGACAGGAAGAAAGAAACAAAATGGAAACAGAAAGAGGGATAGAAAAGAGGAAATTAGCACATCATTTCCAGAAGGCAGGGATGCTATTCATATTGGCAGGCCTCGAGATGTCTCCATAGAAGAATTTTTAAATATTTTTTATTTATGCCAACTTGATTCCATATAACACAAAAGAATTGATCAATGAATTGTTGAATATTTTTTTTTAAATTTTCTTTTTCCACTCTTGGGGTTTTGGAGGACGGATGAGCATCATAATTATGATAACAGGAAGAGGCAAAACTATAACAAACAAGAATGTAGTATAGCAAGCAAAGTGTTGTACAACTGTAGACAATGTCATATATTTTAACCTGAGGCATTTTTTAATTAAAAATTCACACTGGACATCAATGAACATAAATCATAAACAGACTCTTGGGGGCAAAAAGCGCTGAAATGCGTTTTTTCTTTCGAAATTTACAACAATGAGCATTCCATTGTGGAAACCAATTTCAAGCATACCACAGTTATTACGTAATCTTTCTTCCCTTGAAGTGGCAAAACAAAGCTCCATTTCAACTGGTAATTTACATTTAAACAAACAGCAGGCAAACAACACCACCTTACAAAGACCACAAAAGAAAAGGAAAGGGGTTAAAAGAGAGAGAGAGAGAGAGAGAGAAGAGAGAGAGAGAGAGAAGAGAGAGAGAGGAGAGAGAGAGAAGAGAGAGAGAGAGAAGAGAGAGAGAAGAAAGAAGAGAAAAAGACAGAGAAGAGAGAAGACAAGAGACAGAGACAGAGAGAACAATGCAAATAGCAACCAAATCTTAGTTACAGAATAAAGATAACACAACATACAACTACATCCCCGGTCCCCAAAACTGTCCTGGGTTAAACAGGACTGGTTAACTCAAATAAAAGATATTAAACAATAAAAAAAATACGCAGTACCCAAACAACATAGGAAATAAGTACACGAGGAGAGAAGAGAGAGAGAGGAGAAAGAGAGAGAGAGAGAGAGAGAGAGAGAGAGAGAGAGAGAGAGAAGAGGAAGACAGACAGACAGACAGACAGACAACAACAGAAGACAACAAAGACAGACAACAGACAGCAGACAGACAGAGCGAGACAGAGAAACAATAGAAAATTCCCGCAACCAAATCACAGTTACAAAAAATACGAAACAAACAATACAACTAACAGCCCCCGGGCCCAAAATTTGGTCCTGGGTTAAAATGGACAGGGTATAAACTCAAACCCTGACACCGCTGGTTTGGTTTAGAAACTTGACAGGCAGATGGTCACATTTCCAAATGGCGGAACTGGGTTTCTCCCTGAAGGGTATAAAGTTGTCGAAACCTGTTTATCATTGCTCCAGAACAGTCTATAGGCTTCAAAGGTCAGCTCCGCCTTTGGCAGTCACCTTTTAAGTGAGAAGGTTGGTGTTGTTTTTTTTTATGCTGTGGGAGACAGCTCCACAGCTGTCTTCCATTCTTTATAATTATTGTTAAGCGATGATGGTGGTGGATGATGGGGTGTTTTCAGTGGCTTGAATCTTTATATTTTTATTTTATTATTTCTTTTTTTGTTATTATTATTTTTTTTTAATAAAAAAAAAAAAAATAAATAACAAATGATGGTGTTTTCAGTGGCTTGAATCTTTATATTTTTTATTTATCATTCTTTTTTTTTGTTATTATTATTTTTTTTAAATAAAAAAAGGTAATAAAAATAAAATAACAAAATGATGGTGTTTTCAGTGGCTTGAATCTTTTATATTTCTTGTTTGTTGCACGCTTATTAAAATTATCTGATTTTTTTTTTTTTACTGTTTTAATCATCATCACTTCTTTTTCTTTCTCTTTGTGTATGTGTGCTATTTTCTTATCTATTTTCTTTTTTGTTGTTTGTTTTTGTTTAATTTTGTTTTGTTTGTTGTTTATAGTTTTTTTTTTGGTTAGTGTGTTTTTTTTTTTTTTTTTTTTTTTTACCTCTTTCTATCATCATGTTACCCCTAAGTAAGGGAGGAGACTGGTGACGAAAGAAACATATGAGTGCTTATTCTTCGTCTTCAAAATAAAAGATTTTCTATTTGATATGTTAATATTATGTTAATACAGGTGCTGATAAGAACGGTTAAAAGTGAATGGTTTTATTTCACCTGATTTCACATGTAACTTTTATTATGATAAACTTTTATACTCAAATATTTGGTTTCAAACTGTTATGCATATAACATAAAAAAAGGAACGAAGAACATTATTTCAAAAAAAAAAAAAAAAAAAACAAAAATCCAACAAACTCAATAACCCCCCCCCCCCCCCCCCCCAAAAAAAAAAAAAAAAAAAAAAGAGAGAGAGAAAAGTTTTGATCGATAACGCTGGACTTGCTATTGATGGATGTTTCCAAACTGTAATATCTTATGGGTCATTTTGAATTCTAGAATGTTGCATGACATAAAAAAATATTGTTCTCCAGGTTTGTTATGTGTGCTTAAAATAACTTAGATAATAGTAATAGTAATAATAATAATAATAATAATAATAATAATAATAATAATAATAGGAAAAACTGTTTTGTGTTACCAAAAAAAAAACACAACAACCCCCCCCCCCCCCCCTAAAAAAAGAAAAGAAAGAAAAACCCCCAAACCGGCCAGCTAATTAACTGAGCAACCAATCAGGAAATACACACAATTAAAAAAAAACTTCTCTTTTCTTTAAATCCACAGTAGTATAGTATTGTGGCCTAGGGCCTATCATTCATCGTCTAGGGATGAGTCCCATTTATTTATTTATTTATTTATTTATTTATTCATGTATTCTTTATATCGATACTGGAATAAGCAATCATATGTGTTTTTTTTACATCCAGTCCCCGTGTGTATGCAGTTTTGTTAATGTCATCTGTTCCGACCGGCACACAATGCCTACTCTTACGAAAAGCGGAACAGGGTTTAACGTGTGCGCAAGATGTTCTGCGTGCGTTCGCACACGGGGCATAGGTTTATAGTCTCATCTGAAGACTTTTGATTGGGGGGGGGGGGAGAAATGTGGCACGCATGTAGCCAGTGATGCTTGCATGATGCAGAGAAGAGACACGTACTTTTGCCGCCTGTCCGACAGCTGTCAGTTTCCCCCACTTTCAGCTCCTCTCATGCTGATCTTAAATTACAACACATATCCCAGTCATCCCATCCCAGTCCAGGTGGGGGCCAGCTGGTGCTATTTATAGCAGGAACTGACCACACTTGGACTTGGTAAAAGGAAAGGGGGGGCGCACTAAATTTAGCACTTTTGACTGAGTGATGTTGGATTTGTGTACTGTGGTATGTCAAGTATCATCATTTTTGGGATCAGTTGGTTCCATAATATTTGGGACAGGAGGGGGGGGGGGGATTTTCATAGTTTATGATTAACAAGGCTGAGTCCTATCAGTGACTTTACATCAGCAAGGTTCTGTGTTGCAATTCAGATCAACAAATAGAAAACACTAGATTTCGGCCTGGTGCCAGAACAAGTCTGGAACCTTAACCCTGAGTTCACAAGGTGACGCTACTGCCTGTATTTTGGAGCAAGACCCCAACCTAGAAGATAAGAGAGAGCAGAGGTCGCAAGAAGTTGCCCCCAAACTAGAAGAAAAATGGGAAAGGAGGTTTGAAGATTTCGTACATCTTTTTGAGAACCTCGCTGAAAAGGAAACGGAAAAATCAAGCATTTGAAATCTGTTGGGAGTCCATGTGGAGAATTTTGGAGAACTCTTGTAGCAGGGCCATTAAAGGAGAAAACAACTTATTGGGCAGTTTTGGTTAGAAGCATGAAATTTGGTATGCAGGCACATAGATCCTCTCTGAATTGCTAAATAGAAAGGGAAACGGGTTGGGCGTGAGGTCTAGGAGGCGTGGCGTTATCGTTTAATTAGGTCAGTGTGTCGTATTCCATTTTGATAGGTTTGCAAGCAAAGGTCAAGTGTGGAAGTATCTACATAGGCCTACTGCATTACGTCAATTTCTGACCTTGCAATTGACATAACAAACTCTTACTGTAGTTTGTTGCTGGACACCAGTGACGTAGGTAGGCTAAAACTAGGTCAAATTTAGAGAAAAATTGTCCGTTTGTTGGTGTCTTTGATCTCCAAGCAATGTTTGACCAGTCATGAAATAACAGCAATTGTTTCTGGATCACAGGGTGGTCTGAACTTCTTTTTGTGAATAAAAACAGCCATATGTATTGAAGACAGCAGAAGCAGGTCGTGTTCTTTGAACAAAATACGGCTGGTATTTTCACTCTGACCTCCTCGTACTTTCTTATTTCTATTGACATCTCTTCGTTGTATCTTAGAAACAGCTAGGACGTGAAAAATGTCACTGTGTCTCTTATCATTGCTTAAGTTAATACACAACAAATGTATATATTTTTATACATAAGGTAAGGTTTGACCTGTTTAGGACGCTTTTGACCTATAAAAAAAATCAGTTCTCTTCACAACATGTATCAGAGTTCTGTTATGGTTTTGTTTCTTTTAAACATGAATATAACTTTATTGTTCTTTTTTTTTTTTTTTGGTGTAGTTACAAAAACTTATAGCATTGTATCACAGTCCATTACAATCTAGATGACAGTGCAGTGCACAGCATTCTACATAGGCCCCAAACTCCAGGCTACTCTGCCCTGAGGGAGAGTGCATCACCGTCATACAGTATTGAGGTTTTGGTTGCTGTACACTATGTACATGATGCATGTTTGTCTACATACAGAATAGTTTATTTATAAATACAACCATGTGCTGAAGATCACTTTCTGACAGCTATTAGTTGTAATACACACACACACACACACACACACAAACCACACCACACACACACACACACACACACACACACACACACAACACACACACACACAAGCACACACACACACACACACAAGCACACACACAAGCACACACACACACACACACACACACACACACACACACACACACACACACACACACACACACACACACACACACACACACACACACACACACACACAATATTATATATATATATATATATATATATATATATATATATATATATATATATATATATATATATATATATATATATATATGCCTATATTCAAAAAGACTCAAATCTAAACCACCACTCATGGTGCATCTGATAAGAGGTGGTAGTACATATAAGTGGGTGCTTTGGTAGTACATTAAGTGGATGCTTTCCCTCTAAACCCATTCGCCACTACTGTTGTCCAATAAACAGCTCCCTATAAAGCATTCTCCAAACAAGGAACCAAAATATGCAGCAAGAAAGAAGGAACATTGTTCGTGATGGCCAGAGTTCTATTCAGTCTCTCCAATCCAGCAATCCTTGAATTCTGTTTTATGTCAGGGTATTTTGGTTCTGCAAAATTCCTGCTCCTGAGAGTACAAAATGTGTTAATAAAACCCATTGCACCAACTTTATCTTTCATACGAGCATGGTAGTGTTTGTATACCTGATGCAAACTTTTTTCTCTTAGCATGTCCGAGAGGGGAATAGTTAGGCTACATCGTTGCTAAATATTGGTCATGAAGAACAAGCCAATAAACACAAATGTATGGCCTATAGTAAAAAAAAAAAAAATAAAAAAAAAAAATAATAATAATAATAAATAAATAAATAAATAATGCTGTGTTGTGTTCTATTCTACCATAATGATCCAAAAATATTGTTTCATTCGGATGAGACTATAAACCGAGGTCCCGTGTGCGAACGCACGCAGAACATCTTGCGCACACGTTAAAATCCCGTTCCGCCTTTGGAAGAGCAGGCCATTGTGTGCCGGTAAGAGCGGATGATAATATTATATTAAAAAAAAAACCCAGCATGCACACAGGTGTCGTGCTTTAGACACTATCCCTGAGGGGGAAAAAATAATGGGCAGGCGCTGCACTTGTGGCGACGCGCTCTCCCCGGGGAAAGCAGCCCGAAGTTCACGCAGAGAAATCTGCTGTGACATAAAGTGGTATAAAAAAAAGAAATAGTAAACATGCAAGCATGCACTTTATCAAGTACCAGCCATGCATTCTGATGTCTGCAGTTTTTAGTGTGTAGACAGGCTGAAAAATACATTTAACTGAAAAGTCAGATCTTAAGCCCAGTACGCAAGCTATGGCTGTTCTTTTGCCGTATCTATGCTCCAGAAATAGAAAGTTTAAAAATCCCTCTGGAGATGAAAAGAAAAAAAAAAGCTGTCAATAATTGTAATGTGAAGGCCTCGTCACATAATGACAAAATGTGTGTGCGTGTTTCATTCAAGTTTGTCTGGCATCACCGGTGTTTTTTTTTTTTTTTATTTTTTTATTATTATTTTTTTATACTAAAGCAAACAGTGACTGGTCAATGTGACTGTGGCTGGTGTGTGTGTGGGTGTGTGTGTGTGTGTGTGTGTGTGTGTGTGTGTGTGTGTGTGTGTGTGTGTGTGTGTGTGTGTGGTAGCGTGCGTAAGTGCGTGCGTGCGTGGTCCTTGCTGTCTATTGCAAAGAAGACAAACCAGCGATTTTATATAAAATGTCAGAGTGGTGATAGGCTAAAGTAAATAGCACACAGCAGAGGCGAGGAATTGTTCCCTTGTTCATTACACCGTTCTGACCATTAAAAAAACAACAACAACCCAACTACCACCATCAAAAACAACATTTTCACGAAGTCATTCATGCATTGTTTGCTAGCATGAACTTGATAAGAAGACGCCCCCAAAAATGGGTGTGGTTTGTAATGGGTTTTGTTATTGTTGTTTTGCTTGTTCATTTGCTTCTTCTTCTTCTTCTGCTTCTACTTCTTCTTCTTGTTGTTGTTAGTAAGGAATATATATAAGAGTACAATTCTTTTCTTATTTTCCCCTGCTATCCTGTTGTGTGTGTATTTCCCCACAACTCCCACCCCCGCTCTGCCAATTTTTTAAAAATATATTTGTCATGTTTCTTCATGTCTGCTTTGCTTTGTTGTTCAAAGAAACAACGCATTCCATTTGTCTATGCTTTTGTGTAAAAAAAATTTTTAAAAGCACAAGAGTGCTGTATTCCATTATCCTCGAAATAAAAGAGTAAATGAAATGAAATGAAAAAAAATATATCCCTAAATAAACTACTATGGAATAGACTGTACAATATCATATTACACGATATTACATGTACAATGATGATATTGACGACCCGGGTTCTATTCCCGTTCGAGGGGACTTTTCCCCTGGAGTTAACATCAGTGCTGACTCCACTCTCCCTAAAAGTCATTCGGACGAGACTATAAACCGAGGCCCCGTGTGCGAACGCACGCAGAACATCTTGCGCACACATTAACTCCTGTTCCCCTTTTCGTAAGAGTAGGCCATTGTGTGCCGGTGGAAACAGATAAGATTGACAAAACTGCATGCACACGGGGACTTGATGTAAAAAAAAAAAAGCACAATAGTGTTTATTCCATTATCCTCGATATAAAAGAATAAATAAAATAATAGATAAATAAAATCTATCTATCTATCTATCCCTTAGTCTGGCGACTGTGGGGGCACCCCTGAAGACTTGACAACCAGTTCCCTCCATTCCTCTCTCTGTTAATTCTCCCTTTCTCAAAATTTTGTTGAGTTCTTGGCCTGTCCATTCGCTGATAATTGTCCTCCAATGTCTTCCTTGGCCTGCCCCTTTTTCTTCCTCCTTGGACAGTGCCTTGCAGTATTGTTTTTGCAAGTCCTTTTGATCTTGTATATAATTGTTTCGTCGTGGTAAGTAAACGAATGCGTTCTTGTTTTTTTTATTGGCAGATTTCCTGGTCCTTCGGTCGTCAGCTGGAGTGAGTGAAAAAAGAAGAAGAAGAAGAAGAAGAAGAAGAAGAAGAAGAAGAAGAAGAAGAAGAAGAAGAAGAAGAAATCTCCACACATACACACATCATGTTCCGTCTTCACTGTCCACTGCTGCTTCTGCTGCTTCTGCTTACCACTACTATCACGGTAAGATTCACACACACACACACACACACACACACACACACACACACACACACACACACACACACACACACACACACACACACACACCCTACTCATTCACTCACACACACACACACACACACACACACACACACACACACACCACAACACACACACACACACACACACACCCTACTCATTCACTCACCACACACACACACACACACACACACACACACACACACACACACACACACCCTACTCATCACTCAACACACACACACACACACACACACACACACACACCACACACACACACACACACACACACACAACACACACACACACACACACACACACACACACACACACACAAGCATTTTGGGTTTTGTTTGTTGTTGGTTTGGGCTGTTTGTTTGGGGGCGGGGGGGGGGGGGGGGGGTTGGGGGGGGGGTCACTTGCATTATGATATTTGTTTTTTTTTTCTCATATGAAATTCAGTAACCGACATTTATTTACATCTTCCATTGGAATTACTGATTTTGTTAGGAATTGTTAGAACTGCATTTCCATTTTTGTTTATTGTAGTTCAGTAGGTTAGGTACCTAAAGGTTGGGTTTTTTTTTCCATTGAACATATATTGACCCCATGGAATTTCTTCTTCCATATAATACCATTTACACCTTCCTCCCTGACACGCACATCCTCTCCTTATCTGTGTGTCTGTGTGTCTGTGTGTCTGTGTGTCTGTGTGTCTGTGCTGTCTGTCTGTCTGTCTGTCTGTCTGTCTCTCTCTCTCTCTCTCTCTCTCTCTCTCTCTCTCTCTCTCTCTCTCTCTCTCTCTCTCTCTCTCTCTCTCCTCTCCTCTCCTCTCTCCCTATCCCCCCCCCTCCCCCCCTCTCTCTCTCCTCTCCCTCCCTCCCTCCCTCCCTCTCTCAATCTAATATCACAACTCGCAACAAAAACATGAAACACATCTGAACACACAAAATCACGTGTTGACAAGCCCCCCCCCCCACCCCCAACCCCCCAACCCCCCCATCCACCCCCCACCCCCCTACCCCCCGCATAGTGAAGTCAGCCTATAGGGCCTACTAGTAGGAAGGCAGACGATAAGCATTGGTGTCAGTCAGTTTAGGAAGAAGGTAACAACAAAGACTGGCAGTGTTTTCTAAGGACCAGGAAGTCAAGCACCAACAGACCCCACTCTTGATAATTATTATGAAACTGGCGGCATCCGTAGTAGAGAGGGCGACAGACAGACAAGACAGACAGACAGACAGACAGACAGACAGACAGACAGACAGGCAGACAGACAGATAGACAGACATGCAGGCAGGCAGGCATGTAGGCTGGCAGGCAGGCAGGCAGGCAGACAGATAGACAGACAGACAGACAGCAGGCAGACAGACAGACAGATAAACAGGCAGACAGACAGACAGGCAGGCAGGCAGGCAGGCAGGCAGACAGACAAACAGGCAGGCAGGCAGGCAGGCATGCAGACAGACATACAGACTAACAGGCAGGCAGGCAGGTATGCAGGTATGCAGGCAGACAGGCAAATAGGGTCTTTTTTTTATTATTATAAGTGATATTTGACAAACAACCAAACAAACTATGAATTAAAAGGCCCTATGCATTGGTCCAAATATGGGTGTTCAAGTGTGTACGTGAATGTGCTTGGGTGTGCCTTAGGGCGTACACATTTAAGCACGTATTTGTACTAGATCAGAGTACATACTTATGAGTATATTTGAGCCTTTGTGCGCGCGCGTGCATGCGTGCGTACGTGCGTGTGTGTGTGTGTGTGTGCGTGCGTGCGTGTGTGTGTGTGCGTGCGTGCGTGTGTGTGTGTGTGTGTGTTGTGTGTGAGTGGGTGTGGTTAAATTCTTTTATGTCTCTTTGTGTGTTTGTATGTGTCTGTGTGCGTGCGTGCGCGAACATGTGTGTGTGTGTGTGTGTGTGTGTGTGTGTGTGTGTGTGTGTGTGTGTGTGTGTGTGTGTGTGTGTGTGTGTGAGTGTGTGTGTGTGTGTGTGTGTTTGGGCGTGCGTGCGTGCGCACTGGCATTTGTCATTGGCACTTCCTGTTACTTAACTTTGTTAAGCATTACTGGTTGTTGTCACATGTTATTATCATTAGTTATTGTTATCAGTTGTTATATATCTGTTGGGGTCGCTTGTTGTTGTTGTTGCTGCTGCTGTCCTTATTGTTGTCACTTGCTATCTTTTGCTATCTTTTGTTGTTGCATGTCGATATCATATGTTGTTGTTGTCATTTATTGTCATCAGTTGTTATTGTCTCTTGATGTGACTTATTGTTGTCAGTTTTTACCACTTTGATGGGACGGTATAGCTCAGTGGTCAGAAGACTCGCTTTCCCCAAGCTAAGGTTAAGCAGAGTCGAGCGTGGTTACCAAGTGGATGGGTGACTGTTTGCGCGCCTTCACTTCAGCACAGTTCCCCAGTTCACTCAGCTGTAAAAGGGTACCTGCCCTCTTTAGGGCCAAGGAAGGTAAAGCAGCGAGGGAGAGGTGATGGGCACCGCCTTCAATATGCTGGCTCCTGGAAAAGCTGAGGTCTCTGATGCCTCGCTCCTCTACGACCACATAGGTTATGAGACACCTTTACCTTTACCTTGGTGTCACCACTCGTCTCTTGTTATCACTCATCCTTTGCTTTGCTACACCTGTTGGTTGTCACCTGTTATTGTCACTGTCACTTGCTGCTTTTTTTTTCATTTTTCACTAGTTGATATGACGTGACACTGTCCCTGATCCCTGTCACTGATCTGTTCTACTTATTTTGTGCTCTTTCTTTTTTTCTATCTATCTATCTATCTAGCTAGCTACTAGCTAGCTAGCTATCCATCCATCTATCTATGATCTATCTATCTATCTATCTATCTCTATCTATCTATCTATCTATCTATCTATCTATCTATCTATCTACGATCTATCGATCTATCGATCTATCGATCTATCTATCTATCTATCTATCTATCTATGTCGATCGATCGATCGATCGATCGATCGATCTGTTTATCTATCTATCTATCTATCTATCTATCTATCTATCTATCTATCTATCTATCTATCTATCTATCTATCTATTATCTATCTATCCATCCATCCATCCATCCATCCATCCATCTATCTATCTATCTATCTATCTATCTATCTATCTATCTATCTATCTATCTATCATCTATCTATCTATCTATCTATCTATCTATCTATCTATCTATTATCTATCTATCCATCATCCATCTATCTATCTATCTATCTATCTATCTATCTATCTATCTATCTATCTATCTATCTATCATCTATCTATCTATCCCTTAGGTAACAACCAGCTCCCTCCATTCCTCTCCGTTTTGCCTTTCTAAAAATTTGGTTGAGTTCTAAGCCTGTCCATTCTCTGATGTTGTCCTCCTCCCATCTCTTCTTTGGTCTGCTTCTTTTTTTTCTTCCTCCTTGGACAGTGCCTTGCAGTATTGTTTTTGCAATTTTGCAAGTCCTTTTGATCAAAAGGGCTTGCGCGCACACACACACACACACACACACACACACACACACACACACACACACACACACACACACACACACACACACACACATCACACAAATATATATATATATATATATATATATATATATATATATATATATATATATATATATATATATATAAACACTATTTCTTGTTTTATATTCAGTGTTTGGAGGGGGTCAGCATTGATCAGATAATTATGCAAGCAGCTCCTAGAAGTAAGTGAACGGGTACGCTTGTGGTGGTGGTTGTGAAGGTGGTGGTGGTGGTGGTTGTGTGATGGTGGTGGTGGTGGTTGTGGTGGTGATGGTGGTGGTTGTGATGGTGGTGGTGGTGATGGTGGTGGTTGTGGTGGTGGTTGTGGTGGTGGTTGTGATGGTGGTGGTGGTTGTGGTGGTGGTGGTGATGGTGGTGGTGGTGGTTGTGATGGTGGTGGTTGTGGTTGTGATGGTGGTGGTTGTGATGGTGGTGGTGGTGGTGGTTGTGATGGTGGTGGTGGTTATGATGGTGGTGGTGGTTGTGGTGGTGGTGGTGGTTGTGATGGTGGTGGTGGTGGTGGTTGTGATGGTGGTGGTGGTTGTGATGGTGGTGGTGGTGGGGGTGGTTGTGATGGTGGTGGTGGTGGTTGTGATGGTGGGGGTGGTGGTGGTGGTGGTGGTGGTGGTGGTGGTGTGGTGGTGATGGTGGTTGTGATGGTGGTGGTGGTGGTTGTGATGGTGGTGTGGTGGTGTTGTGATGGTGGTGGTGGTGGTGGTTGCGGTGGTGGTGGTGGTTGCGGTGGTGGTGTGTTGCGGTGGTGGTGGTGGTTGCGGTGGTGGTGGTGGTGGTGTGGTGGTGGTGGTGGTGTTGGTGGTGGTGGTGGTTGTGATGGTGGTGGTGGTTATGATGGTGGTGGTGGTTGTGGTGGTGTGGTGGTGTGGTGTGGTGGTGGTGGTTGTGATGGTGGTGGTGGTTGTGATGGTGGTGGTGGTTGTGGTGGTGGTTGTGATGGTGGTGGTGGTTGTGTGTGGTGGTGGTGGTTGCGGTGGTGGTTGTGGTTGCGTGTGGTGGTGGTAGTTGGGATGGTGGTGGTGATTGTGATGGTGGTGGTGGTTGTGATTGTGGTGGTGGTGGTTGTGACGGTGGTGGTGGTGGTGGTTGCGGTGGTGGTGGTGGTGGTGGTTGGTGGTGGTGGTGGTGGAGGAGGCGGTTGTTGTGATTGTGTTGCTAGTTGTTGTGGCGGTTGTATGGGTTTGGTGGTTGTAGTTGTGGTGGTGATAGTGGTAGTATATGTAGTGGTGGTTGTGATGGTGATAGTAGTAGTATAGGTAGTGGTGGTTGTGATGGTGATAGTGGTAGTATAGGTAGTGGTGGTTGTGATGGTGATGATTAGTGGTAGTATAGGTAGTAGTTGTTACATTACAATTTTGTTATGTTGTAAATGTAGTGTTGAGACTGTCTTCATCCATGAGAAGCTCTAAACATAACAACCTGCACTCTCCTTTTTTTAAAGAGAAAAAAAACTCTTCTCTGAAGTCGGAGTATGGCTGCCTATATGACGAGGTACTTAAAAAACAGTCATGACACGCAAACCTCTCATCCAGTGTGCTATTTCAAGCTCACGGTGATTCCCAGGTGGGATGAGTGAGTCAGAGCGCACAGGTAGCGTAGTAGGCGCTGCACTTGTGGCGACGCACGCTCTCCCTGGGGAGAGAGAGCAGCCCGAATTTCACGCAGAGAAATCTGCCGTGACAAAAGCGGCCTAAAATAAATGTAAAATAAAATAAAATAAAATCAACATTCTGGGTGACCCACTGGGTGTTCAGCTGGGGAAGCGCACAACAACAACAGCAACAATAACAAAAACAGTAACACTTTTTTTAAAAATTTAAACTTTTTGCGAGTGTAACGCTTTTACCACTAGGCTATCCTGACAACCCCCCCCCCCACTCCGCCCCCTCCCCCCCCCCCCAACCGAAGAAAACCCCAAATGAAACAAAACCAAAAAAAAATTTTCTTTTGAAAACAACAACAGTGGTCTAGAGGTAACGCGCCTGTCTAGAAAGCGAAAAGTCCGGGTCGGTATGTGCAGTGGTTCGAATCCCGTTTGGGCCCGAAACTTTTCTCCCATCCATTAGTCCATGAGTGGTAGTCTGGGTGCTAGTCTTTCGGATGAGACGATAAACCGATTTCCCGTGTGGTACACATCATTATTTAGCTCACGTAAAAGAACCTACGGCAACAAGAGGGTTGTCGCTAGCAAAATTCTGTAGAAAAAAAGCCACTCTGGTATGGAAACAAAACCAGTTCCAGACAGTGAAAAGAAAAATAGAATAATGGGGTAAGCGCTTGCACTTGTGGCGACACGCTCTCCCCGGGGGAGAGCAGCCCGAATTTCACGCAGAGAAATCTGCTGTGACATAAAATAAAATAAGATAAAATAAAATGAAACAAAATAAAATAAAATTGAAATGAAATGAAATAAAATAAAATAAGATAACATTAGATTAAATTAAATTAATTGAATTGAATTGAATTGCACTACATTACATTAAAATAAATTAAATCAAATCAAAATTAAAACAATCTAGATGATGATGTCTATGCTTGATTGCTAACAGGTTCGGCCTTTGACACTTTCCACATGAGTCCTAACGGGGAGGTGATGATGATGGTGGAACTAGACATGCAGATGGACCTCAAACAGTACATGGAGCTCAGGTCAGTGTTCCACCTGGCTTCCTGGCTGGCTGAGAGGGAGGGAGGGATGGAGGAGGGGAAGGGAAGGGAAGGGGAAGGGTGGGGGGTGGGGGTGGCGTGTGGGGGGGGGTATTCTGTGGAAATGGTTCCTTGTTTGTGGTCAGCGTCCTGTGTTGTGGTGGTGGTGGTGGTGGTGGTGGTGGTGGTGGTGGTGGTGGTGGTAGTGGTATGGTTGTGTGTTGTTTTATTTATTTATTTATTTTTTTTAAATTCTTTTATTTCGAGGATAATAGAATAAGCACTCATGTGGTTTTTTCATCCAGTCCCCGTGTGTATGCAGTGGTGTAAACATTGTCATCTGTTCCCACCGGCACAAAATGTCCTACTCTTACGAAAAGCGGAACAGGATTTAACGTGTGCGCAAGATGTTCCGCGTGCGTTCGCACGCGGGGCCTCGGTTTATAGTCTCATCCGAAGGACTTTTGGGGAGAGTGGAGTCAGCAATGATGTTAACTCCAGGAGAAAAATCTCCTCGACCGGGAATCGAACCCGGGTCGTCAAATTGCGAGCGCAATGTTCTGACCACTAGGCTATCCCGTCCACACACACACACGCACACACACACACACACACACACACACACACACACACACACACACACACACACACACACACACACACACACACACACACACACACACACACACACATATATATATATAATATATATATATATATATATATATATATAATATATATATATATATATTATATATATATATATATATATATATAACATATATATATCCATATATGTTTGTATATTTATATATATATATATATGTGTGTGCGCGCTTATTTCTATTTTGATTGTATAGTTTTGTGTACAATTTTATCATAATATAGTATTGCATCGTGTTGAGTTGTAGCATCATGACTACATCTTTTCATATATCATGATTACCATACCATTCATATCATGATGATGATAATTATGATAATGATATTTTAAAAAAAATTCTTTTGTGTTTTTCATTAAAATTGATAACGCGGTATGATTACTTGCGACGACAATGACCTTGACGATGACAATGACAATGACGATGATGATGATGATGATGATGATGATGATGATGATGATGATGATGTTGATGTTGATGTTGATGATGATGATGATGATGGTGATGGTGATGATGATGATGACGACGCTGATGACGACGCTGATGACGACGCTGATGACGACGACGACGACGACGACGATGAAGACGACGACGATGATGATGATGTTGATGATGATGTCATTGCAGAGGGAGACCCCACGTGAACAGAGAGAAGAGGAAAGCTATTCGCAGCACCGACTACAGATGGAAGGATTGCTATGTCTACTTTGAAATCAACAGGAACGACTTCAGTGAGTCCCTCCTCTCCCCTCCTCTCCTGCCTTGGTGTTAGGGGTAGTGGTGGGGGTGGTTTATTTTATTTCTACCACTTAGATGTACGACGGGATAGGGGGACCGGGATAGCTCAGTGGTCAGAGCACTCGTTTTCCCCAAGTTAAGTTAAGCAGCGTCGAGCGTGGTTACCCCAGTTGGATGGGTGACCGTTTGCGCGCCTTGGCTACAGTACAGCCCCCCCCCCCCCCCCACACACACACACACAGTACAGTCCATCAAGCTTTAAGTAGGTACCTGCCCTCTTTAGGGTAAGGGAAAGTAAAGCAGCGAGGGAGAGGAGATGGGCGCCGCCCTCAATAAGCTGGCCCCTTGAGAAGCTGAGGTCTCTGATGCCTTGTTCCCCTACGACCGACTAGGTTATGGGACACCTTTACTTTTTTACCTTTAGATGTATGACCAGTGGCTTTCTTTCCCACTCGTGGAATTCCACTTTACAGCTCAGTCTTTAGTGATTGACCATGACTCTCTGACTCGGAGGCTTGACTTGCATAGTCCGTTATGTGCTGCGACCTTGGGGGCTAGTTGGGCCTTTGGAGAACATCTCCAACACTTACTGTCCTTATGCCCTCTTGGGCCGAGAGAATGGGGATGTACTGTGGGCAAGGCATCTCCACTATAATCAAATTTCTGCCCAGTGTCCGAAACAGCAGCTGCCTGCCTCCTCTGCTGTTTTTGGAGGTCATCATCGTCGAACACGACAGACAAACAAACACTATTCTAAGTCACGGGAGTTTTCTCTGCGTGAATTTCGGGATGATCTCCCCGGGAGAGAGCGTACTTGCAAGAGTAATGCCACTTATTATTTTTTTTCTTTTCCTGTCTGCACATGTTTTTTGTTTCCCTATCAAAGTGTGGCTTTTTTCTCACAGAATTTTGCTAGGGACAAGTCTCCCTACATTGCCGTGGGTTTTTTTCCGTGCGCTAAATAAGTGTGTGTAATACACGGGACCTCGGTTTATTGTCTATTCCGAAAGACTAGCACCCAGATCATCCTCTCATGGTTTAATGGATGGGGGAGGGGGGTAGTTTCGGGTGCAAACGGAGATCAAACCGTCACACACTTCCGACCCGGACTGTTCGCTTTTTAGGCTGGGGCGTTATCTCTAGACTACTGATCTAGTGTTGTTGTTGATGATGATGTTGGTGTTGCCTGCGTGCGTGCGTGCGTACGAGCGCGTGCATGCATACTCTTGTGCTTGTATGCCAGGCTGACTGACATGCTTGCTTTAGGAATTTGGTGTGTGTGTGCGTGTGTGTGTGTGTATGTGTGTGTGTTGTGTGTGTGTGTGTGTGTGTGTGTGTGTGTGTGTGTGTGTGTGTGTGTGTGTGTGTCTGTGTGTCTGTGTGTCTGTGTGTCTGTCTGTCTGTGAGTCTGTGTGTGTGCTTGTGTGTTTTATTTTATTTATTCATGTATTTTATTCTTTTGTATTGAGGATAATGCAATAAGCACTCATGTGCTTTTTTACATCCAGTCCCTGTGTGTATGTAGTTTTGTAAATGTCATCTGTGTGTGTGCGTGTGTGTGTCTGTGCGTGTGTGTGTGTGTGTGTGTGTGTGTGTGTGTGTGTGTGTGTGTGGTGTGTGTGTGTGTGTGCGTGCGTGTGTGCGTGTGTGTGTGTGTGTGTGTGGTGTGTGTGTGTGTGCGTGTGTGTGGAACAGGCAACAAAGATATCGCTGTCATCACTGATGCCATACAGGAATGGGAGAAGTACAGTTGTCTACAGTTTAAGAACGCTACCAGAAGCACCAAAGACAAAATCGTCTTTCAGCGAGGAAGCGGGTAAGAAATATTTATATTATTATTTATTTATTTATTCTTTTATATCGAGGATAATAGAATAAGCACTCCTATGCTTTTTTTTATTTTTTTACATCCAGTCCACGTGTGTATGCAGTTTTGTCAATGTTGTCATCTTGTTCCCACCGGCACACAATGGCCTACTCTTACGAAAAGCGGAACAGGATTTAACGTGTGCACAAGATGTTCTGCGTGCGTTCGCACACGGGGCTCGGTTTATAGTCTCATCCGAAGACTTTTGGGGAGAGTGGAGTTAACACTGATGTTACTCTAGGAGAAAAATCTCCTCCACCGGGAATCGAACCCGGGTCGTCAAATTGCGGGCGCAATGTTCTGACCACTAGGCTATCCCGTCCCCCACCGAGATGTACATATGTAAAGAGATGTACTGTGTGCCATGGGAGGAACGGGGTAGCCTTGGTGGTGAGAGTGATGTGCATTGCGCTCGTGATCTGCTGACTCGGGTTCGAATCTTGTTCAAGAGTTGTTTTTTTTTCCTCTGGAATAAACATAATGCCGACACCACTCCTCCCCACCCCCACCCCCACTCCAAATCCTTTGGATGAGACTATAAACCTAGATCTCGTGTGTGAAGGCAAGTAGAACACTTTGCGCACATGTTAAAACATGTTCTGCCTTTTCTTTTTTTTTCTTTAAAAAAAGTTTTTTTTCTCTCTCCATGTGTGTTTATTTCTCTGTAAGAATGACTTTCTTTTACAGAATTTGACCAAAGATAACTCTCTCTTTACATCTCTGTCTCTGTCTCTCTGTCTCTCTGTCTCTCCTTCTCTCTTCTCTCTGTCTTCTCTCTCTCTCTCTCTCTGCTCTCCTCTCTCTTCTCTCTCTCTCTCTCTCTCTCTCTTCTCGCTCGTCTCTCTCTCTCTCTCTCTCTCCCTCCCCCCTCTCCCTCTCTTTCTCCCCGACAAAAAGATAACCCTCTTGTTGCCGTGGATTCTCTTTCGCACGCTCTGATCAAAGAGTGTTAACACAAATACCTCAATTTATTATCTCATCCCACCACCATCACCACCACATCACCCCACCCCCCACCCCCCTTTCAAAAAAAAACAACAACAACAAACAACAACCCAACACAACAACACAACAAAACCTAGCACCAAGATCACCACTCAAAGTCTAGTGGAAGTAGAGGAGAGGGGAGGAGGAGGGAGGGGGGAGGAAACAGTGGGAAATTCGAATTCTACGAGGATCAAACCGGCAAACTACCTCCTTCCTGGACAAGTGTGTCACCACGGGACCCAGCGTTCCGCCAGAGTGATGGCGTCAAAGATTCACGGTTTGCTTCCTCTCCTCGAGAGCAGTTGTACAACTGCATCCTGTTTTTCAGCTGATTGGATGGAGGCCTACTACTAGACATAGTATACATTCATGCTGATGATGCCTCTCGCGTGCTGCTTCCGATGGTCCTAAGACTCAAAGGTCAAGTGGCAGACAGTGGGTTCGCTCATCAGACAAGTGAGGGATGAGTCACAAATGTGTCCCGCCCGCCATCTTGGATTTCATACATGCGGGAAGAATAGTTTATTCATTGATTCTCCTTTAACGGGTTTCTACTTTCTTTTTCTTCCTTTTGTTTTCGTCTTCTTTTCTTCTTGTTCTTGTTCTCTGTTCTTCTTATTTGTTCTTGTTCTTCTTGGGCCTTGTAGTACCTGGGTTCCTCTCACATCTGACTTCCTCTAACTATCTCTGTACTCCTCCCTTCACTCCTTTTGGACCTTACCGTTATTTACATCTTAGCATTCAGTTGTGCTTCTTCAATCTATTTCCAAATTTTTTGCAGTTTTTCTCTTTTTATCCACTTTTCTTTGTTCTTATTACCTATCTCTGCTTTCTTCTTCTGAATCTTTGTTCATCAGTTTTATCATTAAGAAAAACTGCCATTGAAACACGAGCATGCTGTCCCCCATATTCACCGAATAAGAGATAGTTTTGTTGGGTCAGTGTAGGATGGTCAGTGGTGATGAGTGCACGTGAGTAACAGTCTTCGGTCTTTCTAGAGATTCCATCCTTCAGCAGCTCCGTCTGCTCGGCTATGCATGCATTTTTGTATTTTGTATTTTGTACCACTTTATGTCACAACAGATTTCTCTGCGTGAAATTCGGGCTGCTTTCCCCAGGGAGAGCGTGTAGCCAAAAGTGCAGCGCCTAACCATTTTTTTTTCTTTTTCCTGTATACAAACTGTATTAATTGTTTCCCTGTCAGAGTGGCTTTTCTTTCTACATAATTTTGCCAGGGTCAACCCCATTGTTGCCGTGGGATCTTTTACGTGCGCTAAATAGTGATGTGTAACACACGGGACCTCGTTTATCGTCTCATCCGAAAGACATGTATGTTCTCCACGTAGGAAGTCTGTGGTCCTCCTTGTCCTCTCCCTGGGCGCAGTCTTCATGACATGACAGCTCTTGGTGTCTCATAGCACATCCAAAATATTTAATTTTTCTTTTCCTAACCAGACCTAGGGGACTTTAGGGGGAGCGGGATAGCTAAGTGGTCAGAGCACTCGCTTTCCCCGTGTCAAGTTAAGCAGCATCGAGCGTGGTTACCAGTTGGATGGATGACCGTTTGCGCGTCTTGGCTTCAGTACAGTTCACCCAGCTGTAAATGGGTACCTGCCCTCTTTAGGGTCCGTGAAGGTAAAGCAGCGAGGAAGAAGAGATGGCGCCGCCCTCAACATACTGGCCCCCTAGAGAAGCTAAGATCTCTGATGCCTCGCTCCCCTACGACCGCCTAGGTTATAAGACATCTATACTTTTACCTTTAACCAGACCTAAACATTCAGGTTGTATGTTCATAATTATCTTTCCAAAGTGCTTTGGTTTGTTCGTCTTTTAGTCCTGCTTACTCTTCAGTGTCTTCTGTAGAACCATATCTCTGCATTTTTGCTTTGATTTTTGTGTTCATCTGTTGTATCAGTAACGTTTGAAAAGGATGACAGTGATGTAGCAGAGCTGATTGCTGCTGTTTTGTTGTTGTTGCAGAGGCTGTTATTCCAGACTGGGACGTGTAGGTGGTACCCAGGAAATCGGCCTGTCTAAAGGATGTGTGCACGTGAGTATCGTAGTTTCATGTGTGCCTGAAAGTACACGGAAGCAGGTGTGTGTGTTGTGGGTGTGTGTGTGTGTGTGTGTGTGTTGGTGTTGTGTGTGTGGTGGTGTGTGTAAGTGTGTGTAGTGTGTAAGTGTGTGTGTGCGCGCGCGTTGTGTGTTTTTTTTTTTCTTCTCTTGTCTCCGTTCCCTTACTGAGTGGGTGGTAATGCCTGGTCTTCTCATATGCATGTCATTTTGCAGGAGGTTTGTCCCACTGACCTCAGCTGACACTTTCTGACTGCAAATGAGTTCATTTCACTGTACAGATTGCATGCTGGGTATGTTTTGTTTCCATAACCCACCAAACTCCGACATAAATTGAGGGATCTTTAACATGCACATCCTTAATTTTGATTTTCAGCATGTGTATGTCCACGAAAGATATCAAAGCAATGGCAGGTCTGCACTTGAAGTGTACCTGGAAGATAGATTGTAAAAATCTTCACCCTTCATTCACCAGACGCTTGGCCCCGAGATTCGAGCATAGGTTTTGTATGGACTCAGGAAATTGAAGTCAAATGATCTTAACCACGTGGCTACAGCGTCCGTCTCAGTTGTTTTCTTTCTTTTTTTTTCAAATTTTAAACAGGACACAGATAGCCTAGTGGTCAGAACATTGCGCTCGCAATTTGACGACCCGGTTTGATTCCCGTTTGAGGGGATTTTTCTCCTAGAGTTAACATCAGTGCTGATTCCACTGTCCCCAAAAAGTCCTTCGCATGAGACTATAAACCGAGGCCCCCGTGTGCGAACGCATGCAGAACATCTTACGCACACGTTAACTCCTGTTCCGCTTTTCGTAAGAGTAGGCCATTGTGTGCCGGCGGAACAGATGACAAATTGACAAAACTGCATAACACACGGGGACTGAATGTAAAAAAAAGCACATGAGTGCTTATTTCATTATCCTCGATATAAAAGAATGAATAATTCATAAGTCAGAAGTGACTGGAGGTAAAAAAAAAAAAAAAAAAAAAAAAAAAAGCACAGAGTGCTTATTCCATCATCCTAGATATAAAAGAATAAATAATAAACAAATTATAGATAAATAAAATAACAACATCAAAGAATACTGGTTACAGCTTGAGTTTCTCCAAACTCCCCATATCACAACCCTAAACTGCTTCTGTCAGTAAAAAAAAAAAAAAAAAAAAAAAAAAATAATGGTCAACGTTGTGTTCTCCTGTCAATCATTTTTCAGAGGGGCGTGGTAGTGCATGAGATAGGCCACGCCATTGGCTGGATTCACGAACAGGCCCGCCCAGATCGGGACCAGTTCATTCGGGTCAACTTCAACCGTATCCCCGCCACCTGGCATCCCCAGTTCGAGAAGTTCGATGACCGCCTCATCAACGACTATGATGTCCAGTATGACTATCGCAGCATTATGCATTACAGTGGAAACGTAAGTGGGTTAGTGAAGTGGGGGTGGGGTGGGGATCGGGGGTGGGGGGGTGGTGGGTGTGGGTGGGGGGGTGTGGGG
>CM060340.1:19396360-19403860 GCA_030674155.1 Stramonita haemastoma
AAATAAATAAATAAAAGGTAAAAAGGTAAAGGTGTTCCACAATCTAGGCGGTCGCAGGGGAGCAAGGCCTCAGAGACCTTAGCTTCTCCAGGGGCCAGCATGTTGAGGGCAGTGGCGCCCATCTCCTTCCTCTCCCTCGCTGCTTTACCTTCCCTGACCCCTAAACAGGACGTGTACTCATTTACAGCTAGGGGGAACTGGATGGGGGAACTGAACTGAAATCCAAGGCACGCAAAGAGTCACCCATCCAACTTGGTAACCACGCTCGATGCTGCTTAATTAACATTGGCTGGATGGAGGAAAGCGAGTACTCTGACCACTGAACTGGCGAGTTGCTGTTCTGACCACTGAGCTATCCCTGTCCCCAAAATGATAATAATTGAATCTCTTTGTCTGTTCAGGCTATCGCACCCCGGTCCATAGAGACATTGAATCCCGCCTTTCAGAAGGTGATCGGACAGAGAGAGGGTCTGAGCTTTCGGGACGTCATGCTGGCTAACCTGATGTACAGCTGTGCTGACAGTACGTAGGTTCACGCTGGGACCCTAAGATATCATTTTGTTTGCTGGCTGGTCGTGGCTGGCCGTGGGGTTGGGTTTGGTTTTGGTTGGTGAGGTTGGGTGGTTGGTGGTTGGTTGGGTGGAGGAGATGGTTGGGTTTTTCATGGGTTATGGTTGGTTGCTTGGTTGGTTGGTTTTTTTCTTTGTCTTGGGGTTTTGCTTGGTCTTTACATAGGCCTGATCTATTTTCTTTGAAATGATTATCGATGTATCTAGTGGGGGTTATGCATCTGTTGGATGTATACCTATTTCTTTTCTTAAATCATGGGTTGAACTGTTATTGTTGGTGATGGTGTTTTTTGTTTATATATATATATAGAAGATAGATAGAGAGAGAGAGAGAGAGAGAGAGAGAGAGAGAGAGAGAGAGAGAGAGAGAGAGAGAGGAGAGAGAGAGAAGAGAGAGAGAGAAAGATAGATAGATAGACAGACAGACAGACAGACAGACAGACAGACAGACAGACAGACAGACAGACAGACAGACAGATAGATAGATAGATAGATAGATAGATAGATAGATAGATAGATAGATAGAATAGATAGATATAGACAGAGACATTTTCTGTCGTCATCCTCCAATGAAACTACAGTAAGGAATTTGTCAGCACAGGCATTGACAAGACGAAACATTGCCTCAAGTTAAGAAATATGGTATATTGTTGACGTGAAAATGTGACTTCTTTGGTTAAATCAACTGTCATTTATTTTGATATAAATGATATTGTACAGGCCCTTCAGAATGGGCCAATGGCCTTCCTGAATAAATAAATATTCGCATTCGCATTCTCTGTGCAGTGATCTGCCCAGGCGAAACACGGACTGTAGCCGGTTCGGGCATGACGCCTTCCTCTTCCGGCTTCCTGATGACTCGAGATGCAGTGCTACTGCCCAGGAAACAGCGAACGCGAAATCCTGATGCCTTGTCAAACCTCTGTCCACACCACCACCCGCCCCACCCCCTCCACCACCACCCCCAAAAACACCCCCGCCCCTACCACCACCGTCGCCACCACCAGTGCTAAGCGTGAGGGTTTTTTTTTTTGTTTGTTGGTTGGTTGTGATTCGTTGATTAGTTGGCTGGGGGTGGGGGGGGGGGGGGGGTTAGGGGTTTGATTTGGACTTACTTTGTGTGTGGGTGGAGGGATGGGGGAGTGGGTTGTGTGGGGGTGGGGGGGGGAGGGTTGGGGGGTTGTGTTGTTTGTGTGTGTTGTGTTGTGTTGTGTTGTGTTGTGGTTGTGTGTGTGTGTGTGTGTGTGTGTGTGTGTGTGTGTGTGTGTGTGTGTGTGTGTGTGTGGTGTGTGTGTGTGTGTGTGTTGTGTGGTGTGTGTGTGTGTGGGAGAGAGAGAGAGAGAGAGAGAGAGAGAGAGAGAGAGAGAGAGAGAGAGAGAGAGAGAGGTGTGATGTGAGTGTGTAGTGTGGTGTGTAGATAAGTGTGTGTTGTGTGTGTGTGTGTTCTGTGTCTGTCTGTATGTGTGCGTGTATATGTGTGCGTGTGTGCGTGCATGCGCGTTCGCGCAGGGACGATTTGTTGCTGTGGGTTCTTTTACGTGCGCTGAGAGCGTGCTGCACACGATACCTCAGTTTATCGTTTCATTCCAAAAGACTTGCACCCAAACCACTAATCACGGTGTAGTGGATAGGGAAGGGGGAGGAGAGGGGGAAGGTGAAGTGTTGGGCACAAACAGATCAAACCCCGGACTTCTCGCTTTCTAGGCAGGTAGGTGCGGGATAGTTCAGTGGTCAGAGGCTCGCTTTCCCCAAGTCAAGTTAAGCAGCGATCGAGCGTGGTTACCAGATGGATGTGTGACCGTTTGCGCGCCTTAGGCTTCAGTACAGTCCCCCCTCTTTGGGTCAGGGAAGGTAAAGCAGCGAGGGAGAGGAGATGGGCGCCGCCCTCAATAATTATGCTGGCCCCCTAGAGAAACTGAGATCTCTGACGCCTCGCTCCTCTACGACCACAAAGGTTATGGGACACCGTTACCCTTTTACCTTTTAGGTGCGTTACCTCTAGACCACTGATCCACCTTGGTGTTGTTATTGCAATTTTTGTTGTATTATGTATTTGTCCGTTATGTTCGAAATTTGACCTCCAAAACAGCAGAGGGGGCACCTGCTGTTTCGGAAATTGGACAGAAATTTGATTATGATAGAGATGCCTTGCTGTTGTTGTTTTGTTGTTGTTGTTATTTGCTGCTGCTGCTGCTGCTGCTGCTGCTGCTGCTGTATTGTCATCCCCACTATGGGAAACCACTGGTCATATTATAGCCTCTCACTTTCCTTTTGCCCCCATCGTCAATGGATTGGTGGTCTAGAGATAACACGCCTGTCTAGAAAGCGAAAATTCCGGGTCGGAGTGTGCGGTGGTTCAAATCCCGTTTGGTCCCAAAACTTTCCCCCATCCATTAGACCATGAGTGTTGGTCCGGGTGCTAAGTCTTTCGGATGAGACGATAAGCCGAGAGTCCCGTGTGTTACACATATTTATTTAGCGCACGGAAAAGAACCCACGGCAACAAGAGCGTTGTCCCTGGGAAAAAATTCTGTAGAAAAAATGCACTCTGATAGGGAAAACAAATACAGTTGCAGACAGGAAAAACAACAACAAAATAATGAGTAGGCGCTGCACTTGTGGCGACGCCTCTCTCCCCCTGGGAAAGCAGCTCGAATTTTTTCGCAGAGAAAACTGCTGTGACATAAAGTGGTATAAATAAATGAATGAATAAAAAATAAATAAATAAATAAATAAATAATAAATAAATAAATAAAATAAATATAAATAAAACGGTTGAATCAAGCACTGGGATAAAAACCCAAGGCGCTGAAAGAAGACCTAATTGATGATCGTGGTCATTCATTTTCACACTCTACACAGCGGAGCCCATGGAATGCATAGACATCAGAGAGGACTGCGACACGCTTGTGGCTGCTGGAGAATGCAAGATGGACATGGAACGCATGTTTGTCTTCTGCAAAAAGTCCTGCAACTTCTGCGAGAAAGGTCAGTCAGAGGAAGAAAGATGTCTACTGTCTTGTCTGTCTGTCTGTCTGTCTGTCTGTCTGTCTGTCTGTCTGTCTGTCTGTCTGTCTGTCTGTCTACAAGTCTGTATGTCTGTGACTGACATCTTGATTTTGGCAACATCATAGCAAAATGTTGCCAGAAATTCTGCCAGCTCTGTACTCATGTTGTTCCCCCCCCCCCCCCACACTGTCTGTCTGTTTATTCTGTTTTGTTTCACCTGTCTGTCTCCTGTCTGTCTACCTGTCTGTCTATGTCTATCACTGTCTGTCTGTCTGTCCCTCCCTCCCCTCCCTCCCTCCCTCCCTCCCGGCCCTCATTTTTTGTATTTTCGTTTTTATGGTGGGCTGGGTGGGTGGGTGGGTTTTGGTGGGTGGATGAGGTAGGTAGGTAGGATGGGTTGGTCGCGTTAGTGGGTTGGGTTCAGTTCCATTCCATTCCATTCAAATATTTTAGTATCTCACAAACGGATAAATTTACGCGGAATTATATGCCATATAGAAAAACTCGTACACAGAATTAGAAAAAAAAAACTGATGGATATTGGTTGGTGGTGGGGTGGGTGGGTGGGTGGGTGGGTTGGTTGAATGGATTGGTGGGTTGGGGGGTGGGGTGGGTGGTTGAGTGGGTGTTGTTTGCTTGTTTGTCTCAGGAGGCCCTTAGGGTTTCTTTGGTTGGTTGGTTGGTTGGTTGGCTGGTTGGCTGGTTGGTTGGTTGGTTGGTTGGTTGGTTGGTTGGTTGGTTAGGTTGCTGCTGGTTGGTTGGTTGGTTGGTTGGCTGGTTGGTTGGTTGATTGGTTGGTTGGTTGACGTGGTTGGCTGGCTGGTCGACTAGTTGGTTGGTTGGTTGGTTGGTTGGTTGGTTGGTTGTTGGTTGGTTGGTGGTTGGTTGGTTGGTTGGTTGAGTGACTGACTAATTGATAAATTGATTTGTTGAATTGAATGATTAATTGATCCACTGATCTATCGATCGCTTGATTAAATGAATGAATGAATGATTAATTGATTGATCGATCGATCGGTTAATTGATTGATTGATGATGATGGATGGATGGATTAATTGATTGATTGATTGGTTGATTGATTGACGAGCAGAGAACATGTGCATGGACTACGACCCCTCCTGTCCGCTGATGGCCCTGGGCGAGTTCTGTGACCACCCCAACTTCGGCCACATCATGAGGAAACAGTGCCCCAAGTCCATGTCGGCTCTGCACTCCTGTCGGTACGTTCTCTGGCTGGCTGGCTGTCTGTCTGTCTGTCGTTTTCGGTCGGTCGGTCGGTCTTTCGGTCGGTGCGTTCTGTCTGTCTGTCTGTTTGTTTGTTTGTCTGTTTGTCGGTCGGTCGGTTTGTCTGTTTGTTTGTTTGTTTGTTTGTCTGTCTGTCTGTCTGTCTGTCTGTCTGTCTGTCTGCCTCTCTCTCTCTCTCTCCTCTCTCTCTCTCTCTCTCTCTCTCTCTCTCTCTCTTCTCTCTCTCTCTCTCTCTCTCTCTCTCTCTCTCTCTCTCTCTTGCACATTTGAGGGAGGGGGGGGGCCTGTATACGTGTGTTTGTGTGTGTGTGTGTGTGCGTGCGTGCGTGCGTGCACGCGTGTGTGCGTGCGTGCTTGTGTGCGTGCGTGCGTGCATGCGTGCGTGTGTGTGTGCGTGCGTGTGTGTGTGTGTGTGTGTGTGTGCACGCGCGCGTGAGTGTGTGTGTGTTTGCGTGTGTGTGTGCGCGCGCACGCGCACGCGCTTAAGAGATACCCAGTAACAAGAAAATATTTCGGTACATTTTGTTCTTCATTATATGTATGTGTTTTTGTGCGAACATTGCATGTGTACACTTTCGAGTTTAAATTCATGACTGGTATTCCAATTGCTTATTTGGGTTTTTTTTTCTCTCTCTTTCAGATCCTTGTAAGATGCAACAAGATATGGGTCCTGTCCGATGTTCCCAATTCAGGACATTTTCATACCAGTTCTGTTTTGGGGCTACCCGTCCTGATTTGGGTCCTCCGACAGTTCTCTCCCTTCCACGTGTTGTAGAAGTAGGGGAATGTAGACTCACATCATACCATGTACATGAATGAACATTGAATAGTGTTGCTGTTAGTGTTTTGTTGTGTGTTGTTGTAAGTGTTGCATGTGTTGTTGTGTTGTTGTTGCTGTTGATATGCATTTTCCTTGTATCCAAGATTTCATCCGTGTATATATTTTTTTTTATTGGATGGTGGTGGGGGTTGGGGGGGGGGGTGGTGGTGAGGAGAGAGGGGTTGGCTTCTTTGTTTATTATTTTCATGCTTTTAAAAAAAAGAAAAATTGGATGTTATTAGCATATGTTTGTTTTGAGTGATTATTTCTGTGTGGGTTTTTGCGTTTTGGGAGGTGTTTTTTCTTTTTTTTTGTTAATTTTTTGGTCTGTTTGTTAATTGCTTTTTTTTTCTTTTGTTTTGTTGTGGTTTTTTGTTTGTTGTTTTTTGTTTGTTTTGTTGTGTTTTTGGTTTGGTTTGTTGTTGTTTTTTGTCTGTTTTGTTGTGGGTTTTTTGTTTGTTTGTTTGTTTCGGGTTTTTTTTGTTTGTGTAGTGTTGTTGTTTTTAAATTGTTTTGTTGTGGGAGGGGGAGGGGGGGGGGGGGTTGTTTTGTGTTATTTTTGTGTGTTTTGTTTTTTGCGGGGTTATTGTTTCATTCCTCGGGTAGAGCCCCAAGGTTCACCAATGAGAAGCTTTTACGTATGCAATCGTTTTAACCTCCATTTAGGTAGCCACACTCCGACTTCGGGAATGTTTGATTTTGCTTGTTTGCAAGAGGGGAGTGTTTCTTTGTTCATTTATTTATTTATTTATTTATTTATTTGTTTGTTTGTTTCAGTTTTCCTTTAGAAAGCAAGCTTTGTCACATTCGTGGCGGTAGACCCGCGCGCTATTGCCAGATTTTTCTGTTGTTTTTTGTTTTGTTTTGTTTTGTTTTGTTTTGTTTTGTTCAGGAGAGAAAGGTGTCGGTGTTGTTGCTGTGTTTTTTTTTGTTAAAGATACTTTTCTGCCTGTTATTGTTTGTTTGTTTTTATTTGGTTGTAGCATTTTGTCTTCTTTTTTTTTAACATTGTGTGAGATGTTTGATTTTGTTTACTTTTTCCAAAAAAAAATAAATAAATAAAATAGAATAAACCAAACAAACAAGCAGAAATGTGTAAACATTTTGTGTGTGTTTGTTTTTGATGTGTGAAGGTGTGGCAGGATTAATGAAGAAAAAGAAAGTAGATGGATTTGATTATATATTGTTTTACTCTCTCTGTCTCTGTCTGTCTGTCTCTCTCTCCTCTTACCCCCCCCGCCCCCTCTGTCTGCTGTCTTCTGTCTGTCTGTCTGTCTGTCTGTCTGTCTGTCTGTCTGTCTCGTCTTCTCTCTCTCTCTTCTCTCTCTCGTCTTCTCTCTCCTCTATCTCTCTCTCTCTCTCATCCTCACTCTCTACTCTCTCTCTCCTCCTCTCTCTTTTCGAACACTCGACATCACAGCAACGTAGAGACTGAATAAAACGTTCCTTTAATAACCATTATCCAAATTATCAAATAAAAACAAACACCCCATCAATGACAACCGACGATGACAAACATCAACATCAACAACAACAATAACACCAACAACAATGCTTCAAACACTCGCTGCCATAGGCTATATAATTATAATCACAAAAAAGTTCAAGGCATCTCTCTCTCTCTCTCTCTCTCTCTCTCTCTCTCTCTCTCTCTCTCTCTCCTCTCTCTCTCTCCATACGCATACAAAAATCTCAGTGCATAAACACTGCACGGAACGCGCTGTGCGCACGCACACACACACACAGAGACACACGCACACAGACGCACACACACACACGCACGTACTCACGCACACACGCACACACACATACATACACACGCGGCGCGCGCGCGCGCGTATCTCGATTACGTTCAC
>CM060340.1:19406360-19408860 GCA_030674155.1 Stramonita haemastoma
CATATTTTCTTTTTGTTTTTATCATTGTCTTTTGAGGGCAGCTTCAAAAGGTCACAGGAATATCAAACATTCCTTTGAATGCAATTGACACTTTAAAAATTATGAAAAGTGTCTTGCTGTAAGGTACCATAGCAGGTGGAGTTTCAATTACCGCCGGGACCTCTGATGAGGGCTCACCCAAGAGCCGAAACTCGGGTCAGGTCAGACATAGCTCTTACTCAAAAACGCCTACAATGCTGCCATTGAAAGACATTATTCCCTATAATTTATTTTCATTTCATTTTTTTTTTTATTGAATCTTTCATAAGTCATTTTCAAAATGATTCAGAAGTTGGTACCTGCACTTGTTTTTCCTCCACTATTTTTCTCTCAATAATGAAATTGATTCTAGTTGAAAAGTTAAGATTTTTGCTTGTATTTGTCCTGTGTAAGATACTGAATTTAGTGCCTTTTTACGACATTGGAAACTATTTTCAGCATACATGTTACACTCTATTCATAGTCTGTGGAAAACGTATGAACAGTTTGTTTTGTACAAATCGATTTTTTTTCAATGCTTTCTTAGTTGCAGGCTTAAAACAAACTGCTTAACGTTTGCAAAGTAAAAGTTATGAATTCTCTGAAAAGTCTTCCATGTAATTAATTCTATGTATTTCATATAACATTTTGCAAATGAAACTGAGAGCAAATCATTGAAACATATACTCACTTATGACATCCTTCAAGTATTATAATTCTGTGAGTAAAAAAACCCAATGTCCTTCACTATTATTTCTGCTATCAAATATGTATATTGTTCAATCTATTTCCGTGATTTAAAAAAAAATAGCATACAGTTCAATCTCCAAATTTGAGAGACTAAACTACACAGCCGTACACTTCCGGTGTCATCTTCTTGTGAACAAAATGGCACCAGTTTCAGTCACAAGTCCAAGACAGTACAGGTGTGGTCCAAATCGGTATACTCATTTGCCTTGTTTAGACCGGCGATCGCCACTGACGGGTCTCTTTCCTGCTGATTCCGGCTTGGCACTGTTCCGATTTGTACGAAGCTTTTGCCTTGATTTGTTCATCTTGTTTCGTGTGGTTGGTCGAGACAGGTTGTTGAGTTTCACTGAAACAGACGTATGCACATTTTTCATTACCATCATCATTATTACTAAACTCATAGTCTGTGCCTAAAAGCTTTGTTATTTGTTTGTTGAGTTTAACTGAAACAAACGTATGCAGATTTTTCATTATCACCATTATTATCATACTCATAGTCTGTGCCTAAAAGCTTTGTTACTTGTTGATAGAAGCTAAGTGCCACGGTGCAGGTAGATGTCCCGTAACCTATGTGGTCGTAGGGGAGCGAGGCATCAGAGAACTCAGCTTCTCTAGGGCCAGCATGTCGAGAGCGGCACCCATCTCCTCTCCCTCGCTGCTTTACCTTCCCTGACCCTAAAGAGGGCAGGTACCCATTTACAGCTGGGTGAAGTGTGGGGACTGTACTGAAGCGAAGGCGCGCAGACGGTCACCCAAGGCAGGGTGGGCCTTCCCTTGAACATTATGTTGTGAAATGTTATGTTGAAATTGTCTTCACCAATAACAATCTCTTATTAAGCATAACACTCTGTGTTCTCCTTTTTAAGGGAGAGGGAAAAATCATCTGAAGTAGGAGTGTGACTGCCTATGTGACAAGTTACTTTTTAAAGAAAAAAAAAGTCATGCACACAAATTGTTCATCCAGTGTGTACTGGTCTCACAGTGATTCCTAGGCGGGATGAGTGAGTCAGAGTTTGTATTTTGGGTGACTCTCATGGTGTTAAGCTGGGGAACTGTCCCAAAAACACAACACACAACTACACAAAACAACAAAAATAACAACACTACAACGAAACAACAACAAAAAACAACAACAAACTACAGAACAACAAAAACACAACAGCATACAACAAAAACAACAACAATTATCCTCCCCTCTCTCTCTCTCTCTCTCTCCTCTCTCTCTCTTCTCTCTCTCTCTCTCTCTCTCTCTCTCTCTCTCTTTTTGTTCTTTTCATAAATCCTTCACATCATTCAAGCTACCCTCCCCTCCCCCCTCCTCATTGGGATGCCAGGGTTTTTCATATAAATCCTTCACACCCAACTTCAGAACACTTCCTGTCTAGGAATTCCCTTATCTTAATGCACCTTTCACTTCTGCTTTGCTTCTGTTATTCCCCTCCTGTCACCATCCTCTTGTCTATTTCTCTCTCTGCTCCTGTTTTCCCTCCTGTCCTCTTCCTGTCTATTTTCTCCCTCCCTTCTTGGGCCATACTTCTGCCTTTCTTTTTCCAGAAAGGCTTCAAAGATAATTCTCTCCCACGCCAAAATCGAGTGCCCTGGGCCTGGCTTGTCAGGTGCTTAACTGCAGTGCAGCGCACTTTCGCTTGCATGTCAGACAACAATAGCCAGCCAGCAAGCCAGCCAGCCAGACAGACATCCAGCCAGCCACAGACAGACAGCTAGCCAGACA
>CM060340.1:19423860-19433860 GCA_030674155.1 Stramonita haemastoma
TGTGTGCCAATGGGAACAGATGACAACATTTACACAACTGTGTACACACGGGGACTGGATGAAAAAAGCACATGAGTGCTTATCCCATTTTCCTCGATATAAAATAATAAAGAATAAAATATATATACATACATACATGCATACACTCATACACACACACATATATACATGCACACACACACATACATACATACATACATACATACATACATACATACATACATACATACATACATACATACATACATACATACATACATACATACATACATACATACAACACACATACACACATACACATACATACATACATACATACATACATACATACATACATACATACAACATACAACAGACAGACAGACAAAACATACATACAACAGACAACAGACAGACGACAGACAGACAGACAGAGAAACACCAACAGCAGCAACAACAATCAAACAGCACTTTCACCACCATAAATCTGCCTGCTGGCTGTTTCTGCAAACACAGGACGACAATATACAACAAACAAAAAACAAAGAATGATGAATAACTGTCAAACTTACCTCCATATTTGACAATGATGAAAGACTGGGACAGATCCATCTTGTCCAGTAGAATAATCTCCCTTGACGTGACGTAACTTCGTGAATAAATTTACAGTCGATTTTTTGTCAGATCTTTTTCTCCATAAAGACTCCGAAAAACCAGTTTCTGTCCAAATTCTCACTCTTGTTCACAGTACATACCAAAAAAAAAAGCCCCTGCTTCTTTTTTTTTTTTTTTTATTAAAATAATCTCCACAACGAATTGTCTGGAAAATGAAACCACAGAGAAGCACACTGCGAAATTTTGTTGTTTGTTTAACACACCGTTGGGTAATGTTACACACTTCTAGCTTGAGGTACAGTTGCCGTTGTGTAAAAAAAAAAGACTTGTAGTTATGGGTTTTGTCTTTTTCTTCTCTTAGACGTTGATCCTCATTTGTTTGTTCTCAGATTTT
This sequence comes from Stramonita haemastoma, assembly GCA_030674155.1. Taxonomy (NCBI): domain Eukaryota; kingdom Metazoa; phylum Mollusca; class Gastropoda; order Neogastropoda; family Muricidae; genus Stramonita; species Stramonita haemastoma. The sequence goes on from CM060340.1 coordinate 19,424,849, forward strand.
AAGTCTTGGAAGTTTACTACAAACACACACAAGTTTTTAAAATGTTGAGGTTCTTGATTCTTCTTCTTAGACACACATCTGTATGTATATATATAATACATACAGGTACAATCACACACAGTCTCAGGTTATTGAAAGCAAACAGAGCGGCGTTGTAAAGGCTGGCCCAGCCCACGGTTCCTCATATCAACAACTGCAGTGGTCACACTTCAGGTACTCTCTTGCCGCCCCATGGTTTTGTGCTGTACCTACACATATATAGTAGATAATAATATTATACATATATATACGTATACATACACACATAAACACTCAGCTCAAGCTTTGCCCCAGGAATAGTCACGCTTGAATGATGACGTGTGATTTACTGTTTTCTCTTTTTACCAATAACCCTCTCTCTCTGTGTGTGTGTGTTGTGTGTGTTGTTGTGCTGTGTGTTGTGTGTGTGTGTGGTTGTGTGTGTGTGTCTGTCTGTCTGTCTGTCTGTCTGTCTGTCTGTCTGTCTGTCTCTTCTCTCTCTCTCTCTCTTCTCTCTCTCTCTCTCCCTCTCTCTCTCTCTCTCGAATAAATCATTCGAGTTCTCTCTCTCTCTCTCTCTCTCTCTTCTCTCTCTCTCTCTCTCTCTCTCTCTCTCTCTCTCTCTCTCTCTCTCTCTCTCTCTCTATAATCATTGAGTCGATTCTCTCTCTCTCTCTCTCTCTCTCTCTCTCTCTCTCTCTCTCTCTCTCTCTCTCTCTCTCTCTCTCTCCTCTCTCTCTCTCTCTCTCTCTCTCTCTGTGCAACGTTGGAAAGTGCTTTTATGTCTATGCCAGCCAAAACCCACATCAGTTATTTACTGAGTTTATGCACCGTGAAATTTTTTTTTTTTTATAATAGTTGTTCCTTTGGGCTCTTTGAGTCACTAGAAGCTAGGAATTCGTTTATATATATATATATATATATTATATATATATATATATATATATATATATATATATATATATATATATATATATATATATATATTGTTCGTACCTATGCGAAAGTGACACTAGATCTGTATCTCGGAGACTATTCGGTGCTAGTAGAACGAGAAAGGTCAGGTAGCTGCGATCTTAATGCTCGCAACTGGCTGTGTTACAGTCTTTCACGTGTACTTTTTTTTTTGCTGAAAATGAGCCAAATGGGGAGGGGGGGGGGGCTTAATTTGAGAATGATGAAATAAGCATTTGTGTGCTTTTATTTTATTTACATCTGCCCCTCGTCTACAAGCGATTTTGTCAATTTTGTCATCCGTTCCTACCGGCTCTCAATGCCTACTTTTCAGAGACGCGAAATAGGTTTTAACGTGTGCGCAAAATGTTCTGTCGTGTATTCATACATTGGACTTTGGTAAATAGTCTCATCCGAAGGAAGAACTAACAAGCTTAGTTAGTTCTAGTTGAAGTGAATAAACTTAACAATCTTCACTGTTTATATAGAGTGGTGTAGTGTAGTGTGAGTGGAAGTGTGTGAGTGAGTAGTGAGTGTGTGTGTGATGGTGGTGAGATGAGTGGTGATGTGTGTGTGAGTGTGTGTGTGGATGTGGTAGTGTAGGTAGTGTAGTGTAGGGTAGGTAGGTAGTGTAGTGTAGTGAGTGTAGTGTAGTGTAGTGTAGGTAGTGTAGTGTAGTGTGTGTGTGTGTTTGTGTGTGTGTGTTTGTGTTGTGTTGTGTGTGTGTGTGTGTGTGTGTGTGTGTGTGTGTGTGTGTGTGTGTGTGTGTGTGTGTGTTGTGTGTGCTCGCGCACGCGCACACACGCCCGCATGTGTACGTGTTTTAATGACGTCTCACCTACCGAAACTTTCCAGATTTAATGGAACCGAAACCCAGCAAACTCAGAACGGAAAAAAGCACTTTACAAAAAAATTGGTTGATCATATCATGCAATAATGTGGTTTCGTTGTTGTTGTCACTGCTGGTTGTTTACTAACAGGTTGATTGATATACTGATTGACAACCCATGTTAGTTTTCTTTTATTTGTGGGGAAATTTTCCCTTTAGCGTTTTGATTAACTCTTTTCAACACAACGGCTCTCAGTTTTAAACAGAATTACTGGACTGAAACCACAACCGTTTTTTTCTTACCTTGTGTTTTTTTTTGTTTGCTTGTGTTTGGTTGTGGTATTGCTTGGTGGGTGATGGTTGATATTATTCAAATCAATCACATTGATTTTTTCTTATTTGTTTCTGATGAGTGCCTTATTCATATTTTATTGTATTTGTCTTATTTACTGTTGTTTGTACTTAGTATGGTTTCTTGTCTTGGTATTGGATCATTTAATTGTTCTTGTTAATTGGGTTACTTTTTATTGATGTTATCCTGAAAGGGCGGGGACTGGATGTAAAAAAAGCAGTGTTATTGTTATCTCGAAGAAATGATTCCTGTTTGCTTTCATTAGTTGTTGTGGCTGGTTCTGTTTTGTTTTATTTTTCGTTTGATGTTGGTATTTGTTTATTTTATTATTTGCTTGCTTGTTTGTTTATTTTTTTGTCGTTACCAGCTCTTGAACACCACAGGCTATAGTAATAATAATAATACCTCCAAGTCCTGTTTTCTTCCCAAGTAAAAGCATAACACTCAAAACCTCTTACATCACCTAGTGGGTGGAGAACAAAATCCGTCCGCGTGGCATGGCATGGCATGGCACTTTTCTCCTACAAAGTCACGACCCTGCCACTGTCTTAATCCTTCAGGCCGGGGTAGCCACTAGGCTACCTACCTTCCTACCTATCTTCCTACCTCCACACCTACTACCTTCCTACCTTCTTCTTGTTGCCGTTCAGCGGATAGATTCCTCTTGTGTTCCGTTACATGATTTTATCTAAAAATTCAAGGCATATGATTATTTCCTTTAGAATGAAGTTTATTCATGACATGCGGGCGAACCTGTGAGTAAGTGAGTGAGTGATTGAGTGAGTGAGTGAGAGAGAGAGAGAGAGAGAGGAGAGAGGAGGGAGAGAGAGAGGAGAGAGAGAGAGAGAGAGAGAGAGAGAGAGAGAGAGAGATGAGAGAGAGAGAGAGAGAGAGAGAGAGAGAGAGAGAGAGAGAGAGAGAGAGAGAGAGAGAGAGAGAGAGAGAGTTGGGGGGGTTTCTCCCCTTTTATCAAAATGTTATGATTTATATGACTTCTTTTGTTGATAGATGGTGGTGGATTGATGTTTTCAGTCATTTACCTCAGCATATTCTCATGTTTGCTCTTTAATTTTTTTTTCAAATCAAAATCATCATTGATTCTTACCTCTTATTTTCGTTTCTAAATGAGTGCCTTTTTATGTTTTTACCTTATTATTGTATTTCTGTCTTATTTCTTGTCTGTTGTTTGCTACTTGGTATGGTTTCTTGCTCTTGGTATTTGGATCATTATTACTGTTGTTGTTTAGTTAGAGGTTGTCTTTTTCTTTTATCTTGATGTTATCCCTGATAAAGGCAGGGACTGGATGTAAAAAAAAAGCACACGTGCTTATTCATTATCCTCGAATAAAAGAATTTGCCTTGCCTTGCCTTGCCTACCTTCCTACCCACCTTCCTACCTACCTTCCTACCTACCTCACCACCTTCCTACCTACCTTCCTACCTACCTACCCACCTTCCTACCTACCTTCCTACCATACCCTACTCCACCTTCCTACCTACCTTCTCCTACTCTTCCTACCTACCTACTTTCCACCTTCCTACTCCTACCTACCCTACCTTCACCTTACCTACCTCCTACCTACCTACTTTCCTACCTTCTACCTACCTTCCTACCTTCCTACCTACCTTCCTACCTACTTTCCTACCTTCCTTCCTACTTTCCTACCTTCCTTCTCTACCTCACCTCCTACCTACTTTCCTACCTTCCTACCTACTTTCCTACCTTCCTTCCTACCTCCCTCCTACCTACTTTCCTACCTTCCTACACTACTTTCCTACCTTCCTACCCACCTTCCTACCTTCCTACCTACCTTCCTACCTTACCTACCTATCCTTTCCTACCTTCCTACCTACCTACCTTCCTACCTTCCTACCTACCTACCTACTTTCCTACCTTCCTACCTACTTTCCTACCTACCTACCTACTTTCCTACCTTCCTACCTACTTTCCTACCTTCCTACCTACCTTCCTACCTTCCTACCTCCTACCTACTTTCCTACCTTCCTACCTACTTCCTACCTACCTACCTACCTCCTACCTACCTTCCTCCTCCTACCTCCTACCTACTTCTACCTCCTACCTACCTACTTTCCTACCTCCTACCTTACCTCTTCCTACCTTCCTACCTACCTTCCTACTTTCCTACCTTCCTACCTACTTTCCTACCTTCCTACCCTTCCTACCTCTATCCTACCTACCTTCCTACCTATCCTTCCTACCTTCCTACCTACTTTCCTTCTACCTCTTCCTACCTTCCTACTCTTTCCTACCTACTTCCTACCTACTTACCTTCCTACACCTTCCTACCTCCATACCTACCTTTTCCTACTCTTCCTACTATTCCTCCTTTCTACTTCCTACCTACTACTTTCCTACTTCTCCTACTTCCTACCTTCCTTCCTACCTTCCTACCTATCCTATCCTACTTCTATTCTCTACCTTCTACCACTATCACTCTTCCTATCTTTCTTTCTACCTACCTCTTCTACCTACCTATCTACTGCCACAACCGATCAAAAGGTTCTAACCTTTCTTTCTTTCTCTTTCTTTCTTTCTTTCCTTTCTCTTCTCTTCTTTCTTCTTTCTTTCTTTCTTTTTCTTTCCTTTACTTCTCTTTCTTTCTTTCTTTCTTCTTCTTTCTGTCTTCTTCTTTCCAATGCAACAACGTCAAGGTATCTCTCTTTCTTCTTTCTTTCTTCTTTCTTCTTTCTTTCTTTCTTTCTTTCTTTCTCTTTCTTTCTTCTTCCTTCCTTCCTTCTTCTTCTCGTTCTTTCTTTCCTTCTTTCTTTCTTTCTTTCCTTCTTTCTTTCTTCCCATTCTAAATGATAACCCTACACCCTACTGCCTTCACTACAACGTCGATTCCTTTCTCACATAGTGTTGGCCTCGTGGGTACTGCCAAGTCTTGCGAGTTGTCTGCAGGTGCCCTGCCCTGAACTTGTCTTTGTGGTACCTGCTCTTGCCCCTCCCTGCTCACGTTGAATGAGGAGGGCAGACAGATCAGATCGTTGAAGGGAGGTGGAGGGAAGGGGTGGGTGGGTAGGGGGGAGGGTCCCTGATTGTAAGTACCTTGCTATGCCTTTGGAGCACAGTTCTGTAGTTTGTTGAAGGTATACAGTGGGTTGTGAAGGGAGGAATCTCTCGATTTCTGTGTGTCTCTCTGTGTCTGTCTGTATGTCTGTCTCTCTGTGTCTTCTCTGTGTCTCTGTCTCTGTCTGACTGTCTTGCCTGTCTCTCTCTGTCTCTCTCTCTGTCTCTATGTCTCTGTCACTCTGTCTCTGTCTCTATGTCTCTGTCTGTCTGTCTGTCTGTCTCTCTGTCTTCTGTCTGTCTGTCTCTGTCTCTGTCTGTCTGTCTGTCTGTCTGTCTCTGTCTCTGTCTCTGTCTCTCTCTCTCTCTCTCTCTCTCTCCTCTCTCTCTCTCTCTCTCTCTCTGTGTTTCAATCCTTCAGCAGGGGATGACTGACTAGACTACAGCCGTGTGCTGCTTGTCAGCTCTGGAGGGTGCGGGGTCAGATGGGGTCAGGGACTACTTGCTGCTTCTCTCTCTTCTGCCCCTTGCTATGAGTCTGGAACAAAGACACAGAAAGAATAGATACAAAATGGTTTCTCCCTTTTGGCTGTGCTGCATTTCTGGAACAAGGAAAAAAAAAAAGGGTTTATGCTTTTTATCGTTGCTCATTTCTGGAAAAAGAAAGATATAAAGGGTTATCCTTTTGAACTTTGCTACCATTCTGGAACAAAGAAAAAAAAAAACAATTGTCCTTTTGAATGTTGTTGCAATTCTGGAACAAAAGAAACAAAGAAAGACAGAAAAAAGGAGTTGAATCTTTTGACTGTTGTGCCATTCGGAAAAGAAGGAAGAAGGAAGTAAGGAAGGAAGAAAGAAAGAAAAGAAAGATACAAGGTATTTGAGTTGCGAATTAGAACAAAGAAAGAAAGAAAAAAAAAACAAAAAAGAAAAGGAAAAAGAAAAAAAAAAAAAACGTTTATCCTTTTGAACCTTGCTGCCAATCTGGACCAAAGAAAGAGATTTATTTTTTTCCCACCGTTCAGCAATTCTGAAACAAGACAGAAAGAAATAAAGGGTTTTATTTTTTCACGTTGCTGTAAAGAAGAGAAGGAAAAACAAAATATGAAAGCGATAGTGGTGGAACTAAGACATGGAAAAACGAAAGCAATGATTTTAAACAAATAGTCTCAGATCAACCACAGGACTGTATTGTATTGAACACCACTTTATGCCACGGCAGATTTACCTGCCTGAAATTCGGGCTGCTCTCTCCTGGAGAGAGCGCGTCGCCACAAGTGCAGCAACACCCTTTTTTTTTAAAATTTTCCTGTCTGCAATTTATTTGTTTCCTTCAGAGTGACTTTTTTACAGAATTTTACCAGGGAATAACTTTGTTGCCGTGTGTTCTTTCAAATGCGCTAAATAAATATGTGTAACAAACGGGTCACACAATTTATCGTCTCATCCAAAAGACTAGCACCCAAAGAGCCACTCACGGTCTAGGGTGGTTCGACCTAGACGGGGATCAAACTTCCACACACTTCGAACGCGATTACTTTTCTTTCTGGCCATGTGCGTTACCTCTAGACCACCGATCCAAACAATATTTGTGACGCTCCACCACATAATGAGACGGAGTGCACATGAGGTCAATTTTTAGTTATTGACATGTTATTAATGTGCAATAAAGTGGCTATCAAATACAAAAAAACAGATTGAAAATCGGACAATTCTGTGCAACATTATTACAAATTGAAATGATAGACTGCAGGATGTGACAAAATGAGAAACGGGCAAGTTTATTTTAGTAACAGGTTGTCAGAATGAGTGTTTTGGTATTTTCAAAACGCATTTAAAAGCAAAAGGAATAAAAATTATACCTTGATATTTCATTATAAGATAAATAAACAGATCTACTTTAATAATCAATCAAAATAACAAAATTGACAACTTGACCCCCACCTGCCTTTAAAGGCTCCTAGCGCAAAATTGGGTAATGTGCTAAGCAACTCATTTCGTGGTGGAGCGTCACATTTGCGCAAGACATCCTATAGTTAACAAATCTTCCAGCCCTAACGGAATCAAAAATGAACGCAATGAGAAGAGAGAAGTGACTGAACAAATATTCACACAATATTATAAAGAACGCAAGCAATGTTTAGACAAATTCCCTGATGTTAGGCTAGGCCTAACACATTTTCCCCAGACCAAACAGCGTTATGAATTAACCATAAAGAGAAGGGGCCATCTCTTCTATTTTCAGTGGAGTACAATGGAAAGAACATATCGGCGTGCGTGTGTGTGTGTGTGTGTGTGTGTGTGTTTCTCCTCAGACTAGGGTATAGGGCAGGGGCGACGTGTTTGGGCAGACAAGAATGATTGTTTGGGGAGAGGAATACAGTGACTGCGGATTGTGGAGCAGAGAAACAGACAAAACAATTTTGGTAGAGAGAGAGAGAGACATAGGCCTACAGACAGACAGAGACCGAGAATGAAGATCTTTATTTTCAAGGGTTACAGAATAAGCATTCGCATACTTTCTTTCATCTCGGCCCTTGCCCTGATTAGGGACTGTCAACAAAACAAACGAGAGAGAGAGAGATTGATTACTATTCTTCCTTTTCAAGGGTAATATTTGATTGATTGATTGATTACTGTTTCTTTTCAAGGGTAAAATTTTTCATACAGCCCTTGCCCTGTACTGCCTGAATTGGGGATTATCAGTGCTAATGGCAAATAGCAGTTTTGAGTAAACTGAAGGAGAGAGAGAGAGAGAGAGAGAGAGAGAGAGAGAGAGAGAGAGAGAGAGAGAGAGAGAGAGAGAGAGAGAGAGAGAGAGAGAGAGAGAGTGGGGTGGTGGTGGGGGTAGTGAGTGAGTGAGTGTGTACGGTAGTGTGAGAGAGAGAGAGCGAGAGAGAGAGAAGAGAAGAGAGATAAAGGATAGGAGAGAGAGAGTGATGTGTGTGTGTTGTGTGATGATGAGTGTGTTGTGTGCGTGGTTGTGTTGTGCGTGTCGTGCATTGACGCACACACTACTGCAGTCTGATGCTGCGACAAAAACTACATACATTGTTTCCAATAACTACAAGGCTATTGACCAGGTCCCATACCCTCCAGCCAGCTTGACAGGTAACACTTGTCCAGGAGCTGAGCAAACATCGATTCTCTCCGATCCCCTATCGATGAGGGAGTAGGGGCCTTCGTTTTGCTTCAGCACCCTGAACAACAATAGCCAGTATCGACACCCCGATAGCATCATCTTCTGCTGCTGCTGCTGCTGTGCTTTTCTGCCCACTGATTTTGTTGCCTATCTCCACCCTCCCTCCCTCGCTCCTCCCCATGTAAACAGAAATTGAAAACATAACAACGGTTGTCAATCTATTAAGAAGGAAAAAAAGTAGACTAGTTTTGTGTATGGGGACAGGGATAGCTCAGTGGTCAGAGCACTCGCTTTCCCAAAAGTTGTCATCTCATTCCCCTTCATGTTTTTCATCCGGTTTGTTCATAACGATTTTGTTATTGTAGTTGACATTGGTTATGTAATCTTTACCTTCCTGTATATTCCTTAGATTTGGAACTATGAATTGTAAAAAGTTATCATTTGCATTCTCTTCAAGTGTTCAAAGCCTGCAATTTAGAAACAAACCTTTAAAAACAAACGACTATTCCCTCTATTTTCCATACATGCACATACATGTAGTTATAAGAATGTGAATGTAGTATATCTGTTCATCAACTATTTGGTTGTTTCACTAACTTGCTGGTACATTGAGTGCCGCGTCTTTACTGAATAAGTTATGAAGTTTGATATCATTCTCATTGGTTCGCTTCAGTATATAGCAGGCA
>CM060340.1:19446360-19448860 GCA_030674155.1 Stramonita haemastoma
GCTTTGATGACTTAGATTTTTAACAGAAACAACAAAACTAGGTTAGGCTACTTAGCTCTATATCGTAGCATGTTCCGCTCTTTGGATCTTCGTCAAAGTTTGAAACTCGTGGAAAGTTGGGGGCGGGGGAGGGGGGGGGGGGGGGGGTTCGTTGCCTGGGTAGAGCTCCGAGGTTGAGGTTTGTGTATAGTTACCTCCCCTCCCCCCTCCCCCCCACCCCCCCCCCACTCTTCCTCCCTCCCTCCCACAAAACCATCACTTAGTGTATCCACATTCCAACTCCGGGGATGGAAGTGTGCTGGTGGTTAAATTTTTTCTAGTTGTAGCTCAAAAAATGATATTGACTCCCGTAAAACTTTTTGTTATAAGTGTGTTGTTGGGCTTTTTTTTTGCTTGACTTCTGAGAGTCCTCAAAAAATACACAGATAAAACTGCCCTACTGGAATTTTACCGTTTATGAATCGATGACCATCGTCTGCTTTAGTGTTTTTCTGATCACTGTCAGCTTGATTGATCTTTTTTTTTGAATGGCAAAAGATCAGCAGCAAAAAAAAAGAGGCAAGACTCATTAATTAAAACAGTGTAGGAGGCATCACAGTACCCACGTGATCCAGCCAAATTGCCCTGAGGAGATTAAAACATGGCGGGCGATCTTGTTCTGTGTTTATCACGATCAGTCAATCGATCAATCGATGTCTTGGAAGTTATGGAAAGCGGGTAATGAACCGTGGAGTGCATCAAAGGCCCAACAAGTCCTCTAAGTGTACTGATTCAGACAGTTCAAAGGCTGTGCTACATGTAGTTATACATAAAACGAGGATGTGACTGGTTTTGCCCATGTTGCAGTTGTCAGGAATCTACTTGTTAACAACATTAAAAATTTTGCGAATGATGATGACTCCACACATGTGTTCAGGATGCTATGGGCTCTTGTGCATCATGTACCAACAAGCCCGTGATGGCCACCAGTGTTTTGGGATTCGATTTTGTCAAACATTTGTGCCTGGTGTGTGTGTGTGTGTGTGTGTGTGTGTGTGTGTGTGTGTGTGTGTGTGTGTGTGTGTGTGTGTGTCTCTCTCTCTCTCTCTCTCTCTCTCTCTCTCTCTCTCTCTCTCTCTCTCTCTCTCTCTCTCTCTCTCTCTCTCTCTTTTCCGATGAGACTTTAAACCGAGGCCCCGTGTGCGAACCACGCAGAACATCTTGCGCACACGTTAAATCCTGTTCCACTTTTCGTAAGAGTAGGCCATCGTGTGCTGGTGGGAACAGATGACATTTACACAACTGCATACACACGGGAACTGGATGTAAAAAAGCACAAGAGTGCTTATCCCATTATCCTCGATATAAAAGAATTTTTTTTTAAAGAATAAATCAATCTATCTCTTTTACCTGACTGAAGTCAATAACTCATTAAATCTAAAAGGCTGGCCTGAAATCCAGTCGTTAAATCCAAAAGGCCGAAAATGAACCTGAAATCAATGTTGTGAAAAATAAAGTTATGTGACATGGAACCATTGGTATGCAGTCCACAGCACAGAATGGAAAGTGAGTTACCAACCGTTGTGTAATGAAATAGTCTGTATGATACAGACTACTTCTTCATCTCTTCAAATTCAAATACTTTATTATCTCTAAAACAAAGAAATTCCGGTCGGTTACAAGCCATATACAAAAACAATAACTATGTAAAAGTAATAATATTATAGCACAACGCAGGTTTTGAACATTAGCACACACACCCATCACAGTATTAGAGCACCCACAAATTAATCAGTATGATTCTCGTTTGCTGTACTCTGTCAGATGTGTCTGAGGAAAAATAATGTCAAGTCCTTTCCAGCTCCTCGCGTGGGCTGTACAGCTTGGTTTGCGGGTTATCCCTGTCCCCCACACAACTTCCTAGGTGCTGTATGGCAGCGTGCTCCTTTGTGGTATTTTGCATGTTTACTACTGTACTTCGACTACCTTTGCCGACAATTCCTTCCTTCATTTTCATTCTGACTTGTTGGAAGAGGGCAGAGAAGACTAACCAGCGTTATAAATCCACCCCAATCTCAGCTACAAACGATCCTGCTCCACTTATTACCCTTTAGCTTTCTTTGTCCCTGTTCTGGTCCCAGCGCAGGTCGTGTGACATGCTGGGTAGGGCTTACCTGAATTCGCATTAAAATGGATGTGTGTGTGTGTGTTGTGTGTGTGTGTGTGTGTGTGTGTGTGTGTGTGTGTGTGTGTGATGTGAGGGGGGGGGGACTTAGTCTTCTATTATGAACAATCAGCAACAAGGGTTAACAGGGTCAATTTTTTTTTTCATCCCCATACTTGCAAAACTAGTGACACAGCACAGTTTTTTAAAAAAAAAAAAGAAAAGAAAAAGAAAGAAAGGAAAAAGGGAAAAAAAAAACCCCGCCTGCAGCTATTTGGTTCTTTCAAAATTTCACGAGAATTTTTTTTTTCACTCAAAATTCTTTTTTCTTCCTTTTTTTAAAAAAAAAAGTTATTG
>CM060340.1:19453860-19473860 GCA_030674155.1 Stramonita haemastoma
GGCCGGTGCTTATCCCGGTTTCTGTGGTGTTAATTTGAGTGGATAAGGGTTTTTTTTAATTTTTTTTTTATATCGAAGATAATGGTGTGTGTGTGTGTTTGTGTGTGAGGCTATGTGTGTGTGTGTGTGTGTGTGTGTGTGTGTGTGTGTGTGTGTGTGTGTGTGTGTGTGTGTGTTTTATTCTGTTTATTAATTCTTTTATATCAGAGATACTGGAATAAGCACTCATATGCTTTTTTACATCCAGCCCCCTTGTGTATGCAGTTTTTGTAAATCGTGTCATCTGTTCCCACCAGCACACAATGGCCTACTCTTATGAAAAGCGGAACAGGATTTAACATATGCACAAGATGTTCTGCCTGTGTTCACATATGGGGCCTCGGTTTATAGTCTCATCCGAAGGACTTAAGGGGAGAGTGGAGTCAGTACTGATGTTAACTCCAGGGGACAAATCCCCTTAAAAGGGAATCAAGCGCAGGTCATCAAATTGTGTGTGTCTGTGTGTCCAGTTTCATCGCCTTAACAACAAAAAAAACAACCTCAGCACCAAACAAACCATCCATACCATTGTAACAGAGGGTATTGATCTTGTCCCCCCTTGACCCTTTCAACCGAATCGCACATCTTTGACCATCACAGTACATAGTTCTAAGCTAAACTGTGATGACCAGATAGATGATGATGTTGCTGATGCTGCTGTGCCCCACCCTGCAGGGATCAGCATGGAGGGGATGAAGAAGAACCTGCACATCACCCTGGCCCATCAGCACAGCTCCGAGGTGCACCAGAAGCTGGAGAAGCTGGCCGGGGAAATCGACCTGAAGGCCGACGTCAGGTGGGACTTTCGCCTCTACTCCAGGGACCCACAGCTGGCCAATGCAGAGGTGAGGGAGAGAGAGAGAGAGAGAGGAGGGGAGAGGGGGGAGAGAGAGGGGAGAGAGGGAAGGAGAGAGAGAGGGAGAGGGGAGGAGGAGGGAGAGAGAGGGGGGAGGGGAAGAGGGAGGGAGAGGGGGGGGGAGAGAGAGAGGGAGGGGAGGGATGTATAGAGAAGAGGAGGAGATAGAGAAGGAGAGGCAGGGGAGAGGAGAGAGGAAAGGAGAGGGGGGAGAGGAAAGGGGGTGGTGAGAGAAGGGGGGGAAGAAAGGAGGAGAGGGAGAGAGATGGTGGGGAGAGAGAGATGAGAGGATGGGGAGAGAGAGGAGGAAGGAGAAAGGGAGAGAGAGAGAGGGGGAGAGAGAGACGGGGGGAAAGAGGAAGAGGGAGAGAGAGAGAGGGGGGGGGGGGGGAAGAGGGAGAGAGAGGGGGGGAGGGAGAGAGGGAGGGAGGGAGAGGGAAAGAGGGGGGGGGGGGGGGGAGAGAGAGGGGGGAGGGTTTTTTTGTTTTGTTTTAATTTCAAGGATAATATTAATGGAATAAGTAGTTATGTGCTTTTTTTTACATCCAGTCCCCATGTGTATGCAGTATTGTAAATTTTGTCATCCGTCCCCACCGGCACACAATGGCCTACTCCTCGAAAAGCGGAAGGGGTTTTAATGTGTGCACAAGATTTCTGCGTGCATTTACACATGGGACCTTTTTTATAATTTCATCTGAATGACTTCTTTGGGGGAGTGGAGTGGCACTGATGTTAACTCCAGGGGAAAAATCCTCTTGAACGAGATTCAAACCCTGGTCAACGGGTCACAAGTGCATCACTCTAACCACCAGGCTCTCCCATCCTTTTGTGAGTGCAGAGGTATCAGTTTTCGCCACACTTTCAGCCACTCTCAGCTGCTGTCCACTCCACCCCATCCCAGCCCAGCTAGTGCTGATTATTATAGCAGGAACTGAGCGTACTAGGACTTCATAAAAGGAAGAAGCATGCTGATTTTAACAGTGCACAAATCCAACATGACTCAGTCAAGTGTGCTAAATTTAGTGCGCCCTTTCCTTTACCAAACCCAAGTGTGGTCAGTTCCTGCTTTACTTAGCACCAGCTAGCCCCCACCTAGACTGGGATAAAAAAAGTTAAAGTTTGTCCCAAGCCTAAGGCTCATCAGGCCGGTGCTTATCCCGGTTTCTGTGGCGTTAAGCGACTGAGAGTCATAGACTCCCCCTCTGGATAGGACGCCAGTCTATCGCAGGGTTAACCCCCAACACAAGGTTGGTACCCCCTTTTACACCTGGGTGGGGGTGAGAAAATAGCCGTAAAGTGCATTTTCCAAGGGCACAACGCCGTAGCCGAAAGCTGGGATCGAACCCGCAACCTTTAGGTTATGAGTCCAACGCCCTAACCACAGACTACAGCAGTGTCTATGTGCAGGTGTACCGGGTGATCAAGCCGTACCAGCCCACCTGGAGGACGAGCTGGAGATGATTCGAGGGGGACTACATCTTCATGACCCCGGGGCAGAACAGCATGGATGGCTGGTTTCGGGGACCTCCTGGCTGACGGGCAACACCGGCGTCTTCCCCGCAGTGTTCACGCAGCGCACCGCCGAGACCTGGATCTGGACCCTGCACAGGTAGGGAGGGGGGGTTCTGGGTTCGGTTCTTCTCTCTCTTGTGTACTGAGGGTCTGGATTTTTTTTTTTTGTGGGGGGGGGGTTGGGGTGTTTTGGAGGGGGGGTTGGGTTTGGTTTTTTTTTGGGGGTGTGTGGTTTGGTTTTTTTTTATGGGGTTGTTTTTGGGTTTTGTTGTTGTTTTTTGGGGGGGGTAGTAGTTCTGTTTAGTAGTGTAGAGTTGGGAAGACTTGTTTTTCTGTTGAATTTTTTTTTTCAGATTTCACACACACACACACACACACACACACGCACTACACACACTTCACACACTCACACACACACACACACACACACACACACACACACACACACACACACACACACACACACACACACACACACACAACACACGCACACATCACACACACACACGCACACGCACACACACACACCACACACAACCCAGCAACAACAAGAACCTAGCAACAAAATTGTTCTGCAGGTTGTTTGATTTGCTAGTATTTGTTTTGGGTATTGTTGGTGTTTTTTTTTTTACTTGTTTACCTAACCTTGTTTCCCAGTTTGACAAAAAATCTAACTGAATGTCAAAGTCATTCGGATGAGACTATAAACCGAGGCCCCGTGTGGAAATGCACACAGAACATCTTGTGCACTCTTAAAACCCTGTTCCACTTTTCGGAAGAGCAGGCCATCGTGTGCTGGTAGGAGTGGATGACAAAATTATTTTTTAAAAACCAGCATGCACACAGGTGTTGTGTTTAGACACCATCCCTGAGGAAAAATCAGGGAGTTGGAGTCCCAAGGCGGCTCGGGGCTGTATATGGACAATGTTCTGGTGGCTCCTGCGACAGTACTGGAACCATTCGTATCGGTCATTGCCTTTCCAATGGATCATTCCAGTGGCATGGAGAGGGGGGGGTCTGCTGCATGGGTAATAGTTTGTCCTCCATACTTACTTACTCCAGGCTTTGTGCTCTAAAGACTAGAGCGTAACTCCATAGTCTTCGAGACTGATGGGTGCCTACTACTACTACTAACCTTGTGGACATATACTCAAATAGAAATGGCTGTGTGGACAGGTCCCACCTTCTGTCAGAAGCTGAGAAGGATAGTGGCAGGATGGTTAAGACGTTTCGCCTGCCAATATGTAAACCGCAAGGTTCTGGGTTTGTACCCAGCTCGCCCTTTCTTCCCAGTTTGATGAAAAAATCGAACTGAATGTCAGTCATTCGGATGAGACTATAAACCGAGGCCCCGTGTGCAAACGCACGCAGAACACCTTGCGCACACGTTAAAATCCTGTTCTGCCTTTGGAAGAGCAGGCCATCGTGTGCCGGTAGGAGCGGATGACAAAATTATAAAAAAAAAACAGCATGCACACAGGTGTCATGTTTAGACACCATCCCTGAGGGGAAAAAAAAATAATGGGTAGGCACTGCACTTGTGGCGACGCGCTCTCCCCGGGGAGAGCAGCCCAAATTTCACGCAGAGAAATCTGCTGTGACATAAAGTGGTATTAAATTAAATTAAAATTCCTAACGGTCACTGTGTGAACAGGTCGCACCCTCTGTCAGAAGCTGTGATTCCCAATGGTCAAGTCCCCATGGACTGGGAAGGGGACTACGATAATCTGTGGGCAACAGATGACCTCTATGCCAAGGTCAGTGTTTTTGCATATTGGGGGGATGTCTTTTTTTTTCTTAAAAATTTTTTTTTTTTTTTTTTTTTTTTTTTACTATATATTAATTTTGTTGTGGGGGGTATCTTTATATTCTTAACAGGTTGGAGGGGGAAGTGTCTTTTTTGAGTGGGGGGAGGGCAGGGGTGTGAGATTGGGTTGTTTTAGGTTTGGTTTTTTTTTTGGGGGGGGTGGAGGGGGATGAGGAAATCTGAAATTTTGGTTTGTTAGTTTATCTGTCTCCAAGGTCCTTTGGTGGGGTGTTGTGTTTTGTTTTGTTTTGGGGTATTTTTCTTTTTGGACTTCAAGTAGAAAAGGGAATTTCCATAGATTTTTTTAAAAATTTGTGATGGGGTGTTTTGAGGTGGGGGTTTTTCTGGGGAGAGAGGTTTGGGGGGTTATTGTGTGTGTTTGGTTCTCTTTGTACTTTTTAAAAATATATATATATAAAAAGGCCACTTTCTGTGCACATGTTTTTTTGTTAGACTAGACTTGTAAAACAAGATGGCTGTATCATTGCTGTGCCTGGATATGCAGTCACGTTTTCGTCTTCTTTTCTTCGCCAAACGCTCAGACAGCTATTATTGTGGTCTTTCATTTGAGCACATGTCATGCTGCTGTTAAGCACCTGATTAAGTCACAGTTATTTATTTATTTATTTATTTATTTATTTATTTATTTATTTATTTACATATTTATTTATTTATTCATTTATTCTTTTATATTGTGGATAATTGAATAAGCACTCATGTGCTTTTTTACATCCAGTCCCTGTGTGTATGCAGTTTTTTTTAATTTTGTCATCCATTCCCACAGTTGTGTACTCTTATGAAAAGCAGAAAAGGTTTTAACAGGTGTGCAAGATGTTCTGTGATCTTTTCGTACAGTTGTCCAATTTTCAGTCCTTTTCTTTTTCTTTTCCATTGATAACTCTTTTTTTTGCTTTTTTTTTTTAATCCATCTCTAGTACAAGGTAGAAGAAATCTTATGGTTTTATCATCAATCAAAATATCAAAATCAACCACCTGACCCTCACCTGCCTGAAAATTATCGTTGTTGTTGTTAACGTTATCATCATCATCATTATTATCATCATATTATCATCATGATCATCATCATTATTATCATCATCATTATTATTATCAACATCAGCATCATCATTATTATTATTTCATCATCATCATCATCATCATCATCATCATCATCATCATCATCATCATCATCATCATAATTAGTAGTAACATACTTGTAGTTATAGTTATTGTTAACTAGTTGTTGTTCCCCCTCCCCCAGGTTGTGAAGAAGAAGAAGAGTCAGGAGGCAGCCACGTCTCAGGTGGACCGCAAACCTCGCAGCGTGATCGTCATGAGACACGGGGAGCGCTGTGACTTTGTCTTCAGCCGCAACTGGTGTGAAAAGTGTTTTGACGCCAATGGTGAGACTGATGTCTGTAGTTCAGTGTTTTGGTGCTAATGGTGGGACAGGTCTCTGTATTTTAGGGTTTTGACGCCAATGGTGAGACAGGTCCCTCTGTGTCTGTAGTTCAGTATTTTGACGCCAATGGTGAGACAGGTCCCTCTGTGTCTGTAGTTCAGTGTTTTGACGCTAATGGTGAGACAGGTCCCTCTGTGTCTGTAGTTCAGTATTTTGACGCCAATGGTGAGACAGGTCCCTCTGTGTCTGTAGTTCAGTATTTTGACGCTAATGGTGAGACAGGTCCCTCTGTGTCTGTAGTTCAGTATTTTGACGCCAATGGTGAGACAGGTCCCTCTGTGTCTGTAGTTCAGTATTTTGACGCCAATGGTGAGACAGGTCCCTCTGTGTCTGTAGTTCAGTATTTTGACGCCAATGGTGAGACAGGTCCCTCTGTGTCTGTAGTTCAGTGTTTTGACGCTAATGGTGAGACAGGTGTCTGTAGTTCAATGTTTTGACGCTAATGGTGAGACATGTCTGTGTGTCTGTAGTTCCATGTTTTGATGCTAATGGTGAGACAGGTGTCTGTAGTTCAATGTTTTGACGCTAATGGTGAGACAGGTGTCTGTAGTTCAGTGTTTTGACGCTAATGGTGAGACAGGTGTCTGTAGTTCAGTGTTTTGACGCTAATGGTGAGACAGGTGTCTGTATTTTAGTGTTTTGGTGCTAAAGGTAAGACTAATGTCTGTAGTTCTGTGTTTTGGTTCTAATGGTAAGGCAGGTGTCTGTATTTCAGTGTTTTGATGCTAATGATAAGACAGGTCTCTGTATTTTAGTTATTTGACACCAATGGTGAGACAGGTGTCTGTGTCTGTAGTTCAGTGTTTTGATGCTAATGGTGAGACAGGTGTCTGTGTCTGTATTTTAGGGTATTGATGCTAATGGTGAGACAGGTCCCTCTGTAGATCAGTGTTTTGGTGCTAAAGGTAAGACTAATGTCTGTAGTTCTGTGTTTTGGTTCTAATGGTAAGGCAGGTGTCTGTATTTCAGTGTTTTGACGCTAATGGTCAGACAGGTGTCTGTTTTTTAAGTTTTTGACGCTAATGGTCAGACAGGTGTCTGTATTTCAGTGTTTTAATGCTAATGGTGGGACAGGTGTCTGTGTCTGTATTTCAGTGTTTTAATGCTAATGGTAAGACAGGTCTCTGTGTCTGTATTTTAGAGTTTTGATTCTGATGGTAAGACAGGCTTCTGTAGTAGTTGTCTTTATTTTATTTCTAGTGTATGTAAACTGTACTCAGATGTAAACCATCTTCATTCGTTGCTTCACACTGTCAGTTGTCTCTGGGAAAAGTAATGCGCTTGTCCTCGTGCAGCTTCTCTCGTGGGCCGTACAGCTTGGTCTGTAGGGTTGCCTCTGTCGGCCACACTTTCTTCCTCAGGTCGCTGTATAGCGTGCAGCTCTGAAGGATGTGCTTGCCTGTCTGGTTTTCGTTACCACAGGCACTCAGGGGAGAAGGAATGAGTTTCAGCTTTGTGGACATGTGGTGATTACCCAGATGTAAACAGACACCTGCCCTCTCTAGGGACAGGAAAGCTAAAAGTAGAGAGGGAGAGGAGATGGACAAGGTCCTTAAGATGCTGGCCTCCTAGAGAAGCTGAGGTTTCTGATGCCGTGCTCCCCAATGATTGCATAGGTTATGGGACACTTTTACTAAAGTGAAGATGACGTCGTCCTGTGTGTTTTGTGTGTGCATGTGCGTTTGTGTGTGAGGTGGGAAAGGTGATGGATAGTGTGTGTGGTGCATCTGTACAGGTGTGTATGGGTGTCTGTGTGTGTGTATTGGTGTCTGTGTGGGTATGGATTTCTGTGTGTGTATGGCTGTCTATGTGTGTGTGTATGGCTGTCTGTGTGTGTGTGTGTGTATGGCTGTCTGTGTGGGTATGGGTGTCTGTGGGTATGGGTGTCTGTGTGGGTATGGGTGTCTGTGTGGGTATGGGTGTCTGTGTGTGTATGGGTGTCTATGTCTGTATGGGTGTCTCTGTGTGTGTATGGATGTCTGTGTGTATGGGTGTCTGTGTGTGTGTGTATGGGTGTCTGTGTGTGTGTGTGTGTATGGGTGTCTGTGTGTGTGTGTGTGTGGGTATGGGGGTCTGTGTGGGTATGGGTGTCTGTGTGTGTGTGTGTATGGGGGTGTGTGTGTGTGTGTGTTGGTATGGATGTCTGTGTGGGTGTGGTGGACACAGTGTATGTGTGTGCGAGTCCCTGTATGAGCCTGTCTGTGCACCACTGTCTGTGTTGTGTCTGTGTGTCTCTGTGTATTGATTCACACCTGCATAACTCCATGGTGGCAGGGGTGTACATGCGCACAAACCTGAACCTGCCCCGCCTGATGGTGAGGAGGAAAAACTTCAAAGACTTTCCGCGAGATTCTCCGCTGACAGAGATTGGGAGATGCCAGGCGAGATTAACAGGTGAGTGGTTCGTGTCCTGTCATGAAGCTGATAGGAATGCGTGAATCGTGTTTCAGTTTGTAGCCTGTAAGATGGCTTTTGTGGTCGGTAGAGCTATAAACAATACTATGGTATGGTTGTAGCCCATAGTAAGTAGAATGCCTTAAGGAATGAAATAATTTAGGTATTGTGTCATTTAATGTTGTTGTTGGTTTTTTTCAGATCGACAGTGTTAGGTATTTGAAAGTATTAGGAAGTGTTGGTTTTGAACCTGGAGCCTCTGAAACTGGAAGAGGTGTCAGCCCTGATATGGCTTTCAGTGTAGGTAGGGCCATAAACAAAAATATGGTATAGGATTATGGTAGTAAGTAGAAATAATATGTCCAGTGATTTTTCTCAGATATGTCCAGTGATTTTTGTTTAGATATATCCAGTGATTTTTCTTATCTCCCCTGACTATGATCTTGTGTATATGAGGGGTTTTTTTTGCTTGGTTGGGTTGTTTTTTTTTAATTTGCATGTTTTATTTATTTTGCTTTACTTTGTTATTAAAAAACTGGCATACATGGATCCATGCACAGTAGATATGTTAATGAAGCCTGTATTTGTTCTGGTGAATCTTTGCGCTTAGATTTACTCAGGATTGGATAACTCAGTAGTCAGAGCGCTTGCTTTTCCCAAGCCACAGTTATGCAGCATTGAGCATGGCAATGCCTCAGACAGGTGACCATTTGCATGCCTTGGCTTCAGTACAGTCCCCCAGTTCACCCAGCTGTGAATGGGTACCTGCCCTCTTTAGGGTCAGGGAAGGTAAAGCAGCGAGGGAGAGGAGATTGGCGCCACCCTCAAGTTGCTGGCCCCTAGACAAGCTGACGTCTTTTTTCACCCCTCACTCCCCAACAGCTACATAGAGTATGGGACACCTTTACCCATAGGTCTGTTTTGTTTTGTTTTGTCCTCATGAACTTGAGGCAGAATGTGTTTCACTGTGGTATTGTTTTGAGTTTTTTGTTGTTGTTGTTTTTTTCAGGAGAGGCACTGCGAGATGCTGGTGTGGAAATCTCTTACATTTACGTCTCGCCTGCCCTGCGCTGTGTACAGACTGCAACAGAAGTTCTCAAAGGTGAAAGAAGGGGAATGTCACGCAGGGAGAGTCAACATAGGCTTTCTCTGCTTTTACTTTTCTGTTGGTGGCTGTTGTTAATAGTATGGTATGTATTGTTTTAAACGTCTGTTTGGCATGCCATGTTTGTGTGGAAATTTGCCGTTTTGCATACTGACGGAACTTTTTTTTTTAAATGATGGGTGGTGCTGCTCTTGCGTTGACAAAGGAAAAGGAAGTATCTAACCAAACGGGTATCAGAACTGGAAGAAAAAGTGTATAGGTGACCGATTACAGTTACAGTTGAGTTGATGGACCTGTATGAAAATTCATTTATCTGTTTTAGTCGCTCTTTTTTTTCTTTTGAGTGTCTTCTATATTGAAATTTATCTAACACATGATTTTTTAAAATCTATATTTTGTGTGTGTGTGTGCGTGCGCACGTGTCAGGAAGGGAAAGAGACAAACCGAGTCGCTTTTCTTTTCTTTTATATTCTTTTATATCAAGGATAATGGAATAAGCTTTCATGTGCTTTTTTCATCCAGTCCCCGTGTGTATGCAGTTTTGTAAATCTTGTCATCTGTTCCCACTGGCACACAATGGCCTACTCTTATGAAAAGCGGAACAGGGTTTAACATGTGCGCAAGACGTTCAGCATGCGTTCGCACACGGAGCCTCGGTTTACCGTCTCATCCGAATGACTTTAAGGGAGAGTGGAGTCAGCACTGACGTTAACTCCAAGGGAAAAACCCCCTCCAATGGGAGTCGAACTCGGGTCGTCAAATTGCGAGTGCAATGTTCTGACCACTAGGCTATCCTGTCTCCCCCCTCGCTCAGTGAGATAGAGAGTAAAAAAAACCAGGACAATTCCATTTCCCCCCAAAAAACCCAGAACAACAACAGAAAGAAAACCTCTAGTCCAACACTAAATCATCATCTCTTTCCTTTACAAAAAAATAATAATAACAGAAATTAATAAATAAATAATTTGTTTTTAATCTAATATTTTTTAAAATATCTTGTTGTTGTTGTTGTTGTTGTTGTTGTTGTTGTTGTTATTATTATTATCGTTATTATTATCATTATCATTCATCCTTTTATTTCAAGAATAATGGAATAAGCACTCATGTCCTTTTTTTTTTCCCAAGTCCCCATTATGTATGCAAGTTTTGTCAACTTCTATCATCCATTCCCACCGGCAGCACACAACAACCTACTCTTACTTAACTCTTTCCTGTCTTCACTTGTGTCGCCCAGGAGGGGTAAATTTAACGATTAAAAAAAAATCTCTTTCCTCTCTTCACATGTGTTGCCAGGGGTAAATTTAACAATTTTTTTTTTTTAATCTCTTTCCTTCCTTCATGTGTGTCGCGCCCCAGGAGGGGTAAATTTAACGATTTTATAAAAAAAATCTCTTTCCTTTCTTCTCCCTTTCTTACCCCAGGAAGGGGCTACAGGTGCAAGCTGCTGGTGGAGCCCACGGTCTTTGAGTGGGGGGGCTGGTACAAGCAATAAAAAATTTTTAATCTCTTTTTATCATTATTATCATCATTGTTTATCCTTTTATTTCAAGGAGATTAGAATAAGCACTCACGTCCTTTTTTTTTTTTTTTTTTAACCCCAAGTCCCCCATATGTATGCAAGTTTTGTCTAACTTCTGTCATCCGTTCCCACCGGCAGCACACAACAACCTACTCTTACTCACTCTTTCCTTTCATGTGTTGCCAAGAGGGTTAAATTTGATGATTTATAAAAAAAAATCTCTCTCCTTTCATGTGTCACCAGGGGGGGTAAATTTAATGATTTAAAAAAAATCTCATTCCTTTCTTCTCCCTTTCTTACCCCCAGGAGGGGGCTACAGGTGCAAGCTGCTGGTGGAGCCCACGGTCTTTGAGTGGGGGGGCTGGTACAAGCCCGCCTTCCCCGTCTGGCTGAGCTCAGAGGAGCTGATGGACAACGGCTTCCCTGTGGACCCCACCTACACCCCCTTCGTCTCGGCCCGCAACCTGAACGTCGGCGAGTCGGTGGAGGAGTACTACAACCGCTGCGCCAGCTTCACCAAGCACGTGCACCGCAAGCACGGGCCTGAGGGTGAGAGGGGGGGATGGTGTTGTTGTGTGTGTGGGGTGTGGGTGGGGGGGAGGGGGGGGGATGGGGGGGGTGTGTGTGGGTGGGGGGGGGATGCTGTTGTATGTGTGTGTGTGTGAGTACTACAACCGCTGCGCCAGCTTCACCAAGCACATGCACCGCAAGCACGAGCCTGAGGGTGAGAGGGGGGGGGGATGGTGTGTTGTGTTGTGTTTTGTGTGGGGGTGGGTGGGTGGGATGCTGTTGTGTGTGTGTGTTGTGTTGTGTTTTGTGTAGGGGTGGGGGGGGGAATGCTGTTGTGTGTGTGTTGTGTTGTTTTGTGTGGGGGGGTGGGGGTGGGGGTTGGTGGGGGGGGATGCTGTTGTGTGTGTGTGTGTGTGTGTGTGTGAGTACTACAACCGCTGCGCCATCTTCACCAAGCACGTGCACCGCAAGCACGGGCCTGAGGGTGAGAGGGTGGTGTTTTGGGGGGTGGGGGGGGGGGGGGGGGTGGGAGGGGGGGGGGTGTTGTGTGTGTGTGTTTCTCCGTCGTGTTCCATGACGATGATGACCTCCAAAACAGCAGAGGGAGCACCTGCTCTTTCAGAAATTTGATTATATTTGACTGCACATGCTCATGCATATATACGCGCGCGCGCACACACACACACACACACACACACACACACACACACACACACACACACACACACACACACATGTTCTTGAGGGTTGGGGGGGGGTTTGGTGTTTAGGGGTGGTTTTGTTTGTTGTTTTTGTTTTTCTTGTTTCACAGCTTGAGCTCCAGGGTTCACTAGTGGTGAGATTTTTGTGTGTGTGTGTGTGCAACCGTTTTTTGCTCACCATTACAGTAGCTGCGTTCCAACTTTTGGGAAATCCTGATGTTTGAATATGCAAAAATGGGACTCCAAATCCAATCCGGTCATGCTGTCTATAGGCCTGCTGCGGGGTTTGCATGGAATAATGCAAGCAGTCTGAGGGGTTTGTGCTCCTATTCGCAGCAGAGCTCAGGAAAACCATTTTTGAGGATGAGACTGGTGCAGTTTCTCTGAGGGATGTCCTGCCTCAGTCCTCTCCCCATAGGCTGCCAGAAGAATTAGTGCTTTAGGCTGAATTGTGTGTCATACATTGTCTACCGGTCGGAACATTGCGCTCGCAATTTGACAACCCGGGTTCGATTCCCATTTTGAGGGGATTTTTCCCCTGGAGTTAACATTAGTGCCGACTCCACTCTCCCCAAAAGTCCTTCATATGAGACTATAAACCGAGTTCCCATGTGTGAACGCACGCAGAACATCTTGCGCACACGTTAAATCCTGTTCCACTTTTCGTAAGAGTAGGCCATCATGTGCCGGTGGGAACAGATGACCTGATTTACAAAAACTGCATACAAACGGAGACTGGATGTAAAAAAAAAAGCAAAAAAAAAAAGCACATGAGCGCTTATTCCATTATCCTCGATATAAAAGAATAAATAAATAAATGGATAAATAAATGAATGAATGCATGAAGGAAGGAAGGAAGGAAAAGAAAGAAAGGAAGAAAGAAAGAAAGAAAATTTTGAAAACAAATTAAAAATTTTTTAAATGTGCCTTACCATCCCATCTCAACACAACCACAAGGTGTAACAACAACTAAAACAAACCCTACCTGTCTCTCTCTCCCCCCCCATCTCTCCCCCACAGGAGGCAACATCCTGATCGTGGGTCACGCAGGCAGTCTGGACGCCTGCTTCCGCCAGCTGCTGGGGCGCCAGCCACGCAACATGATGGAGTTCCACGAGATCCTCTGCCAGTTCCCCTACTGCTGCCTGGGCATGGTGACAGAGGACGTGCATTCCAAGCGCTGGCTGCTCAAAGAGCCCCCCATCTCCTCTGTCTGCCACGGGGGCAACAAGGCCTTCAGCTGGAAAGTGCTGCAATGACTGTGAGAGAAAGACTTAGTAGTTTCCCTGCCACTGTCTCAACTGTCGGGGGGGGGGGTGGTTGGGGGGGGGTTTTTTGGTCAGTTTTGTTTTTGAATGAGTTGGGGGGTTTTGGGTTTTTTGTTTTTTTTTTCTAGGGGAAGGGATTGGGGTTTGTGTGGTGGTTTTTTTTTGGGGGGGAATGAGAATGATTTTTTTTGAGGTTGGTGTGTGTGTGCGTGTGTGTGTGTGTGTGTGTGTGTGTGTCAGTGTGTGTGTGTGCGTGCGTGCGTGTGTGTGCGTGCGTGCATATGTGTGCGTGCGCATGCATGCATGCACACATTTGTGTGTGTGTAAGATTGAAGGGGATGGTTGAAAAAGGCTTTGTGGCTTTTCGTTGCATGAGTTATTCATTCCTAGTTGATGAACACTCGTTTGTTGGATTTTTCAGTGTTTGGTGTTTGTTTGTTTGTTGTTGTTTTTTTAGCATTCGAGTCAGATGTCAACTGTAATTGAAAAGGTGGAGCCTGAGTGATTGCTTTCTCTTGTTCATGGATTTTTTGTGTTTGTTTTAACAGATGTTTAATGTCTGGTTTGGCATTTGGGACGTAAGGGAACAGGGCTTGTGTGATGGTTGGTTGCTTGCTGTTTGTTGTCTGTTCAAATCTCAGATGAAAAGTGCAGCCTTCATCATTGCTGTGTCGTGATTGGCAGTGACAGGGTTGGATATTGCAAGGTTGGCATAACTGCCCATGGCAGTGTTGGCATAATTGGCCATGGCAAGGCTGGCATAATTGGCCATGACAAGGCTGGCTTAATTGGCCATGGCAAGGCTGGCATAACTGGCAAGGTTGGCATAACTGGCCATGGCAAGGTTGGCATAATTGGCCATGGCAAGGCCGGCATAACTGGCAAGGCCGGCATAATTGGCCATTGCAAGGCTGGCATAATTGGCCATGGCAAGGCTGGCATAATGAGAGAAGGTGAGTGGATTTCTCCAGAGCTTCCTTCTCTCTCCAGATTTCACAATAGTTCACTGCCTGTTTCTCACAAAGAGCAGCGGATATGGATGCATTTTATGAATGACTTTTAGTTTTGTGAACTGGGGTCATAATTTGTATTTTACTTGGCAACATCGACACAAAAAAAACAAACCCGCCTATGAATATTTCATTATCTTTAAAAGAAAACAAAACGAGAGACGTTTGTGTTGATGACAAGCATATATACTGTTAGAAGTGTGTCTACATTTTTCACAGACCACACAGGGTGGCTCGCTGTATCTATCAAACAGTTGTATAGGATTTTATATATAAGGTTTTCCCTCTCCACTACTTTTTCCTCAATAGCAGTTGTATAGGATCAGATTTCCACTCTGGGAAGAAGACGGCTGGTTTAGGTGCGGAGTAACCATGCACAGTGCATAAATCCAGGATCACTCAGTCAAGAGTGCAAACTTCAGCACATAACTTCCTTTTACCAATTCCGAGTGTGGTCATTTCAGCTATGATTAGAACCAGATGGTCCCAGCTGGGCTGGGATGGGATGGAATTGATATCAGCTGAAAGTGGGGGACATGTACAGCTGTGCATGAGGGGAAAAGGCCTGGGGATTTGCCGGGATATTGCCTCCCAGATCCTCAGAGTGCTTCAGGGTCAGGAGGAAGGGGAACAGACTGTCCACTCACACTTCCCACACATGTGCCCCTTTGACATCGACGCTTAAAATCCATGACCCCACTATCTCCGCCAAGTCTAAGGAAGATAATAAAGAGAGCAGTGTATTATTTTAGCCAGCAGTTTGAGGATGCGATTTTAGGATGTTGAATTGACGAACGCTAGGGTAAAGACTGTTTGACTTCAGTCCCCTGGGTCCGTGAAGTTGTGGATTTGAATCTCGGCAGTGGCGTCTGGTGAATTAAGGATGGGGATTTTTTTTACTATCTCCCAGGTCAACTTCCAAGTGCAGACCTGCCAGTGCCTTTATTCTTTTTTGGTATATATACACAAGCAGAATATCAAATATGCATGTTAAAGACCCTGTCATTCATGTCAGCGTTCAGCGGGTTGTGGAAAAGCAAACATACCCAGCATGCAACCTGTGCAATGAAATGAGCTGCTCTGAAGTCAGAATGTGTCGGGTGAGGCCAGCAGGCAGAGCTTCTGCAAAATGATAAGCACAGAAGACCAGCCAGTATATCACTGCACCTGACAAGGGAACACAACAAAGAAAAGAGAGAAGAGAAGAATGAATATGGAATACCATGCTTCCCTTTTCTGCTCTTGTGAAATATATATCGACAAAACTAAATTGCATTTATCATTAAACTGTTGCTCTGGTTGCAGGGTATCATTTCGCTACACATCTGATCATTCCACCAACCAGATGTTTTTCAGAGCACAGTTTACCACAAAATGATAAGAAGAAAGCTGCTTTGGCCAAGTTTGGCAACAAGTCATTTGCTGCTTCTTTGCCAAAACGTTCACCCTTTCAGTATGGTAGGCTCAGCTTTCTGCTACCCTTCAGTCCTGTAAAGAGGAAAACCAGTGCAATCAAAATTTTCTTCAGTTCCTGGGTTTGTGAGGTGCAGAAGAGTGCAAAACGGGTACCTTGGTAAATTTTACATGCACACACATGAAGCTCTATAAACATTCTCGTGGGAAAGTAGAAGCAGTGTTTTGCTATGTCAAAACTATTTTCCAGAGTCCTTTGATATCAATTAGCCGCATGACGGATCTCTATAAACAAACCCTCCTCTGGCACCGTTATCTCTGGAAAACCAGCTGACAGGACTGAAGGGGAGAGTGCCGGGGCAGAAATTCAGTATAGGGGAAGTAATTGTCAGCAGATATTCAGTACTGTAAGGGTTAAGTTGGTTTTCAAGCTTAAAATCGCCACAGTTTCACAATTCGTTACACATTTTGCATATTTCATTAATTTAGAGTTAGAAAACGGGAAATGCTGAGAATGGGCAATTAAAGAAAGGGGAAAAAATCCTTTGAAGTCAGAATATGTCAGCCTCTATGGCGAGGTATTTGACAGCAGCCGTACAGGCAGAAACTTCTCTTCCAGTGTGTGCTTTCACAGTGATTCCCAGGCGCAGTGAGAGACAGATCAGAATGTGTGTTCTGGGTGACCCCCCAAAAGTGAGGAGCTCTCTAAAAGATCATGTTTTGCTTGGACTTTAGAGAAGTGTGAACTGTGATTCGTCATCCTCCCTAAAACGAATTAAAAAAAAAACAAAAAAACCTAAACTGACAAACGAAACGGTTCTAAACAAGCAAACAAAAAGCTACCTTCGTCTGATCACATGATGATCTCATTAGCTTCATAAGATATCGATAAGCAAAAACAGTGGATTGGTGGTTTTTATTATTATTATTATTATATCACATTACTATTATTATTATTATTAAATCACAGGAATTCAAGGAATGCAGATAACTACAAACTGCTATGCAAAAAAAAAAGGGGGAGGGGAGGGGAGGGGGAACAGAATAGATGTGCCTTATTCTTTCACATGCATGCCTGGGGGGGGGGGGGGGGGGGGGGGGAAGGGGGGGGGGGGGGGGGGGGGGGGGGGGGAAGGAGTGAAGGGGGGAGTAGGTGGTGAGGGTTGAGCAAATCGAGGACTGGGGAAACAGAAAAGGAGAACACACAACCACATCACCTGAAAAACATTTATTTTGATGACTTCGATGAATTTATTTTTAGTATTTCGTCTATTTCTGAGGGGGTATTTTTTCTCTTTAATGTGTCAGGGATTTTTCTTTTTTTTTTATGGGAGGGGGGAGGGGGGGTGGTTAGGAAATGGCTGGTTGAAAAGTGTCTTGCATATGTTTACATTGTATGTATATATATATATATATTTATAACAAGTTTTGCCCCTTTTGGTGTTTTGTTTCGTTTTATTATCGACAGAAGAAGAAAACCGTTTTAACAAACGTATTTGAAAAATAGGCGACATTTTCTCATGATTATCTGTCTCCTCTTTCGATGTCTATGACACGAGGTTTTGGGTGAGAGAGGGAGAGGTTGGTTACTTTGTTGTTTTCGTTCAGTTGATTGATGTCTTGTGTAGGATGTTTCGTAGCGTGTGATTTGTAAGACGAAGAGAAAACACTGACCAGTTGAAAAATGAAAACGTTTTTGTTTCCCAAACCATGTATAGAGATGAATGGTAAAAAAAAAAATCTGAGAGATATGTCAGGATTTTTTAAGTCATCGGAACTTTGTTGTATATGTATATCAATGGATGTATATGAGTATCTTTTTTATTATTGTTGTTTTTTTTTTTTTTGGCTGTACATTTTTTTTTTCCTGGAATGTCTGTATATATTGCTGAGTATTTGCCAGTCTTTCACATGTAAGCATTTCTGTTTTGTTACTGGAATAGTCTTATGTATCAGTTTTCTTTTCTTTCTTTTTTTAGAAGCAGATGTATGCATTTATATCGAGAGACATGACAAGGACAACTCAATTTTGCTTTAAACCATAGTAAGGTGCGGAACGATTTTCTAGTGAATTATGTTTTGTTTTGGATGTAGATGAACATTTTTTGTTTGTTTTGGGGTTAAGAGGGGGCTGTTTGGTAATTTTTTTTTTGTGGGGGGGAGGTGGCGGTGGTAAATTTTTGTTGCCTCCTCGTCTGTACCATACAAGTATTGCTATTCCCATGCCGCTCAGTCTGATATATCTTATCCCACACATCCACACCCAGGCTTGTTGCATAGTGTGTTCAGAGCAAGGAGTCTGTCTGCAGTGTATGGAGCAGTGTGGGTCAGGCTTTTGTGACCTGGAGGAAGAAGACACTGTCTGTATAGCTGTGTTGCCACAGAATGTCCAAATCAGGCAGCTTCTTAACAATTCAAGAAGCGATGGTCAGATCCTGTGTTGACTTTATTTAGCTGTTGGGATGGACATGTAATGCCAGCTGAGAATGGGTACCTTCCCTCTTTAGGGTCAGGGAAGGTAAAGCAGCAAGGGAGAGGAGATGGGTGCTGCCCTCAACATGCTGACCCCTAGAGAAGCTGAGGTCTCTGATGCCTCGCTCCCCTATGACCACCTTTACCTACCTTTTTTTTTTTTACCTCTTTCACCTGGCTTTCCAACACATAATTGTAGCTGTTCAGTTTGTCTGTGTAGACTTTTGGACATGTAGTGACGGAAATAATAATACTGATGTATGGCATTGGTATAGCTTAGTGTTAGGAGACCAAAGTCTTGTGTCGATTGCCTGTTTTTGTTTTGTTTTTCTTTAAATGTAAGACTTACATTTTATATGGGAATTCAACATAACCAAAATTGCTACCAAAGCTTTTTTTAATTAATGGTTACATAACATATTGTCTGTGTTTTGAAAATGATGTGTAGCCATTGTCGGAGTTTTTAATGCATATGTGACAGTTGCCTAGCTTTCTAATCCATGCTTCTGGTGCAGTAGGGGGGGGGGGGGGGGGTAGAGGGGGGTGTTAAAACACTGTCTTAAGTTACCTAGCCTTTAAGAATATGAGATGAATATTGCCTGGCATTAAAAACACATTACTGTCGCTTGAAAATAGAGTTACTCTCTGGCTTTTTTCTTTTTTAAAGGGCTTGTTTAGAGGTTGGGTTTTTTTTTAGTTTTTTGCTTTGCTTGTTTAGAGTAGAAACATATCCTTGAGAGATGGAAACTGTGATTTGATCCTACTCATGTAAATAGCAGAAGAGAAAAAACAACAACCCACACTTGGCTGTTGAGTCTGGTAGTCTGTCTCGTCAGCTTTCCACTGTGTTTGAGAGGCTTTTCTTTTGTTTTTTTTCATGGGCTTGATGCAGCAGGGTCTTTTTTCTGTTCTGAGTCATTCCAAAGTGTGATTTTTTTGTTTCGTTTCATGTGTTTCCTACATCTGATGTTTTTTGTGTACATGTCTTTTGTGTGTTTCTGTGTGTGTGTGTGTGTGTGTGTTCTTTAATTAACACCTTTTCACTTTGTTTTATTGGATGATGTGTGTGTGTGTGTGTGTGTGCGTGTGTGTGTGTGTGTGTGTGTGTGTGTGTGTGTGTGTGCACATTTATGTATGCATGTACATGTTTAACAGTGTATGTTTATTTTGTGTGTGTGTGTGTGTGTATGTGTCTACCTTTTGCCCATCGTGTCCCCTATTAGAACAAAACTTTTTTTTTCACACTTTAGTTTTAAAAAAAAACAACAACTTTTTTTTTAACCAAGATTTATTTTTTATGAACCCTGTATTGTTTACAATGTCTTCACCTGTGAAAGACTAGTGACTCAGCCTACCATCGAACATGAAGGGAAGAACAAATCACTCGTGATCCAAGAGAAAGATACATAAGATAACCTTTGCAGCTGAGTGCTCTCGTGACCACTAAAAGTTCCAGATAGTGATGAGAAGTCGGCTCGCTTGCAAAGGAGTCAGCTTCCGTTCATCGATGCCTTTATGAGTTATTGCATGATTACTGCTGATTATATATCGTAACAAAAAAAAAACATATATATGAAAGTTTGCAATTTTTTTGTCTTGAAGTTATTTAAAACTTTTAGCCTTAATGAGGGAGTCATCGGAGTTAAAATTGGTACAGATTTTTTTTTAAAAATTTTTTTTAGTCTCTTGTTGAAAGAGCAAAAAAAGAACTGAACAAATTTTGCCTTAGCATGTTGGTGTGTGTGTGTGTTGGTGTGTGTGTGTGTTGGTGTGTGTGTGTGTGTGTGTGTGTGTGTGTGTGTGTGTGTGTGTGTGTGTGTGTGTGTGTGAGCTAGGGGGAGGAAGAAAAGGATACACCTGTACATATGTAGGAGAGGTGCATGATGGGATGCATATATCATATTATGCGTCTGCCTCTGTGTGTGTGTGTGT
>CM060340.1:19478860-19488860 GCA_030674155.1 Stramonita haemastoma
GTTTGTTTGCTTGCCTGTACAATAGATAGTGCATGGTTGGGCTTCTTTTAAAACATTTAATGTTTTAATTTCTTTGTGTATTGGTCTGTTTTATTAGTAAAACATGTTTGTTTGTTTAGCTCTTTTTTAATTTATGTTTGATTGAATATATTGTTTGTCTATGTATTGTTTTCAGTATGAGATTTTGTGTATTTTTTTTATGGGTTTTTTTGGGGGGGAGGATTTTTTTCATATTGAAAGATAGTTCAATCATTTATTGAATTGATTCTTACCTTTTTTGTATTAAATGATGTGTTTGTTAGATTGTTTATTGAGGGTTTTTGGTTATGTGAAATGTTGTTCAATATTGGATTGCTTCTGAATTGTTTTGTACTAAATGAATGTCAGATTTTTTCTTGATTTTTTTTGTCTTGTACTTGATGATTGTTTTTTTTTCTTTACTGTATTGCTTCTAAATCATGTTTGTAATAATCAAATGATACGTTTGTTTCTGTTTTCAGGGTTGTTGTTGTTGGGGGGGGGGGGGGGGGGGGGGGGGGGCTGTTTGGGTTGTTTTTTTTACATCGAATGTTTGTTCATTTATTTATTGAATTTCTTCTTAATTGTATTAATGATTTTAGGATCTATTTTTTTGGTTAGAAGGGGGTAGTGTGGATGTGGTATTTTGTTTACGCTTTGTTTAGTATGTACCAAATGATGTGGTTACTAGTTTTATATACGTTTTTGTCTGTCTGTTGACTCGTAGCACAACTAGGCTGATGTTTGACGTACTATCTTTGTTGAGGAAAACGACAGACCCACGTGCCAGACCAATTTTCTGCCTTCACTCCCCTTGCCTGTCTTTTGTCGTCGTAGATTGTAATGCCCTGTAGCTTTTGTCAGTTGACATCATCTATGTCGATTTTTTTTTTTTTTTTTTTTAACAGACTTTGGTATTCTACAAGTCACTCTTCATTTTCTGTTGGGTTGGGGTTTTTTTTTTTCATCATAGTTCTTGTTGATAAATCTTGTTGTTTCGAGCTGTAGCAGAACTTTGGTATTCTACAACTCACTCATTCATTTTCTTTTGAGGGGGGGTTGGGGGGTGTTCATCATAGTTCTTGTTGGTCAGAATCTTGTTGTTTCGTGCTGTAACAGAACTTTGGTATTCTACAATTCACTCATTCATTTTGTGTTGTTTTGGGTTTTTTTTTCATCATAGTTCTTGTTGATCAGAATCTTGTTGTTTCGTGCTGTAACAGAACTTTGGTATTCTAGAATTCACTCATTCATTTTCTGTTGTTTTTGTTTTTTTTTCATCATAGTTCTTGTTGATCAGAATCTTGTTGTTTGATGCTGTAACAGAACTGTAGTGTTCTGAAATTCACTCATTCATTTTATGTATTTTTGTGTTTTGTTTTTTTAATCATAGTTCTTGTTGATGGAAAATCTTGTTGTTTGATGCTGTAACAGAACTTTAGTGTTCTGAAATTCACTCATTCATTTTATGTATTTTTGTGTTTTGTTTTTTTTAATCATAGTTTTTGTTGTTCAGAATCTTGTTGTTTCATGCTTTTGTCATTTTATGGGATTTTTTGGGGGGTGGGGGGTGAGAGTTTGGGGGAGGGGAAGGGTTGTCTTTTTTTTCAGTTAATTAGGTTGACTCTGGTATTCCACAAATTCCTTTTTTTTTGTTGTCGTTGTTTTTATTTTGTATATGTTTCGTTGTATATTTTTGTATCATATTTGTAATAAATGAGATTGAAACTTTGGTATTCTATGAATCACCATGTTGTCAATGTTTTCGATTTTGCTTTTTTTTTTTTTTTTTCATTTTTACTTTGAGCTTCTTACTTTGTTATGTTCGTAATTGGAAAACGGAGATAATTTATTGAAGGAGTGGTTCTTTCCTGTTGTGGGAAAACGTGTTTTATGTACAGATATTGCTAAGCTTTGATAGTTTGGGTGGGGTTTTTTTACTTGTTTGTGTGTGTGTTGTTTTTGATAACTACCCATCATCAAAGGAATCAGCGTTCAACAAAGAAGAAGAAGAAGACAACAGGATCAGGAATTTGCCTCAGATTGATAGCTTATTCCCCTTCCCCACCTCCAACTCCCCCCCCCCTCCCTACCACCACCACTCACCACCACCACTATCACCATCACCACCACTACCACCACACCCACTTTCCTAAATACCCTGTTTTCGTTTATTGTTTGTGACAATTTCTGCATTATCATATCAAATAAAAGCTTTCAGATTTTCATTTTGTCACTATAAAAACGCCAGAGAAAGTGGCATATATATTATATATATATATATTATATATATATATATATCACAGCTCACTGTATATGTGTGTGTAGATATAGATATATAGATATATATATACACACACTCGGCTCACTGTATATATATAATTTTATACACACACACACACACACACACACACACACACACACACACACACAACACACACACACACACACACATACACGGCTCACTGCCACAGCAAACAGTACAGGGTATGACATTTTATTCCAGTTGTTTGGAAGTGTGGAGAGAGAGCGAGCAAGTAACTTGGATACAGTAGTATGGCATTGTATCTTGTCGGATCAAAATTATCTTGGTCAGCACAGTACTATCTTGGGTCATGTTTGCTGGTCACTGGTATGAAACTACCCACGCAAGATAAACCCAAGTGTTAGTATCAAATCGTCTAGTTCTGTCTCCACACACACACACACACACACACCACACACACACACACACACACACACACACACACAACATTGTATGCATGCACGTGCACATGCATGCACGCATGCAAGCGCGCGCGCACACACACACACACACACACAACACAACACACACACACACAACACACACACACACACACACACACACAGGGAGACGTGATAGCCTGGTGGTTAGAGTGATGCGCATGGCGCTCATGTTCTGATGACCCTGGTTCAAATCTTGTTCAAGAGGATTTGCCCTCTGGAGTTAATATCAGTACCGACTCCACTCCCCCCCCCAAAAGCCTTTCGGATGAGACTATAAACCAAGGTCCCGTGTGTGCAGAACATCTCATGCACACGTAAATACCTGTTACGTATTTTGGAAGAGTATGCCATTGTGTGCTGGTGGATATGAACAAAATGTACAAAACTGCATTCACACAGGGGCTGGATGTAAAAAAGCACACAAGTGCTTATTCAATTATCTTTTAAAATAATGAATGGAATATACACACAGAGGCACGCATGCGCCCACACCACACACACATGCACACACACACAACACCACACACACACACACACACACACACACACACACACACACACACACACACACACACACACACACAGTTCATTTATACACACACTCCCCTTCCACACCCTGTCTCTTCCCTTCAGAGCAACAAACGAAATTGCATGTTGTGATTTTCATTTGTGGTCAGTCACTTATGGTCAGTTTTGGGGTGCAAATATAATAAAGTTTCTAACACCCTTCTTGTCAGGATAAAACCTGCATAGAAAAATACCACATACTGCTTATCATGAGTAAAGTACAATTATGATTTTTTTTTTTTTTTGGGGGGGGGGGTTTCAAGTGATGAACAAATTGGTATATAAACACGCAAAGTTACATTCATTTGGTGATCAGAGTTTTTTGAATAGGTCTGTGTGTTCTTTTCTTTTCTTTTTTGTATTGTGAACAGAAAACTCTGGCTTAAGTTGTCATCCTCTGTCAATGATTGGGATTGGATTTGTGTTGTATTCCTTGTTTAGCTGCTAGCTTGTCAGAATGATGATGGTACGAAGTAGCACTTTTGTTTTATAAATCATGTGGAGACTGATAAAAATGAAGGTTTGAAGGGAAGCTCCCTGCTCGGAGCTAGCTCACAGCGTGTCAAAGTGTGTTAATGCCAAATGTAAAGTTGAAAGCATGTAAACAATCAAAAGTCAGATGTAGACTTGGTGGTTATGTTTGTTTCTAGTTTGTGAGGGGGTTGTTTTCTCTTGGTTTGTTTGTTTTTTGGGGTTGCCATTTTTGTTGCATTTTTTTTTAACAAGGAGTATGTGAATATTAGTTGCTGACATACCTCATTTTGGATTTTGGGGGGGTGGGTTTGTTTTGGGTTTTTTTGTTTTGGGTGTGTTTCACAAAGTTATGTATGTCATTGCTGTTACCATTGTCACATTGCATTATTTTTATGGCCTAAGTATGACCATACCGTATAATGATCATGTATTATTGTCATTTCTTTTTTTTTTCTTTTTTTAGCCTAAAGTATGATCATGCCGTTTATCATTATCTCATGCATTATTATTATCAACTTCTTGATGGCCTCCTCTTTCTTGTTGTTGATGAAAACCTACAACTCTTTTATGCAAGATCTAGAGGTTATATAGATTCGTATGTGTTTATATTGTGCATTTATTTTTTTTTATTTTTTTTATTGGAAGCATATTTATTATTTATGTGTTCAACAAAAAAAATGTGTTCTTGGTGTTAGTCAAGAAAGCCTGCAGCATTGCATAAGAATAGGTCCTGTGGTGTGATGTGACAAGCCATGGCTGTCGCTTCACTACAACACAGATCTATTGGCTACCTGATTATGTCAGGATTTTTGTTTTTGTTGTTATTGTTGTTGTTTATGTTTATGTTGGGGGTGGGGTTTTGGGTTTTTTTTGTTTGTTTTGTTTTGTTTTGCTCATGGGTGTTCTGTGTCGGTTCGTGCTCACGTTGATTGTTGAGAGTGTCTGTCTTCAGCACCAAAATTGTCTTAGAAAGGTGTTTAAAAACAAAAATTTTGAAGGAAAAAAAAATCCTTATTTCTGCAAACATATCAGGTGTTCTGTGTGCTTTGCTGCGTTTTGGTTGTTTTTTTGTGGGGTGGTGTGTGTGTGTGTGTGTGTTGTTTGTGCGCGCGTGTGTGTGTCGGGAGGGGGGGGGGGTATGTTGTTGGATGCATGTGTAAAAGTGGTTGGAGTGGTTGATGGAATCAGAAAGCAAAAAGAAAGTAAAATTGACTTGTATGTCGTCTTCTCTCTGTTCTTTCTCTTTATACACAGTCCTCGCCTAACGGCTTATAAAAGCAACGAGTGCTTATCTTATCTATATCCTCGAAAAATTTGCCTTCTTCCTCTCTCTCTCTCTCTCTCTCTCTCTCTCTCTCTCTCCTCTCTCTCTCTCTCTCTCTCTCTCTCTCTTTTCTCTCTCTCATCATCATCATTCATCATCATCTATCTTCATTTTCTTCTTCTTCTTCTTCCTCTTCTTCTTCTTCGCAAGTCCTAGCAACTTTTTGCAATTCTTTGCATTTCTTCTAAGCAATTTCTTTTTCTTCTTCATCATTATTTCTCCTCCTCCTCCCCTTTTTTCTCTTATCATTTTTTTCATTATCGTGTTTACATTGGGTTTGTTCATATTGGACATGGAGGAAATCTTGCAAAAGCATTCTTTCCAAATTGGGTTGACTGCTGAGGGTTTTAACCTTGGGAATGGCCAACAATAAACTCTTACCACCGTACACTTAAGGGGACGGGATAGCTCAGTGTTCAGAGTGCTGGGTTTCCCCCTAGTCAAGTTAAGCAGCGTCGAGCGTGGTTGCCAATTGGATGGGTGACCGTTTGCGCGCCTTGACTACAATAATACAGTTCACCTAGCTGTAAATGAGTACCTGCCCTCTTTAGAGCCATGGAAGGGAAGTAAAGCAGCGAGGGAGAGGGAATGGGCGCCGCCCTCAACTTGCTGGGCCCTAAAGAAGCTGAGGTCTCTGACACCTCGCTCCCCTACGACCACACAGGTTAGGGCCTACGGGACACTTTTACCATACACTGCCAGCCCCACCCCACAGACAGTTTTGCAGCACTTTCTTCCGCTAACCTCTCTCCTTCCTCTAAACACAGGGCCCCCTTCACACAGCCCCTCTAAATCACACCAAATAGTCCCTAATAATCTCGGGAAATCTCCGTTTAGGTCACAATACTTACTAGGCGGGTGAGTTTCCATCTTCGTGACGTTGCTTCTACAATTGTAACATTTTTGGGTTGGCCCCAGGTGCTGAAGTGGGAGAACTCGCCGAAGCGTGGGACCTCCGACTTTCTGGCTTCTGACTACAGTCCTGATATCGGAGAAATCTGGAAAGGATTATAACAGGGTTCGTACGGTCCTTGAAAGTCCTTGAATTTTGGACCTCCCTTTTCAAGGCCTTGAAAGTTCTTGAAAATCAGGCATATGCCTCCAGGTGCTTGAAAAGTCCTTGAATTTTACTGTTACCAAAGAAAAAAAGAAGGATAAAGAGAGAGAGATTGGCATGGTGAGATCAGATATGGTACTGACTGTAAATTCGTGGAATTTTTATAAAAGTAAAAAAAAGAGAAGAAGAAAAAATAGGAGAAAAAAGAAATCTACGAAAGCAGGCCAAGGGAACTAACTCTTCCATGCCGGTTAGTAATTACTCCCTTTCTCTGCTTTATGTCACAAGGCAATTCAAGCCTAGGTAGGCCTAACAAGACAACTTTTTCTGTTGAAAGACCATGTGTACCAACAATGGGTGTCAAGTTTCATGATAGGGATGGACTAGCAGCTCTAATATATTTTCACTGGCTGTTCCACGTGGGGTCAGAGAGCAATGGTTATATTAAATTAAATACAACAGTCAGCAGGCCACTGGCCTTCCCTTTTTCATGGTAGTTACGTTCCTCTAGTCCCTCTCCCTCTCCCCCCCTCTCTCTCTCCTCTCTCTCTCTTCTCTCTCTTGACACACACACACACACACTGGAAGTAAATGACTGACTTACACAGGCGCGCACACACACACACACACACACACACACACACACACACACACACACACACAGATTTACAAGGTAGGTTTACTTGCTTTCAGCCCCAAGGTGTAGTATTGTGGATTATTTTATTTGTTCAAAGATCATTTATGAAACAGGTAAAA
Source organism: Stramonita haemastoma (assembly GCA_030674155.1). NCBI lineage: Eukaryota > Metazoa > Mollusca > Gastropoda > Neogastropoda > Muricidae > Stramonita > Stramonita haemastoma. The sequence continues at coordinate 19,485,805 of CM060340.1, forward strand.
CATATGAAAGTTAAAGATTTAATGGATTATTCTGATCATTGTCCACTTGATTTAGATATAAATATACCAAGCGTAGACATAAGTCAGAAGTCCTCAAAATAATAAGAGATACACAGGCAGATTGTATTACTAAAGATTCACCAGAACAAATACGTTTTGTATGGGATAAAAATTCCAAGGAACAATTTCAAAAGTCTCTTTTACTACCATCAATGCAATTACATATAACACAAATAAAAACTAAAACACATGCAGTTTTAGAACAAATAAATCAAAATACAAGGCAGTATGATTCAACAAATGTAGTGAATGAATGTTCCAAGCAACTATCTGATATCTTTATCAAGGTGGCGAAATTAAGCTTGAAGACCAGAAAGTCAAAACCTTTAAGAAGAATTAAACGCAATAAAAGATGGTTTGACTTAGAATGTGCAAGTACGAGAAAAGAAGTAAAATCTTTACTAAATGCAATGAACAGAACTCCATATAAAATGAACTTCGACAAAACTACTTTTCAAAAAGAAAACAGTACAATACTTTGATAAAAAATAAAAGAAAATTCTACAAAAATAAGTTAGTATCGCAGTTACATGATGCCATTGAAGAAGATCCGAGTATATTGTGGAAAACGTTACAAAAATTAAAAGAAAGTGAAGATGATGGATTGAAACATCAAAATCACATTAGTAGCAGTAAGTGGACTGAACACTTAAAAACACTTGTTGGAAAAGAACCGCAAATAGATCCAGACCGCAAAAAGCAAATACAAATAATGTTCGATGAATTGAAAATAACTGATAATCCACTCCTAGATAAAGAAATTACAACGGAGGAAATTACAAAAACAATCAAAAGACTGAAAAATAAAAAATCACCAGTAGTCTAGTCAATATTTGCAAAAAAAAGTGCCGAGAAAAGAATTAATTGTAATAGTAATGCTTTTGCGATGATTGGATAGAAAAGTAGCTAGCTATTAACATATTCAAAAAGTAGGGGAATCTAAGTGTCGGAAGGTCACTTTTTAAAAAGATTTTATGACGTCATAAAATTTGGATTTTACCATATTTTTTAAACAGTTTGTAATATGGTCTTGTGGCATATCGTTGGAAAGCTTTCGACATGCTGATTACGAATTGTGACAATAGAATCACTATTAAACGCAAGATAAAGCAAAAAGCAATGAAAGTATACTGCACATAATGCTAAATTAAGCATTTGCAGCCCATAAGCATGCAAAATCATGTATGCTTTCCTGCATTTTACCAGGATTAAACCGAGTTTACGACCACTGTATAGTCCCCACGGCTGAGTAAAGTGATAGTCTCTCCTTGAAGGTCAGAACTTTACAATGAGTATAAAATAAAACAGTGCAGGTACAGGAAAACAGCATCAGAGTTAGTTCAAATAATCACTGTGGCAAGTCACTTCAGTCGGCATAATCAGAACATAGTTCCCAACGAAGAATCAGTACACATCTGATAGTTATTGAAAGCTCAGTTTATCTAGGGTACTCTTGCTGGGATGAAATGAAGCAGCAGAATCAATCAAAATCAGGCACACCCGGTGAGTCAAATTCATTCATTTCCTGAAGCTTTAAAGAAAAAACACATACAGAGAAAGAAAGAAGAAGAGAGAAAGAAAAAGGGATGATGTGACACTCACATATTATACACTGATACACATAAAAGAATAAAATAAAAATAAATAATAATATAATAAAATAAAACATTCTTCTCCTCTCTACACTGCCCTCCTCTTTCTCTTCACTTGACTGCCCTCCTCCAATCTCTTCACTTGACTGCCTCCTCCAATCTCTTCACTTGACTGCCCTCCTCCAATCTCTTGCCCTCTAATCTCTTCACTGACTGCCCTCCTCCTTTCTTCTCTTCTTGACTGCCCTCCTCCAATCTCTTCACTTGACTGCCCTCCTCCAATCTCTTCACTTGACTGCCCTCCTCCAATCTCTCTCACTGACCTGCCTCCTCCTTCTTCTTTGACTGCCCTCCTCCTTCTTCCTTGACTGCCCTCCTCCAATCTCTTCACTTGACTGCCCTCCTCCAATCTCTTCACTTGACTGCCCTCCTCCTTTCTTCCTCTTTCACTTGACTGCCCTCCTCCAATCTCTTCACTTGACTGCCCTCCTCCAATCTCTTCACTTGACTGCCCTCCTCCAATCTCTTCACTTGACTGCCCTCCTCCAATCTCTTCACTTGACTGCCCTCCTCCAATCTCTTTCACTTGACTGCCCTCCTCCTTTCTCTCTTCTTTTGACTGCCCTCCTCCAATCTCTTCACTTGACTGCCCTCCTCCAATCTCTTCACTTGACTGCCCTCCTCCTGTCTCTTCACTTGACTGCCCTCCTCCTGTTCTCTTCACTTGACTGCCCTCCTCCAATCTCTTCACTTGACTGCCCTCCTCCTTTCTCCTCTCGCTTTATTCTCCTCCTCCTTTCTCCTCTCTCTACATTCCCCTTCCCTCTCTACATTCTCCTGAAGGGTATCATATGATGCCCATCTTCAGTTTGCTCACTTCTCTGACTGAGGAGCATCATTCACCTTTTGCAGGTCACCAGGAAAGAAGGCCTGGAGTTGATTTTTTCAGGATAACCCCCCAGCGGGGCCCAGCTTAAGACAGGCTGCCCAGGGAGATGGTCTTTCTGGAGCAGGCCCTCATCATACCTGCCCCCATCATACTCCCCCATAACTTTCCTCCACCCTCCATGTACTTATATATATATCTTTTTTTTTTTCTTTTTAAATTAAAGGGCATAGTTTTGTCAACTACAAGGTACATAGTAAAACTCCCACTGAAATTCGAACCCATGACACACGGGGACATACAGACCACAAAGTCTGTTCGTCTTATCCAACAGGCCACTGTGCCTGCTTATGAGGTAAGTGAACTTGGGAAATATATATCTGATTTCAGGCTGAGAAGCATGTAGGATATAGAAAATTCCTATTGTGCTGCATTGTGTTCTATTTTACCGTAATGATCCTAAAATGTTGTTTTTCTAAAGTTTATTCTTTTTATAATTTCATTTTATTTTTTATTGT
>CM060340.1:19493860-19531360 GCA_030674155.1 Stramonita haemastoma
ATGGATGCCGCAATTCTAGAGTCCAAAGAAATCTTTCTTATGGGAGATTTCAACATAGATCTGACAATCCCTGGATCAAAATGGAACATCAATTATGCCATGTATGGTTTAGAGCAAATAATTGATCGTCCAACTCGAATTACTAATAACACTAGCACCCTCATTGATCACATTTACACTACTTCAAAGACCAACATAGCAGAAACATGCTCAGTGCAGACAGGTTGTAGCGATCACTCTTCCATTTGCTTTACATGGCGGAAAAAAGGAATAAAGATACCCAAATCAGGACACAAGGAGATATCCTACCGCTCCTTTAGACACTTTGATAAAGATGCCTTCATTAATGATATTCTTAATTCAAACTTAGACTATGTTTATCAGATTACAAATCCAGATGATGCTGTTAACTATTGGATAGAGACATTCATAGCTACCTATGATAAGCACGCTCCATTTATTAAGAAAAGAATAAAATATTTCATGAAACCTCCATGGTTAACAAAAGAAATTGAAAACGAAATGAATCTAAGAGACTATTTATTAAAATCGAAGCAAAGAGATGAATATAAAAAGCAAAGAAACAAAGTCAATTCAATGAAGCGCAAAGCCAAAACAAAATACTTTCAAGATTTGCTATCTTCAGCCCAAAATCCAAAAGCGATTTGGAAAGCCATTAATACCTTAACTAATAACTCAAGACATAACTCCCAAAAAGTCATAAAAGAAATATCAGCAGAAAACCTGAATTCTCACTTTGCAAACATTGCTGACTCTATAATATCTAATGATAAAACAGAAACAAATGAGCTGATTGAATTAAAGCAATTCTGTTCATCAAAGAGCATCTCATCTGATTTTGTTATACCCCCAATAACAGTAACAGAAGTGCTTAATAGTATACTCAAATTGAAACAGTCAAGATCAAAAGACCTAGACAAAATTGATAGTCAAATATTAAAAATCAGTGCATATGCTATAACTGACACCCTAACCTACATATTTAACTTGTGTATTGACAAGAATTACTTCCCAATGAAGTTTAAACGAGCAAAAGTAATACCCTTACACAAATCAGGAGACCGAACCAATCCATCAAACTACAGACCAATATCCATACTGTCAGTCCTATCTAAACCATTAGAAAAACATATACAGTTTCACTTACATTCTCATTTTAAAACATATGATCTAATTAATGAAAACCAGTCAGGTTTTCGTGAAAACCATTCTTGCCATACAGCCTTAATACAACTCATTGAGCATTGTCTTTTGAATATCAATAATAATGAAATCACAGGAGTCCTTTTTCTAGACTTTGCTAAAGCCTTTGACGTGATTAGCCACTCTCTCCTTATCAAAAAATTAAAATGCTATAAAATTTCTAACCAAGCATTATCATTTTTAGACTCATTTCTCACTAATCGTCATCAACTTGTTGAAGTTGGGCCTAGGAGATCAACCTTATTACCCGTGAAATATGGAATACCTCAGGGATCAATACTAGGACCACTTCTTTTCTCCATTTATATTAACGACCTACCTCTGCATATCCATTGTTCATGTCATATGTTTGCTGATGATACATCAATTCAATGTAACAACAATGATCCAAACCAGCTTGTGAATGATATGCAGGCAGATATCAATAAACTTATCGAATGGACAGAACTCAATCACATGTCTCTTAATTCTAATAAAACAAAATGTATGTTTATAACTACTCGGCAAAAAAGACAGAAATTGCGTTCTCCATTCGCGCCTATATATATCCATGGACAACAAATCGAAGAAGTAGTCTCACACAAAGTACTAGGTGCAGTAATTGACAACGATTTGTCTTGGTCAGATCACATAGCTGCATTAGGAAAAAGAATCTCAGTAAGATTATATCAACTTAGGAAAATCAAAAATTTTCTAAATCTACAGTCACGAAAACTATTCTTTCATGCACATATTCTATCTCTTATAAATTATGTTTCTACCTTATGGGACAGTGCCAGTGAAACAAACCTAAAGCATATAAGCCGCCTACATAAAAGAGCTGTTAAACTAATCCGATTGAATCCTAATACACTGACCACCACCAACTACAAAGAACTAGATATTCTTCCACTTAAAGACAGACTACAGTTCAACAAGTACCTATGTATGTTCAATATATTAAACCGAAAAGCCCCAAAGAGAATTGTGGAAAATTTTGCTGTCAATATATACAGGCCTACCCATAGACTGTTTCTGCCCAGGCCCCATAATAATCTCTATAAATCAAGCCTTGCATATTCAGGAAGAACATTGTGGAATAGCCTACCTCCCTGTCTGAAATCAGTTCCTTCTAAACAAATGTTTAAGAAGCTTTTGAAGAGACATTTGATGGACAAACTGTAAGTCCACGATTATGTTCGATACTACCTCACGTTTGGATGTTTGTTGTTCATGCCCATGTTATTTTGTAATTTTATCATTTGTATGTGTGACGTGAGCTTATGTTGTACTGTCTTGGGTCTGGGTTTTTTGTTGTTGTTTTTTATCTTGAGAGATTTGTTGTAAAAAAAATCCTCATTTACTTGAGTTTTTCAACAAGGTTGATATTTGTCTTTGCATGCTTTAGAAGTCATCTTTATGATTTTTTTTAGTGAGGGCAGGATGAAAAAAAGTTGTGTAAACTTAATCTTTTACCCTCAATAAAGATCATTTTGACTTGACTTGACTTGACTTGACTTGACACACACACATATATATATATATATATATATATATATATATATATATATATATATATATATATATGTATGTATATGTATATGTATATGTATATGTATGTATGTATATGTATATGTATATGTATATGTATATGTATATATATGTATATATATATATATATATATATATATATATATATATATATATATATATATATATATATATATCAGGCCCATGGTTTGAAACTCTAAACAATGACTATTTCTCTTAATGCCAGGACCTCTGGCCATGTTCATTAAAGTCAAACACACTTTCAAATAAAACAAAACAATGCACACAGAGAGCCGATTTTGACAAGAGTGGTTTACCATACATACATTCCTACATTACTGTATAATGTAGGAGCTGGCCCAACACACGTGGACTGTTGTTTCGATGCTGTCTGGTCAAATAGGCACATCAGCGCAGTACATACCATGCATCTCCTAAAAAACAATTAAGCAGTTGAAGTGTGTGTTAAATTTCAAAAGATAAGTCATTAATGCTAAACGAAATAAGAATAAGTAGCATTACAGCTTTGGCACGAAGGTCCTTTCTCTTGCAGCCACGGGTCTTTCTCGGTCAAAACTGGGTGGAGCCTGACCAAAAAAGGGAGGATGCCGCGGCACCAGAAGCAGGCCAGCTTTAGCAAACGATCAGTCTCAGAGTGTGAAATATCGTTTATTAGTGTGTTTGTTTATTGATTTTCGGCATCTTCCGACACCTACTTTTTCCTACTTTGTAGATATGTTGTTTATGGTATTTTTATCTACCCACTGCACCAAGTTTGAAAAACTATTGCAATTAGTTCTTTGCGAAATGCAAGGATTGACTACACTACAGGAAAAGATGGAATAACAAATGAAATGATTAAATCAGTTTCACCTAGTCTTATAGAGACAATGCGGGATATTTTCAATTTAGTGTTAGAAACGGGTATATATCCCTCTGACTGGAAAGTGGGAGTGAATGTCCCGATCTATAAAAGTGGATGCACATATAATCCGGAAAACTACAGAGGAATTACGTTAACGAACACTATTGGAAAACTATTTTGTCAAATACTAAATCAAAGAATATCTGAATATTTAGAAAATAACAATAGTATTGTCAGAGAACAAGCTGGATTTAGGAAAACATGCAGAACAACGGACCATATCTTTCTACTTAACAATTTAATAGATAAAGTGCTAAAAGTAAAAAGTAAAAGACTTTATTGCTGCTTTGTAGATTTTCAGAAAGCTTTCGATAATGTGTGGCATGAGGGTCTTCTAATAAAGCTAAACGAAATAGGGATAACAGGTAAAACCTATAATGTTATTAAAAACATGTATTGGAATGCAACAGTAATTACAAACAGGCAAGGAAAACACACTGGTGAAATCAGAGTGAAAAGAGGGGTGCATCAGGGAAATACATTAAGCCCTACATTATTTAATATATATGTCAATGATATAGTTCAGTATAATTGACGAGAAAGATTCACCATATATAACTTTGAGAGACCGAATTCCTTGTTTACTATATGCTGATGACCTAGCATTACTATCAACAACCAAAGTAGGTCTTCAAACTAAATTGAATAAACTTCAAGAATACAGTTCAGACTGGGGCTTAAAGATAAACAAAACCAAAACAAAGGTAAAAGTCTTTAAGAGATCACCACCTAAAATTCCCATACATTTTAAGTGTGGAGAGCATGTAATTGAAACAGTAGAAACTTACAAATATCTAGGTGTCATCTTTCATCAGAATGGTAAGTTTCAAGCAACACAAGAACATTTAGTAAAACAAAGTAATCAAGCATTGTACGCCTTTAAAAGAGCAGTTCATGGACAAAATTTAAAGACTACTATAATAATGTGTTTATTTGACTCATTAATAACTCCTGTTTTAACTTATGGAGCAGAAGTTTGGTTTCCTTTTTGTTTTCATGGGGAGACAGAATTTCATATTGATGAATTGTTCAAGACATGCTTATCAAATCAGTTTCTGTATGAAACTTTTCATATAAAACTTTGTAAACAAATACTGGGAGTTCATAAAAAAGCATTGGTACTACCCACTCTGGGTGAATTAGGAAGATTTCCACTGACTCTTAAAATCATATGCCAGATAATATCCTTTTGGATTCATTTAACAGAATCAAAACCAAACTCTTATATTAGAATAGTATACGATTATTTGTATCAGACGAATACATGTGATAAATGGATCAATACAGTAAAAAATATCCTTTACACAATTGGGTTTAAACGTGTGTGGTAAAACCAGAGTACTTTTGATGTTCATCAGTTAAGTTATGCTGTTCAAAGAAAGCTTCAGACTATGTATAAAACAGTCTGGAACTACCTGAAAAAACAGTTTGCAAAACTAAAATTTTATGATTTTGTAACCAAGGAATACAGACTGGAACCATATCTTATTAACTAAGAAAACAAAACTCATAAAAATATTTTTTGTAAATTTCGCTTAAGCTGTCACGATTTAATGATAGAGAAAGGGAGACACCAAGATATGCCCAGAAAGGACAGAAAATGTAAATACTGTAACAAAATAGAAGATGAATTTCATGTACTCGATGAATGTGTGTTATATGATGAACTCAGAAACAATTTGTTATTTAAAGTTAAAACCAAAGACAAAGTACGTAAAAAACATATAGATAAGGTAAGCGACATAATCGCAGTTGATATATATCAAGCAGATATCATTAGATATGTGAATGAATGTTTTGAGAAAAGAGAAAAAGAGAAGAAGAATGCAACATGTTTTTAGTGGACATCATTTTGGGCAGAAAGATAATTAAAACTTATGTTTGTTTTGTTGTGTCAAGTAAGTCTGCATGACTTAAATGGCAATAAAATATTTTGAATCTTGAATCTTGAATCACACACACACACACACACACACACACACACACACACACACACACACACACACACACACACACACACACACAACTTCTCTCTCTCTGTCTCTCTCTATCTCTGTCTCTCTCTCTCATTTTCTCCACCTCTCCCTGTCTCTTACACACACAGACACACACACCTCTTCCCCCCCCCCCTCTCTCTCTCTCTCTGTTTCTCTGTCTATGTGTGTCTGTCCTTTCTTTCTCTTTCTTCCTCTATCTGCGTTAGTGCAGCCGCCGCTGTAGCCTAGTGGTTAGGGTGTTGGACTCGTAATCTAAAGGTTGCGGGTTGGATCGCAGCTTTCAGCTATGGTGTTGTGACCTTGGAAAAGGCACTTTACGGCTATTTTCTCACCCCACCCAGGTGTAAAAGGGGTACCAACCTTGTGTTGGGGGTTAACCCTGCGATAGACTGGCGTCCTATCCAGGGGTAGTCTACGACTCTCAGTCGCTTAACGCCACAGAAACCGGGATAAGCACCGGCCTGATGAGCCTTAGGCTCGGGACAGACTTTAACTGCGTTAGTGCACATTTGTCTAGAAATATACTCATTTTTGCTATGTGATTACTTGGGAATAGAACCTCCTTTAGATTGAAGAAATGACAGAAAAAGTCATACTTGGAGAGCTTATTTCAGGGTAGAAATTGCTTAGTATCAAGAACTGAAATTAGTTCAAGGAGAGGCCGTTAAACAGGCTAGAATTGTTGAAAAATCTGCAGCTTCAGGGGGCGTTGCCCCCGACCCCCACAAGGAGCTCTGCCCCTTCACCCCGCCAGGGGGCAATGCCCCCTGGAACCCCCCCCCCCCCCCCCCCCCCCACCTTTCACGATTTTTGGAGTCTGTCAATTCCTATCCCTGCAACACTGAAACTTGATGGGGCATCAGAGACACGCGCGGGGATGTGCATACAGTAATATAAGGGGGGAATTATACTTAAATTGCTTCAGGATTGATTTTTTTTCTTCAGGATTTGGAATGTCCAAAGGACAAAAAAAATGTGGATTGAGAGATTTTTTTCACTTTCACCCATGTCAATGTGTTGTGATGTGAAAATCTGTCCACAGCAATACCATAAGCTATTCCCCCTTTCCAGCCCCTCCCCCCTCCCTTCCAACCTGTTATCCAGGAGGATGAATGTTTACTATTGTAAACTATTAGTCTCCTGGGTAAAGTAACTCACAGGGAGCTTTACACATATTTAGACTTTGAGAACCAGCATGCAGAGAAATTATGAATGAACAAATGGGGTGATCACTTAGATTGAAATTGTTTTAAGCGAAGTGCACACTTTAGGCCAACGATTGTTTTTGATTTAGCCCAGTTAACTGCTGTAGAAATTTTTCTTGTTATGAAGAAAATTTGGACCAAATGGCTATAGATATTTTCTTTTCAGCTGTAAAGTGTGTAGACATTGTTAAAATGTAAGCACTATTTGTCGATGGAGGTCTTTGAAAATTGAGAGTGAGGTCCTTGAAAGTCCTTGAAAAGTCCTTGAATTTTCTTCCCAAAGATCTGTATGAACCCTGTATAATTTGACTAAAACTAACAAAACCATAACCTACAAGGTTGTAGATGAGCGAGGTATCAGAGACCTCAGCTTCTCTAGGGGCCAGCATATTTAGGGCGGTGCCCATCTCTCTCTCTCTCTCTCTTCTCTCTCTCTCTCTCTCTCTCTCTCTCTCTCTCTCTCTCGATTTTTTTGCTGTTAACTTGTTTGTCAAATATTACACTTTTCATCCGAAACCATGCCCGTTGTTGGCCTACCAACAGCGTTGACAGTTACTCTGGATGCTCTGCTCCAAGAAAATCGCCTGACTTCCTGGAAAATTGCTGGAAGTGGCGACAGTACAGTTATTGTGCTACGACTGCAAGCCAGCCAAGCTAACAACAGCAACATGGCGAATCAGCACACCCCTGTCAGCTACCGAAAAAAGCCTCCAAGCCAGACTGACAGAGACAGACGAAGGGGGGAGGAGAGGAGAAGGACAGCACAGAGCCAAGAGCTGGAGGAAAGTGAAAATATTGTGACAAAAGAACATTCGCAATGTTTGTGTATGCCAACACCTCCTTCAGGCTGCGCTGTGTCACGTACTGACACACCCCCTTCTGCCATCAACACACAATTGCAAGAGGGGGCACGTGAAATCCGCCATGCACCAAACGATGTCACCGAGTCGGGGAAAGAAAAGCCCGCTGATCTGCAACGTGACATTGACCTTGCCTCTATGTTTACAACGGAAACTGCGGAGTGTGACGTCACTGACGATCCTCTTGCGAAAGTTCAGGCAGTTGGAACGAGTGCCGACGCCATCAAGAAACACGTGGCTGAACTGACAGACAAATGGAGGCAGCGGAGGCTGAGGGACACCCAGAGGAACCAGGACTTTCGTCGCGTGTTCACCAGCAAACGGCATCCAGACACGATGGTATGTGAAACTGACGATCTCGTGTTTCGTTTCCAATGGACTGCTGCTGGTGACACCCCCCCCCCCCCCCGATTTGTTTTGGTTCATGAAGAGGGACACCAGGCTGATGACCCACGAGGAAAGCTTTGTGTACAACAAACTGAAGCTGTGGTCCCTTGCTGACCGGGAGCGTCTGAAAGATCGAATCAGTGCCGGACTTGATGTGATGCATGTGATAGTGGAGGCAGTTCGATTCTTGCTTGGATAGCCCGTGTGTGTGTGTGTGTGTGTGTGTGTGTGTGTGTGTGTGTGTGTGTGTGTGTGTGTGGTGTGTGTATGAGTGCGTGCGTATATGTGTGTATGCATGTAAATTTAAGGGTGTATGTGCGTGCGTTCGTGCGTGTGTTTATGTGTGTGTGTGTGTGTGTGTGTGTGTGTGTGTGTGTGTGTGTTTGAGCTTGTGGATATGTTTGTGTAGGTATTTATGTATACGTGTGTGTTTAAACGTGGATGTGAATGTGTGTGTGTGCGTGTATATATGTATGTGTGTGTGAGTGTGTGAATGTGTGTGTTTGAGGGAGAACGTGTGTGTGTTTGTGTGTGGGGGGTATGCATGAGAGAGAGAGAGAGAGAGAGAGAGAGAGAGAGAGAGAGAGAGAGAGAGAGAGAGAGAGAGAGAGAGAGAGAGAATAGCTGAACCGACATGCCCCCTGGATTATCACGAATCTGTCACGTGTTAGTGGTGTACAGTTGCACAAGCCATGAAAAAAGAGGGAAGAAGAGACATCGTAACACAGTTTTCTTGTCGCTGACCAGTTTGTTGTTAGATGATGATTTTTGGATTTGTAATATTTTGTGGAAATTCCTCCCCCTTGACAATTGACAATTCCAGTTGTAAGGGTTAATCAAAGCTTATGAAAAAAGGATCTAAATTTATCATGTAACCATGTTGTGGCATCCATGACATGATGACCTTTTGGGTTGTAATTAAGGAAGTTCTCAATACATAACGTTTTGTGTGTTGTGCCCAGCCCCCCTCCCACTGTCCCCTTGTTAATGGGCATCCTGCCTATAACAATAAACTTTTGTCATTGTCATTGTCATTGTTATTCTCTCTCTCTCTCTCTCTCTCTCTCTCTCTCTCTCTCCTCTCTCTCTCTCTCTTTCTCTCTCTCTGTCTCTGTCTGTCTGTCTGTCTGTCTGTCTGTCTCTCTCTCTCTCTCTCTCTCTCTCTCTCTCTGGCTGTACCTTCCCTGACCCTAAAAAGGCAGGTACTTACAGCTGGGTGAACTGGGGGACTATACTGAAGCCAAGGCGTGCAACTACTTAATAAACCTTGGCAGTGGGAAAACGAGTGCTCTGACATGACCACTGAGCAGTCCCGTCCCCAACTACTATACTCCTACTGCTTTTGAAACAAACAAAAAACTACAGGTAATCAAATTTGCGTCCCAGCGGAGATTTCGAGATTTCCGATTTAGTGACTTGGGGAGGAAGCCCTGTGTTTATAGGAAGCCCTTGCAACAGGGACATGTGTTTGGTTTATTATAGTCCCAGGGTATCTGGTTTAGGGGCTGTACCATCAACCAACTATCATAGACTGTAGACTATACACAACAGTGATATTGTTGTTGTTGTGATTGTGTTTACTTCTCAGCTGAAAAAAAAGCACAACACGAACACACCACTGAGCTGTATGTAGGCTTATTAGTTAAAGGTTGTCGGTGGGTTCTCCATTTATCTATCTATCTGTCTATCTATCTATCTATCCCTTAGTCTGGCTGCCCTGGGGGCACCCATGAAGACTTGACAACCAGTTCCTTCCATTCCTCTCTCTGTTCTGCCTTTCTCAGGGTTTTGTTGAGCTCTAGGCCTGTTGATTTTCTGATGTTGTCCTCCCATCTCTTCCTTGTACTGCCTCTTTTTCTTCCTCCTAGGACGGTGCCTTGCAGTATTATTTTTGCTAGTCCCTTTGATCTTGTGACATGTCATGTTATGTCTGCCTGTGGTCCCTTCTGGGGCTTAGGCCGCCAACCAGCTGTCTCCAGGAATCTGGGTCCTGGGCTAGGTGTTCCAGTTGTCCCCACGTCTTATCCTGGTGGAGATAATGATCTTCGGTGTGTGATGGCTTCCAGATGACTCTGGCTTTCACAGCCCGACTTCATACACCTTCCAGCTGGAGGTCCATCCCTTCCCAGGTCCACGATGTCTGTTAAATTGCTATTTGGTTTTGCTATTTGGCGTAGGCTATCTGTAGCTAATGGGGTTTTTCACAGGGTGGGGTAGCTAACCCTATGCCCAACCCTCCTCCTTTTTCAGCGGGGCTTGGGACCCTCCTAGGCGGAGTTCATCTTGTGACATGCCTACCACTTAAGTTTACGCTTGGCTTCTAAGTTCTTTATGATTGATAGAAGATTTTAGTAGGGACCAATGGTTTGCTGGATTCTGTCTGTGGGTTACAGCCCCGATGTGGCCTGTGTGGTCAGCCAGGCTATAAACAACCTGATTGGACCCTTCTTTTCCATACAGGCCACTCCTTTTCTTCTTTGGCCGTGACTCTTCACCATTGCACCTTTGGTTAGCAACAGGCGACCAATAACAACACAAACAAGTTTTCATTGGCTCAGAGGGAAAGCATGTGACGGCTTCAGCGGGCAGGTTGAGTTTTGGCTGAACCAATCAGAATGCCTTTACTTCCGTTAATGACACTATGGCCTGCAGCCATGATCTAGAAGTTCTGACAATTTTTTCTCTCCAAATTTATGCATCACTATCACACATAATAATAACCTGGTGAAGATATGGAAGAATGTACTTGCCTCCCCAAAGAAGGTTGAACTATGTCAGGTTCACACTCAGTGTCTGAAAAATTAAGTGCAGTCTTCTAACCATGTATCAAGGAATTTAGGGGGAGGGGCGGAATTAAGTCACTTTCCTTCCAGCTGCACATAAAAATTTATGGACAACTCATTAACTGCCCAGTGGTCTTTTCCTTCTGAAATTGGAATTAATTTTAATGGGAAAAAAAGAAAACTTTACAGGGCCTGTGATTGTGTAAGTGTTGGCTTTGATAATGATTTTTTTTTTAAAGTTGATTGTTGTTTTGTTTTTTTTAATTGAAGAATATAAGATAGAATTAATTGAGTCAACAAGCACCACCAACATGTTCAATCCTTTTCCTTTGCATTTGTTATCTGCAATGAATTATGGACAATTCCATAGTTACTATCAAACATGTGTCACAGAGTTTGTAACCATACCAGACATGACAAGCTCCATATGTACACTCAGTTTAATAACTTTAAAAAGTTTGCCCAGCTGGACATTTATAGCCATATTTGGTGGAATGCCTAGTGCCTGGTCTTCTTCTGCCCTTTGTCGCTCTGCAGGAGGTCTGCCGGCTGGTCTCAGCTGACACACATTCCAACTTCAGAGCAGCTCATTAAAATGTTCATGAGAAAAAAGATACAAATGTGCTCTAAATTTTTTTTTTTTAACTGTAAGAGTATGGGCTGAGTAGGCAGAAAAGAGAGAGAGAGAGAGAGAGAGGGGAGAGAGAGAGAGAGAGAGAGAGAGAGAGAGAGAGAGAGAGAGAGAGAGAGGGGAAGGGAAAGGGCAGACACACAGAAAACGATGAAACAGGGGAAATTTCTAGCAAAGAATTTCCAGAAAGTGTGGATGCTATATCTACTAAAAGAGCCCCTGGCATCCCTACAGTGGAAGGTGAACAGATTTTGGGTGAAGGCTGCTCCACCATGCTCCAGGATTAGTGCTGGGCTTCTGGCGAATTCCTCCAGAATGATAATTATGATGAAAGGGATTTGTGTAGGGCTTCTGGTGAAGTCCTCCAGAATGATTTTTTTTAATAAGTCAGAATGATGATTATATTATTCTTTTAACTTTATTCTTTTATATCGAGGATAATGGAATAAGTACTCGTGTACTTGTGCTTTTTTTTTTACATCCAGTCCCCTGTGTATGCATTTTTTTGTAAATCGTGTCATCTGTCATTATGATGAAAAGTGCCAAGTTACTTGTAAGACAGGATTCATGCCGAAGTGGGATGTGCTGGGCCTATTAATTTTGTCAAGCACTTAACAGCAGTGCAACACATTGATTTTTTGCTCATATGACAGACAACAATAGGCCTGCTTGCTACCTGAACGTCAGTTGAAGAAGAAGAACTGAAGAATTGCAAAGAAGAATTGCAAAGAAGAAGATTTGCGAAGAAGAATCAAGAAGAAAAGAGAAGAATAAGAATAAGAATTGCAAAGAAGAAGAAGAAGAATTTGCAAAAGAAGAAGAAGAAGAAGAGTCCTTGAGTCTGGACCCAACCTTACCCAGGCATAGAATTTATTTGGTCATCCCTGGCTGTCACTAACTAAGAGACTCTGCCACACGCTTTTTAATGAACAACACCATTGTAAGCCTATATATTTTTTAAAAATTGAAATGCATCACAGCCATTATACAGGCATACATTTGCACAGGACAAAACAGTCCTCTGTAAATAACTCAGTCTCATGATGTACTATGTATATGTCGTACTCAATCTGTACAATTTGCACATTGTATACAATGCGCAACATTTCATGCTTAGTGTCTACAATGCCCAATACATTTTGCACATTATACACAATGAGCGAAACAGTTACACACTGTATATAATGAGCAATACTGTAAAGTTGCTCATTGTATACAATGCCACAGAGTGAGCGAGTCCATAAAATTAACATTGATTCAGATTCTTTAATGCCATTTGTCTATTGTAAAAATATTCACAAGAAAACATAGGAAAATGTTTTGGTGTTGGTTCATCCAAGCAGTTAGTAAAATACACATTAAATCTTGTCAATACACATGAATGCATACACCCTTAAAAGCACACACATGCCTACAGTCATATTCACCTTCACACACCATTTGGGAAAGCACACAAGCATCCCCCCCCACACACATACACACACACGCACACCCCACATCCGCCCACAATTAAACATGTTTCATGTTTAACTGACATGTCTCAATTGTAATTGTTCTTGCACTTTGCATTTCTCGGGTGGCAATGAGAAGTGCACTGCAGCTAAGCCTTGTGACACTTGTTTGTATGGATGCACTTGTTTGTATGGATGACTGAATGATCTTGAAACCATAAGAATAAAGATTTCAAACCAAGCCTAGTCTTAGTTACAGTCTGTACTTGTAAAGATACATGCACCATGAAATAATTAAAACTTAGGGGGGGAAACACAACACTAAAGAGAGAGACAGAGACAGACAGACAGACAGATCGACTAAGAGAGACAGACTGATAATCACAGGCAGACAGACAGACAGACAAACTGACAGAGAGAGAGAGAGAGAGAGAGAGAGAGAGAGAGAGAGAGAGAGAGAGAGAGAGAGAGAGAGAGAGAGACCTAGGGATGGACAGACCCACGACCAACCAACCAACCGACAGACACACACACAGACAGACACACAGACAGACTGATGGACACAGACAGACAGACAGAACAGAACAATGAACAATGAGCATTGAACAAAACAGACAGAACGATGAACAATGAGCATTGAACAAAATTTATTATTGTTAAAGCTTTACAACCCATTTAGCAGTGCATCAATAGACAAATGGCACTAAAGAATCTGAATCAATGTTAATTTTATGGACTTGCTCACTCTGTGCCCATTGTATACAATGAGCAACTTTACAGTATTGCTCATTATAAATTATACAGTGTGTAACTGTTTTGCTCATTGTGTATAATGTGCAAAATGTATTGTGCACTGTAGACACTGAGCATGAAATGTTGCACATTGTATACAATGTGCAAATTGTACAGATTGAGTACGACATATATAACCTTGTGGTGTCGCACACCCTCTCTAGATCATTTTAGTGGTCGGTCACTCAAACATTGGTAGCTCCTTATTTTTGTGGATAGTGGTCTCTGGTGATGTCTCGGAAAAAAAACAACCTGTGAAGCCTGTCAGACCAGGGGAAATAGTATGATCAAAATTTGAAATACAAAGAAGAGTTGTAAAGTATGGCGAAGAATAATTGAGGAGAAGAAAAACTGGGAAGAAAAAATTGCGAAGAACTGTGAAGAAGAAGGATTACGAAGAAGAATTAAAAGAATTGCAAAGAAGGAGAAGAAGACGAAAAAAGAACTGTGAAGAATAATTGCGAAGAAAAATTATTATGAAGAAGAAGAAGATCTAATAACTCGAATACCTTTTTCAGTCACGGCAGGTTTCTCTGCGTAAAATTCGGGCCGCTCTCCCCTGGGAGAGCGTGTTGCAACAAAAGCAGCGCCACCCATTAACCCCCCCCCCCCCCCCCCCCCCCCCACCTCTTTGCAAGCATATTATTTGTTTCCCTTACATCAGAGACGATATTTTTTCTGCGGAATTTTGCCATGCGTTCTTTTTATGTGCGCTGAATGCGTTTTGCACACGGAATTTCGGTTTATCGCCTTACCGAAAGACTTGCACCCAGACCACCATTCAAAGGTCTTATGGATGGAGGGGAAAGTTTCGGTACAAAAGGAGATCAAACCCGCATTCCTCTCCTTCCAGGCAGGTGCATTACCTTAAAACCACCGAGCCTTCCTAAGAAGTGGAGGAGGAGGAGGAGGGAAAAGATGTAAGACAAAGAAGAAGAAGAAGAAGAAGAAGAAGAAGAAGAAGAAGAAGAAGAATTGCGTAGAAGAATTACGTAGAAGAAGAAGAAGAAGAAGAAGAAGAAGAAGAAGAAGAAGAAGAAGAAGAAGAAGAAGAAGAACAACAACAACAACAACAACAACAGCAACAACAACAACAACAACAACAACAACAACAACAACAACAACAACAACAACGAGGAGGAGGAGGAGGAGGAGGAGAAGAAGAAGAAGAAGAAGAAGAAGAAGAAGAAGAAGAAGAAGAAGAAGAAGAAGAAGAAGGAGGAGGAGGAGGAGGAGGAGGAGGAGGAGGAGGAGGAGGAGGAGGAGGACGACGACGACGACGACGAGAAGAAGAAGAAGAAGAAGAAGAAGAAGAAGAAGAAGAAGAAGAAGAAGAAGAATTGCGTAGAAGAAGAAGAAGAAGAAGAAGAAGAAGAAGAAGAAGAAGAAGAAGAAGAAGAAGAAGAAGACATTAAAGGGGGGTTGGGGGTGATCCCATTTCTGCCCAAGACACATTATAAATAATTATAGTGTATAAGCTGCGTTTAAACTCTTGGAAAACCAAGTACTCCAAGAGTTTAAATCTCATTTCTGTTTCCGTGGGGATGCCATCCGGGGGCTCTTTCAGTATAAATAGCATCCTCACCTTCAGGAAATTCTGTGCAAGAAATTTCCACTCTCTCTTTCTCTCTGTTTCTGTCTTTCTCTTGACCTTTCTTTTATCTCTATTCTTTATTTTCTGCCTTCCCAGTCCACTCTCCTGCCTTTTTTCCAAACAAATCTTTCATACAATATTCTGTTTTCATTGTACAACATTTTGCCTGTGTGTGCGTGTGGTTTTTTGTTTGTTTGAATGTGTGTTTTTATTTGGTTCTGACGACCAGGTAGTGATACTTAAACACTGGGATGGGCACAAGATGTCCATTCTGCAGTGGTATTTGCTTATGTGGCACTTTTTATGTATATTTTTGTACTTTAGAATGTTTGTCATTTTTTAATGTTTTTGTTTGTTTGTTCTTTTTTTTTTTTTTTAAATCTTGGGATGATAAACTAAGGGGAAAGGCAGTTGTCCTCAGCACAGCCTTGTTTATCAGCCTTAATGCACGAAATGATTTAGGTATTGTGTCAGTTAATGTTGTTGGTTTTTTTCCCCCAGGATAAACAGCGTTAGATATTTGAAAGTATTAGGAGGTGTTGATTTTAAACCTCAAGTTTAAAGTTACTGGAGCCACTGAAACTAAATGACAGCCTTCATATGCTTTTCGTGGTCGGTAGGGCAATAAATAATAATTATGGTATGGTATGGTATCCCATTTCTGAATGTTCTCGTTGATAGGATTTATGCATATGTGTGCTTATTCCTTTATCCTCGATATAAAAAGAATAAATAAATATGTTTTGGACGTGGTATAATCGATATCAAATCTAGAAGTTTTGTGTTCCCATTGTGGTATCTTAAGCACTGTTGGAATAACAAAAATGTCTGAAATATCAACTTCACATTTCGCAAATAAGTCATTTGTGTAGTTACGAACTGAATGAAATGAAGATATCTCATGAGCCTTTTTAAGGTAATCTCTAGTCGATTCTAAAAAACAACAACAACAAACAAACAAAAAACCCCCAACAACAACAGAAAACTCCTTCTTGTTAGGCTAACTGAAAGTTTGCACAGATAAACTTCTAATTCTGGCAACACACTTTGCTATACATAGTTTACGCTGATCAGAAAGTGTGTGTGTGTGTGTGTGTGTGTGTGTGATAATTGTAAAATGAACAAGAGTTTAATCATTTGAAACACGTGTATTTTTTTTCACCTAATATTGGAATCTACTCAGTGAGCTTAATTTGTTGATGACGTGCAAGCTTTTAATAGGCCTTTACGGTCTCTTAGTATCTTGTGACCGTCTTACTGTTTACATACGTAATCATTGATTAATATTTTTATCCTTTGTGACGTTGAGAGTGCGCCATTCAAGTTTTAACCAATGAGAACACCCGTTTCAAATGACCCAGGTCATGCATAATACGACCAATGAGAACACAGTTATAGTTCCGTTGAATACACCGTCCATGACGGACGGGCAGCTTCGACCGATCGACAACAATGACCAGCCACAAGATCGGCGTAAACCTTCGGGTGTCGGGAAATTGTGACCAGGGAGGTAGAAAGTACATGGAAGATTATCATGCAATCAAGTTTATCAAAAAAGATGACCGGGATTACGAGTTTGCATACTTCGGAATATTTGACGGGCATGGCGGTCCTGAAGCTTCAAGATTTGCTCGGGACAACTTGCTGAATGAGATCACCAAATACGATCAGTTTTGGAGTGATGATGACGACGATATTATGCACGCTATACGATCTGGTTTCTTGGATACGCATCAATTAATGTGGAAGGAACTAGGTAAGTAATATGCAGTCTGATTACTTCAGTTGATTTTTTTTCTCTGAACAGTTGAGTGGGTCACGGGCGGTTGTTCATAGCCTAGTATTCATTGGCGGTTGGCAAGCTTGGTTGATTTTCCTTTCGCATTTTCGGGGACTTTTCATCTGAGCAGGCATTTACTTAATGTTCTTTTCCTTTGATCAGTATTGAAAAAAGAGACCAGATACCCACGATATGGCTTGTTTCCTCCGTTTTTGATTCAAATCACAAAATGCGCGCCTTTCCCTCACCTCAAAATGATTTGTCGGTGACTGACCTTTGGCACTCGAAGTCTGTTGAAACATCCCCTTTATTTGCATGTGTTTTATTTGGATAACGATTCCTTTATGTTTTTTATTTTAAAAAATCATTTTAAATCATTGCTTATGTTTATAGTCTTTCAGTTCTCAACGTTGGCGAGGGAGCTTTTCATAAGCATGACGTTATGCATGTGTACTCGAAATCGTCAAAAGGCTAGCATTGTTAGGAAAACGTTTTTACTCCGCGAAGCAGAGAAGTAGGTCATCGTGTTGGCTGGCGACGTCATTTCATACTTCCGCGAACCTGTTCGGGCACGACTGGAGAACAGCTGACTAGGTTCGGCCTTCGGTGCAATAATCGAACAGAAAGTATAAATTGCGGCATAGTGGTGTGTTTGTTTCAGTCCGTCACACATTATTGAAGCAGGCTAGTTAAACTACCTGTTGCCAGTGTTAAAGCTGAGTCTGATCGGAGGTTCAGTGATGTTGTAATCCAGAGAAAACCCCCCAGATGCATCAAAAGGTTCGTGGGGATTATTGAATTCGTGTGATGTTGCATGTCTGCATAACACCTTATTGTGCATGGTACAACAAGTACAGTGGAAAAGTCCACATTCAATATTTGTTTGTAACGTTTACAGCCATATAGTATATAGTATACTGACAGCTTTATACTATGTGATGTTATTTATACTGCAGTTTAAGACCTGTTGATGAGTTGTCAATGGTCCTGTGTGTAAAATTACTGGAAAAAAAACTTTTCCAGTCTGTGCATCAATCTATTCATCTTTTATAATGATGCAGCCAGTTGAACTTTATGGTATTGATAATTGGTATATAAAGACAATGATAATCAGACTAGAGTTAGATATGATCAGTTGACCTGCTTGCAGTATACCATATTAGATAGGCTAGTAATACTAGTGTAGTAGTACTTAATTATATTCTCATGATTTTGTAAGTTTGTTGCTTTTAAGTACAGCATACAGTGTATGTCAACCATGACAACATTCAATGGTCAAGCCTTTGTATTTCAGTATTTGACAGCACAGACTTTAGCAAAACAAGTATTAGCAGTGAAGCTAAAGCCAAAGGTTAATGAAGATTCATGAAATTAATATACATTGCATGACATGTACTAGACATAGACAGTTGATTATAATAGTTGTGGAATAATAAATGAGTGACAGAAGGCTGTACACATTGTGTACTCCATGTGTTAGCAACTGTTAGGAGGGGGGAGGAGGTATTGGTGAGGATTGAGAGAATTGAAAGATGGCAAGTATACACTCAGTAGCCTAGGTATAAATGTAATGTGTAAATCATATTTTCAGTTTTGCATGCATCATTGCATGTCATAATTTTTGTCATTTGTGTTAGCATTGTTCATGTGTTGCTTTCAGTAAGGATGAAGTGGTTATGCAACTTAGTAACATGTCTCGTGTGTCAGTGCATGATTTGTGTGTGTGTGTGACTGGGTATAGTTATTAGTATAGGATATCATGTATAAAGTGTATTTAATTTAGTGCATGTGTTTATAAATTTATGCTTGCATACTTGTGTTTGTACAGTTTGTAAGTTTTCCGATGTTTGTACTTGCATAACGTGTCTAAATGATAAATCATTATTATTAGATGTATCTCTCTAGATCTAAGTTCTTTTATTTCAATTCAATGATAATGATCTATAAGTTCCCACTGGCACACCTGGCATACTCTTCTAAACTGAATATGTGTTATTATGTTAACGTGAATTCGCAAGATGATCTGCATGCATTCGTGCATGGGACCTCAGTTTATAGCCTCATCTTTAGTCAGGATAGTCACTAGATCACTCACTTACTCACTTACTGACTCACACACACACACGCGCGCGCGCACACACACACACACACACACACACACACACACACACACACACACACACACACACACACACACAATGCTATATGCAGTAATACCTTTTTTTTTTTTTGAAATTCTTAATCAATATTTTTTTTTAAGTACAACTTTCTAAGTTTCTTTGTATGGGCTTTTTGTTATACGCTGATTACAATGTCACTTGTGAATGTGTATCATGTTTTATTCTGGACCTCACTTGCTCAGTTTATTGACTTTATAAATTATTGTCTCATCCAAAACACAAGCACCCAGACCTTAGACTGCCTCTTCTTGACTTTATTTAGGTTGGTTTAAAGAAATGTTTTTTTCAGAAATGGAAATCACATTGTAGTTTGTTCACGAGTTGTTAATGTTAGACTTAGGGTTATACATAGTGATGGAATAGTAGATAAGGGGAAATCTTGGTTTTGATGGGATTCGAACCTGGGACCTCAAGCTGGTGCATTACTCCTGTCCAACTCCAAAACCACCGTCAGAATTGTGCACTGTGTCAGTGTTTGTGATTTTAAATTGAATTACAGTTTGTCTATGTATATCGATCTTTAGATCTGTGTATAAACTATATAATGTGTACATCAGTACATGTGTACTTGTGGTAATTAAATTTAAAATTCAATTATGTACCATAGATTAGCTCAGTGGTCAGAGCGCTCGCTTTCCCCCAGCCAATGTTCAGCAGCATCAGGCGTGGTTACCAATGGGATGGTTGGCCGTTTGCGCACCTTGGTTTCAGTACAGTCTCCCAGTTCACCCGTCTGTAAAAGGGTACCTCCTACCTGCCCTCTTTAGGGTCAGGAAAGGTAAAGCAGTGAGGGAGAGGAGATGGCGCTGCCCTCAACATGCTGGCCCTTAGAGAAGCTGAGGTCTCTTGACGCCTTGCTCCCCTACAACCACAAAGGTTATGGGACACCTTTACCTTTAGGCTTTACCTTTTACCATGGTAATTCATTGTATTGATCACTATACATAGTCATAGATTATAAATAGATCTTCATAATTATTGATGTTTGTTCACATAAGGTGGGACATGGAGGTCAAAATTGAAATTTTGTTTACAAGCCCATGTTAAAAGTTATGCCATATAATGATATATTGAAAGGGCATCATTTGTAAAGCCTAAAAATAAAAGAATTACTAGTTTTCTGCACTGTTGGCAAGGAAACAGTCCAATATGGCTGCCAAAACTAAATGTTTCAAACTCAAAGGGCTCTTTATATGTATAACAAGTAGAAGTAACCTGTTTTTACAGACATGTTTTACAACCTGAATTCTTTAAATTCACACAAGATTTTCTCCATAAATCCTTTATAGAGAAATGTATCCAGCAATTTTTAATTCTAAAAAACCCCATATGTGGCGCTCCACCACGAAATGAGTCGCTTAGCACATAACCCACTTTTCCGCTAGGAGCCATTAAAGGCAGGTAGGGTCAAGTTGGCAATTTTGAGATTTTGATTGATTATTAAAGTATAGCCGTTATTCTACCTTGTAGTGAAACATCAAATCATAATTTTGTTTCCTTTTGCCTTTAAACGTGTTTTAAAATACCCAAGCCCTCATTCTGACCACCTATTAGGATGCTAAACTTGTCAATTTCTCATTTTGTCATTTCCTGCAGTCTAGCATTTTAACTTTCAATAACTTTTCCTAGAATTGTCCGATTTTTTAATCTGCTTTTTGCGTTGTATAGCCATTCCATTGCAGTTTGATATCATATCAATAACTAAAAATTGACCTCTGGTGCAATGCGTCTCATTATGTGGTGGAGCGTCACATATGATTTCGGCCACCCATGTCTAACCGGCTTAAGATATATAAAATATATATATTTTACCAGGGTTTGCGATAACCGGTAATTGTGGGTATTTTACCAATTGTAAACAGGGTATACCGAAAATTTTTGAAGCAGCCGGTACCGCGTACTGATTCTGTTTGCCTGTGACCGATTAGATTTCCGTCTAAAAAAAAAAGTCTGAAGTGACATTTTCTGACATGCGCCTGTACTGTGCTTACGCAGGTCTACCCCTTCCTACCACCTCTTCCGACGAACATCTTTGGCGCCAGCCTCATTAGCCTAGCACGCAGAACAGCAAGCTTTACTGTGAAAGAATAGAGCTTCGCGCTCTTCTCGGTATGACAGTAACTTCCATACACAATGAGTAAATGGGGCCTAGATTTATTTATTCTTTATTCTTTTAATCTTTTATATCGAGGATAATGGAATAAGCACTTTTGTGCTTTTTTACATCCAGTTCCCATGTGTATGCAGTTTTGGAAATGTCATCTGTTCCCACCAGCACACATGGCCTGCTCTTACGAAAAGCGGAGGGTCTTTGACTGAATTTGCGCGTTGCTTTGAGAGAGAAGAGTCAAAAACTAAATCTAATTTGAACGAAAGATCTAGATGAGCACTAAGCATAGAAACAAGAAAGAAGAATATAAGTCTCACGAATGATGCCATGCAAAACAACAGACTGACACAGACAGTGACACAGGCGCTAGAAAAAAAAACCCTATTTCCTGCGTGGCTTCATGCCCAAGAAGCGAGTGGCAGCAGCAGGGCAGTCAAAGTCTGAGAGATTTGCGTTCAATTTAGATTTAGTTTTGCTGCCGAACAATCCCCCCCTCCCCCACCCCCTCACTGAATAGTTCCGTTTTGTTCACAGTACATACCAGATTTTATTTCCTGGGGACCGATTTTGGGGGAGTTGGTCAAGATATCTCAGAAATGGCAACTCGCAGTACCTTTTTTAAAAAATCCTAGTGCAAACCCTGTTTTACTAGTTGTATGCATTTTAGGCAAAGTGTGGATCTGAGACATTTTGAGTACTGAAATCCTTACTGTTCTGTGGTACTGGTAGTGACAGTACTAGTGTCAGTGTGCGTCACACACTTAAACATCAAAGTCAAAGTTCGGACACAGAACCTCAGTTTATGTTTTCATTTGACTTTTGGGGAAGTGGAATTGGTACTACCACTAGGCTGTCAGATCATGGGCGTTATGTTCAACCCACTAGGCTGTCCTGCCCCACTCCCCCCCTCCCCAAATTGCATTAAATGAGCATCACCACCCGTTAAATTGTTGATTGTGAAGATGATGTAAAACACAACGAAAAAATGATGTTGGTGTTGCAGACAATTGGCCACGCACAGTGAGCGGGCTACCATCCACTTCTGGTACCACCGCCAGCATTGCCATCATCAAGAAGTGCAAGCTGTACATTGGGCATGTTGGCGACTCGGGCATTGTGCTGGGCTGCGACGAAGGTCCTCGCAATGCCATCTTTATGAAACCCAAGTGCCTGACCAAGGTACTGTTTGATTTCATGCTGATAGTGATAGTGTGAAGACTTCTGTGTGTACGTCACATGCATACATGTGACTGTGTGCGTGTGTCACTGTGTGTGTGTGTGTGTGTGTGTGTGAGACTGTGTGTGAGAGAGAGAGAGCTCAGAGAGAGATTTAATTTATTTTATTTTCACAATTCACATGCTTTCCAATCAGGTCTAAGGAAATGAGAGTGATGCATTTCATACTAGATCTGTGTCTTGGGCTGTAGACTGTAGCAGTGTTGATTCTAGGGTGCGCCCTTGCGGGATTCCCGTATTTTTTTCAACTTTGCCGCAAAATAATGGGACCAGTGCGCCCTAACGGACGCAAAAAAACTGTGGATAGCGCATAATTATTTGAACAAACAGTGTGCCCCCACAAATGCCGTTTGTATAGTTTCAAAATAGCGCTTCATGATTAGCGCCTACAGTCATCACAATCGTGACAAAGCGGCTGGTCTGACGTCATTTTCCTACCCATTTACGTCATTTTTCAAAGGAGCTGTGTACTCTTGAAACAATGACGTCATTGTGACAGAGATCGTTAGTGGAAGAAGCCGCGTCCCAGCAGGGTTCAAAGCTGGTAGACCAAAGAGTTTTCAAGACGGTTTTTCAGATCTGGCTTGACAAGTAGCCCATGCTTGGCAACAATAATGATAGCATAGGGTAGACTATCGGCTGCATATCAAAAATGACTTTGACACCCCCCCCCCTCTCTCTCTCTCTCTCTCTCTCTCTCTCTCTCTCTCTCTTCTCTCTCTCTCTCTCTCTCTCTCTCTCTCTCTCTCTCTCTCTCTCTCTCTCTCTCCTTCCCCCCCTCTCTCTATCTCTCTCTGCATGGGAAGAAAAGCAAGACTTTGATATTGGATTTTAACTCTTTTATCATCTACATCTAGATCTCTCTTTAAAAGAAAATCTCTCTCTCTTTCTCTCTCTCCCTCTCTCTCTCTCCTCCTTCCCTACCTCCCTCCCTCATGAGGAGGGGGAGGGGCAAAACTTTGATATATATGGGTTATTCTCAGAAACATGTGAGGTTTTTGTGACATAGACCTTGAAAAATAAATGTCCTTGGAAGTTTTTGCCTTCTTGTCATATATTAGAGTACTCTGTTGCAAAGTGCAATCTGTTGAAAAAATTATGAATCATTAATTGTTTTTTTTTGTAATTGAGGCATAAAGGTTCTATTTTTAGCTGTGTTGCGGTTGTGACATGGAAACCAAAAGTAGTATTAAAACATCTTTTTACACAAAATATCATACAAAAAACACTTACAAATGCTTTTGTTTTTATCTATAAAACAACACTATTAATTGGAAGTATGACAATCATCGACAAAGCATATGTTTTTGCTTTTTTGTAATGACACCCTAAGACATTTTGTATACCCAGATTTAAAGTTTGGTTTTTGTACAAATGACCACAGCAAGCATCTCCCAGATTATCCTGAACTTAAACCACAGAATGATATCCATTAAACTAAACAGTTTTCTTTACATAAGAATGGAAGCTGTTTAATATTAATGCCTTATAGAAGTAATATGTTTCGGTTGTGACATGGAAACCGTTTGGTTGTGACATGGAAACCACACCTTTCTAAAGCACAAAACCTGAAATTGTAGCAATGAAAACACAAATTAAATCCAAAAAACAACCTACTTGAATTGGGAACAATACATTCTATTAGCATTATTATGATTATTTACATTGATTTGTCATTTTAGAGTGATCTGTTATGGTTGTGACATGGAAACCGTTTGGTTGTGACATGGAAACCACACCCCTCAAAACCCACAAATCACTGAAGTGAAGCAATTTAAACACAAATTGAAAAAAAAACCCACCATCTTAAATTAGAAACAATGCATTCTATTAACATTATTTATACTAATTTGTCATTTTAGAGTTAGATGTTTTTTGTTATGGCTGTAACATGGAAACCGTTTGGTTGTGACATGGAAACCACACCCTTCAAAACCACAAATCACCCAAGTGTAGCAATTTAAACACAAATTGAAAAAAAACACCATCTTAAATTAGAAACAATGCATTCTGTTAACATTATCTACATTGATTTATATAATTAAAGTGATATATCAATCAATATTATTATTGATCAAATGCTGCGTTTGGTTGTGACATGAAAAAGCTGGGAGAAACCAAAGACTGGAACTCTAATTATAGCATCGCGATACTCCTTTGGCGGGAAAAAGTATGTGTCAGAGATATTTAAGGTCAAGATGAAGTACCTACCTGAAAATCTCGGTCAGTGAAAGAATGTGCCGGATTTTGCAACAGATTTACATCGTTTGGTAGTGACATGAAAAAAGGGAAACCATGTTGGTCATCTGGGGTTTCAAGCAATTTACGAGGATAGGAGCTCCCAGGGTTCGCGATAACCGGTAATTGCCGGTATTTTACCGATTGTAAACAGGGAATACCGAAAATTTTCGAAGCAGCCGGTATCGCGTACCGATTCTGTTTGCCTGTGACCGATTAGATTTCCGTCTCAAAAAAAAGTCTAAAGTGACATTTTCTGACAGTCTGTCATGCGCCTGTACTGTGCTTACGCACCTACCCCTTCCTACCACCACCCCTTCCGACGAACATCTTTGGCGCCAGCATGATTAGCCTAGCACGCAGAACAGCAAGCTTTACTGTGAAAGAATAGAGCTTCGCGCTCTTCTCAGCATGACAGTAACTTCCATTCACAATGAGTAAATGGGGCCTAGATTTTTTAAATCTTTATTCTTTTAATCTTTTATATCGAGGATAATGGAATAAGCACTCCTGTGCTTTTTTACATCCAGTCCCCATGTGTATGCAGTTTTGTAAATGTCATCTGTTCCCACCCGAGCACGATGGCCTGCTCTTACGAAAAGCGAAAGCGGAGGGTCTTTGACTATGAATTTGCACGTTGCTTTGAGAGAGACGAGTCGAAAACTAAATCTAAATTGAACGAAAGATTTAGATGAGCGCTAAGCATAGAAACAAGAGAGAAGAATATAAGTCTCACGAATGATGCCATGCAAAACAACAGACTGACACGGACAGTGGCACAGGCGCTAGAAAAAAAAAAATCCTGCGTGGCTTCGTGCCCAAGAAGCGAGTAGCAGCAGCACGGCAGTCAAAGTCTGCGAGATTTGCGTTCAATTTAGATTTAGTTTTGCTGCCGAACAATCCCCCCCTCCCCCACCCCCTCACTGAATAGTTCCGTTTTGTTCACAGTACGTACCGGATTTTATTTTCTGGGGACCGATTTTGGGGGAGTTGGTCAAGATATCTCTGAAATGGCAACTCGCAGTACCGGTTTTAAAAAATCCTAGCGCGAACCCTGAGCTCCAGCTGATCAAAAACAATGTTTTCTCTATACTGTTAACAGTTTAATTCATCCCTTGTGGCTATAATGTGTTGATGATAACATATAGTTCTTTGTGAGTAAATTGTTAAAATTGGGCCTACTTTGGGAAACCAACGTCACAACCACAACAAGCTTTTAATCTGCCCTCTATTTAATGTCCATGACAAAGAAAGTACAATTTTTCTTCTAGGGAACTTGAAACAACATCTGGGCATTACTTTAATACAAGTTGTGTTTCAAATTAGCAGTCTTTCAAGTCAGAAGAACAATCTGAATAAAGTATGCACCAAAATGTCACAAATCCGCCATGTTGGAATGAGCAATTTGGTGAAATAAATTCACAATATTTAAAAGCAAAAACACAAATGGTCATAAAAACATTTAAATTTTTTTTTTTTTAATTAAACACAACCAGTAAACAGCATTCACCACAATTTTAAACTTAATTCAGCCAAATGGCAGATGTGTAAAGTAGGTCACTATCATGCCTCACATGTTTCTGAGAATGAGTCAATGACCCATATAGGCTTCCACCTCTTCTCATAGATTTCTCTCTATCTCTGAAAGTGGAAATAAAAAAATTTACTTTGACATCCTCTCTCTCTCTCTCTCTCTCTCTCTCTCTCTCTCTCTCTCTCTCTCTCTCTCCTCTCTCTCTCTCTCTCTCTCTCTCTCTCTCTCTCTCTCTCTCTCTCTGTGTGTCTCTGTCTCTTATGTGGTAAGAGGGGGGGGGGGGGGGGGGGGGGGGGGGACTGATTTTGGCTTTTGCCTCTTTTTTCATCTAGATCTAGTGGAAATACAAATTTGACTTTGACTCTCTCTCTCCTTTCCTCCCCCCCCCCTCCCATCTCTCTCTCTCTCTCTCTCTCTTGTATACAAACAATGCATCTCCTCCTGTATCTATGTAGTATGTATCCCTCCACATCTGAATGTACCACAATCCCCAACCTTTTCTCTCTCTCCCTTCCCCCCCCTCTCTCTGTCTTTCCTGAGTAAGAAATTTATTTTACAGACCAGCTGCAATACATAAGGTGTATATTAAATCCTGTCTGCCTACATACCATCCTGTTTGTTTTGTTTCTCGTTCTTGAAAAATAGCAGAAATCAGAGTACTAATGGTATTATGAGCAAATACTACTTGCTATTTGTTCCCTTTTTTATGAAGAGAAAAGGGGGGAGGGGGGCAAATGCCCCCTTTTTTTCATTTCAGGGGGCCCTTGGGCCCCCTTTTTTGAAATCCTAGAATCAACACTGCTGTAGTTGTGGGAAACATGAAAAATTTTATTTTCCTCTTTTTATCAATTTATGTCTGCATTTATTTCCTTTTTTTTTTTTTGCTGCCTCGTCTTTTGTGACGACCGACCCCATACTGGGATTCCTTCGCCGCTTATTTCAATCTCCCCACCACAGCCATACCTAGATTCGTTGTGTCTCATCCTCGGGATCGGTAGTCCACAGGGAGCCCATCAATATTAGGCCGCCGTGGGGCCACCAGCCAGAAGGGCCCCTGCACTTCTGCTGGGTCACTTTGGTGGTGTTCAGTGGTGCCTGTTCTGAGCTAACATACGCATGACACCACCTACGAAGCCCCGTACTAACAACAGTATTAGCTCAATCTCGGAGCCAGACTGTTACCCACCCCCACAAACCTCCAACCCCAAAGGCTTCAAAACAAACTCACTACAGGCACAGAAGTGTATGGGGGAAACTGAATCTGAGGTCACCATGAGACCAGAGCAACATGGGCTACTGAATCAGAGGCAATTTTTTTTTTATTGCATGATGATCAATGGTGATGAGGATGGTGTAATGATGCTGCTGTGGAAGTGCATCCGCTTTGAGACTACTTGGTAGGGTTGTACTCTACGCTTACTGTCAATGTCATAATATATCCCAGCCTCAACCAGGCCCGAGAGATACAGACACCTGCAGTGTTGGTCTGGTAATTAGAGCAACACTCTCAAATTTGCATCCATAAAGTGGATGAAGCTCGACTGTGTGGTCCCAGTCTCCCCACTGAGCCCACAGTACACCCACTCTGGGTAGGAGCCGGCTGGAGTCAGAAAAAATCCTATGTCTCTTATGGGAACGAACCCGTGACCTTCCAAGTTCCAGTCTGAAATCTAAGGCGCTAACCACTGCGCCAAGGCGGCTGGTCTTTATTTCCTGTTTTCATCATGCTGGCTCTTTGTTATTGTTTTGCATGTTATTTGCCTTGCCATCCTAATAAATACCCCCTTCCCCTTTTGTTTTTCGTTTTTTCAAAATTTATTCATATTTTGCTTGTAATGTAGTTGTATCTTTTTAAAGTTAGATTTAATAGTTGGGAGCTTACCATATCATGAAATTTGGCTTTTGATATGAAGCAAATTCGTTTGTAACTTTAAAATTGGTTCATAAAGTTCATTATTTAATGTATTCATGAATTATGAATTCATAACATATGCAGAACTCTTTATGTTAGGGAAAATTTTATAGTGTTTTGTTAAATCCAGTATCTGACCCTTGGAAGGTGTGTTTTGATGATGTATAGTGTGTATACATTAAATACCCTTGCTGATGTACAGGAATTAGCTCTCAGCTGGCTTACGTAAATGTGCAGGATCACAAACCAGATAATCCGGAGGAGAAGGAGCGGATAGAGAAAAGTGGGGGGTCCGTAGTGGCCAAGGCAGGTGTGCAGCGGGTCGTATGGAGCAGGCCAAAGGTCAACCACAAAGGACCCATACGACGCAGCACACAGATTGACAAAATCCCTTTTTTAGCCGTCGCTCGATCTCTAGGTGGGTTGGCCCTTTTCCTTTGTTTGAATTCACTGATTGAGAATGTGTAATGCCACCATTTTTAATATATATCAGCTGGGTTTTATTTCATGAATTTTTAAGTCCAGCGAGAGAAAATAGATTATGCTTAATAACAAGGGAACTCGTAAATTTAGGTTGTGTCAGTGCTTCTGTTAATTAATTGAGCTACTGTACAAATTAAAGAAATATACTGAGCAGGCAATACTGATTAACACTGGTGATGTTTG
This sequence comes from Stramonita haemastoma, assembly GCA_030674155.1. Taxonomy (NCBI): domain Eukaryota; kingdom Metazoa; phylum Mollusca; class Gastropoda; order Neogastropoda; family Muricidae; genus Stramonita; species Stramonita haemastoma. The sequence continues at coordinate 19,522,896 of CM060340.1, forward strand.
TAGATCATCAGGCACAGTTGGTTGATAGAGGATTCATGATCTGAAGGGTGCATGAGTCAGTTGAACTCTGGTGCATTTATTTATTTATTTTATCATTCATAGAGTAAACACTGGTTCTGATTGCGACATAGAGTTCAGACTGCAAACAAATGTTGAAGAAGGAAGTTTTGACTTCATTCCCCTGCAAGTCTTTTTGATGAGGCTGAAAAGGGAAGTGTCTTCTCAGTGTGAATACATTTGTAACATCTGCACACATGCAACACCAGTCATGATTTACAAAAATTTTTTTTATCAGTAACTCACCTCTTTAGAAAGTAAAAGGTTGCTGTTTCAATCCCTGTCTTGAGCCAGGCTGTTCACCTATCTTATGAACTGTGAGTGGTGGTCTGGGTGCTAGTTTTATGGATGAGATGATAGACTGGGGTCTCATGTATAACACATCTTTTTGAAATATGAACCCACAGCAATAAAATTGCTTTGGTGGGAATTAAAAAAACAAAAAAACAAAACACACGCAGATAACTATTATGAAATAAGAAATGTTTTAAAAGAATAAAAAGGTGGGTGGTGCTGTACCTTTTATAACTTTGCATATTTTCTTGGGCAGAGCTACACAAATTTCATGCATAGAAATTTGCCATGATTACAATGCTAAGCAAAAATAAAACCCAACAACATCAGGGTTTAGTGCACAAGTTGCTCAGTTTTGGGCCTGTGATATTATGAATGATACGAAAATACCCAGCAGGCACCCTTGGCTTCACTTTGGGTTATGCAGTTAGTGAAGCATCATTCAAGTAGCTAGTATGGAGTAGGATTTCAGGAATATATTATATATAATCCAGTCATGGTGATGCTTTGGGACAACAGAATACTTACACTAGGCTGTGATGCATCTCTAGTTGTGTACAAATTTGATCGTACTGTTGGATAGACAGGGTGTCTCTCATTGCAGGTGACCTGTGGAGCTACGACTACTTCAAGGAGCAGTTTGTGGTGTCGCCTGACCCTGATGTCAGTGTCATGTCTCTGGAGCCAGGTCGACATCGGTGCCTTATCCTGGGCTCTGATGGCCTCTGGAACATGCTGTCTCCAGCCGAGTCTGTGTCTGTGGTCACGGACTTGGAGATGCACTTCGAGGACCGTGTCATCCATGATCCAGTATGTTGGGTACAGCTTGGGGAGGAGGGGGGGGGGTGTTGGCCTTTGGTGGCTGTGCATGCGTCTGTGTGTGTGTGTGTTTTTGGTTTGCTTTTCCTTTCCTTTGGGGTGTGGGTGGGTGTGCGTGTGTGTGTGTGTGTGTGTGTGTGTGTGTGTGATATGTATACGTGTATGGGTATTTTAATTGTTGGGAGGTTTGTTTTTTTAAATCTTAAGCTTTGCTGTTTGTGCTTTGTAATTTGACCCAGCTTTTTATATCTTATGAAAGGAACAAATATTGATCCCCCTGTCCCATTCCTGTGTTATGGCTTATAAAGACCCCCCACAATTTGTAAAGAACAAAAATGACAATACTCGACCTCATTGATCTGTGATAGTGATGATAGTGATTTTCTGAAGCACCTTTTCAAACTTAAATCTTAAATTCTGATTCATATAATGCAGTAGGCTGATATAGTATGCAGTAAAATCATATGCTACTTTAGAATCCAAGTTTAAAGTAACAAGACCTTTTCTTTTCACGCATACTCACTAAACACCATGAAAGTATGTCTTATAGTTGTTGGCAGCAAAATCATTCTTACATCGATTCAGGCAAATTTTTTGTCAGATCTTTAGTGGTGCACTTTTTTGTCAACATGGTCAAAAGAGCCTCAATAGCTACATCAATTCTGTCTGTTGTATAAAGTATTTAATTGAAAATTGTGAAGGAGAAGCATTAGGACTTTGGAGAAGATAAAGAGTGATGGAACTGGGTCACCTGTTTACCCAGAGAATCATGATTTTGCAAGAGAATCAAAATTTCTGACCCATGTAAATGTGTGTCTTCGCCTGTGATGTTGGTTGTAAGTGATTTCTGATGATATATGCCAGTGTATTACTACTGACAACCCAGCTTCAAATTGAAAAAAAGTTGGGTTTTTTTTAGGTAGATAAAGCAAGTTATGTTTTTAGCTTGTTGATAGTTTAGTATTGCCTTGTATTCTTACAGAATATATGCCAGCACCACTCATACAATTGTATTTTTCAGTGTTTTTGTTTGCTTTCTAGAGATTACATGATAATTACAGATAAAGCAAATGAATGATAAATGGCCATGACTGACATGTCTAAAACTATTCATTGTGCAACACAAGCAATTTGACTGGAGTCATTTTCAAGTTTTAGGCAAATCAATTCAGCTAAAGAGATATTACATTTCAAACACATTAGTTCAGTCTTTGGCATTGTGTGGATTTAGAGGTGTTTTTTTTTTTTTTTTTTACACTTTAGTGATGTTGTTTCATCTGCTCAAAACATCAAAGATGTAAGAAAAATTGTTAATTTGTATTATTTGTGGATACATCTTTATGTTTTCAGGCTAATTGGAATCACGCCACATGATGTCATATAGACTGAGGAAAGAAAAATTTCAGCTTTTGCTAGTTTTGAGTTACTTACCTGATCACTTGTGAGCTGGTTTGGGTGGGGTGATTGTTGTTGTTGGTTTATTTGTTTGGACCAGCCATGTTAAAAGGTAGGAGGAGAGGGTAGATGCAAACAGATGTTGTTAGATAGCCTTTAGGCTAGTAGATAGGAAGTAGTGTTGAGAGTACACTGATGAAGAACATCTTGGTTTTAAAACCATTATCAATGAATCAGTGGACCTGATGACAGACCCTTTGCGTCATGCGTGCAGATGGTGTCTGTGAGCTACTGGATCAACCCAGCAGAGAAGCTGGTGATGCGCGCCCTGAACAAGTGGCGGGCCAAGATGATGAAGGCGGACAACATCTCGTGCGTGGTGGTCCTCATCGACCCCCTGGGGCCGTCCAAGCTGACCATCCTGCGCAAGCGGCGGGAGGAGTACTTCCAGAAGGTGAAGGAGGCCAAAAGCAGCGCCTCCGCCTCCAAGGTGGCGGCCCCCTCCTCCTCCTCCTCCTCCTCCAGGCCTTCCACCTCCGCCAGCCCTTCCAAAACCAACCACAACCAGAACAACCTCGGGGAGAGGGAGAATCAGAAGCACGGAGAAACGGAGGAGGAAGACAAGTCGGAGGAGATGGAGTTGGAGGACACCAACGACAGCGACGCCGACACGGAGAACAAGTCGGAGAAGAACGGCGTGGAGGTGAATTCCCCGGGAGACGGTGGTGGTGGTGGTGGCAGCGGTGGTGGTGGCAGTACCGCTCAGCCTCACAATCATTCTCTACGCTCCTGTTCCCAGTCTGCGGCAACGGCCAACCACCATCATCACATTCTCAACAAAGTGGCCTCCACCTCCAAAGTGGGGAAGCCTCACCGGGCCGGCCACCACCATTCAGACGCCGTGCGGTACCCGCTGTGCCCCAGGAGGATGTCCCACCCGTCGCTGATCCCCGCCCCCGGGGACATGGACGACAGCATCCAGGCGTCCTCGGCGCTGGCCGTCAGCCCCGCTTTTGCCTCCAGTCTGGCGCCCCCCTCGGAAGACTCGGTGATCCCCTGTGCCCAGCCACCCATCCTCAGCCCCAGCTCAGCACACACGCTGACCTCCTCCATGTCCATGTCAGACTCCTTGCTCAAACTGATGAAGCTGGACGCGGTGAAAGCCTCCTCCGCCCCTGTACCCTTGGGCAGTGTTAAGTCCGCGTCGGTGTTGAACCAGTCTCACTCAGGGAGTAGGGGACCAGTGAGTAGTAGTAGTAGTAGCAGCAGCAGTAGGGACCACAGAAAACCCCGGCGCAGCTTTCATCAGGGCGTGCTGAACCCCTCCAGGCGGCAGCAGCAGAACGCCTCGTTCCTGGCGACGGCGCCCGAAATGAACCAGACTCTACCTCCCACCATGCACAGCATAGCCAAGACGTTTCAGCACGCTTCCTCCCTGGACCCCGCGTTTCACACGGGGCCCCCCTCGCAAGAGACCGAACTGCTGCCGTCCACCCGTATCCTGCGCCTGGCCACGACGCAACGCAGCCCCCCGCCCCCTTCTTCAGGTAGTAAGCTCTCCAGCAAAAGTGGCCTGGCCGCCAACAGCAAACCCCTGACAGACAGCAGCCCCGTGCTACAGAGCGGGGGGGGCGGCAGCTCCATCAAAAAGTTGAAGAAGCGCCGGGAGTTCAGGCTGCTGCACAGGACTCGCACCACCTTGCGGCGAGCGCGCAGAGCGGCCCGCAAAGCTCTCTGCCCGGAAAACCGGCCGTTTCTGAAACAGCTCCCAGGGGTGAAGCGCAAGCGGGAAGACAAGCGGCACGTGTCCGGTGCTCATTCGGCCAAACGGTTGAAACGGAGTGATGAGTTAAGTTATTAAGTGCGGGCGTCGTTGTCGTCATTTTATGTTCATGTGTTTTGTAAAGAGGAGTAAAAAGAAAGAGTATTCTGTACCATTTCTGACTGTGTGTGATCAGTAGCATAATTCATGGGGGATGATGCAGCCGTTTTTTGCGAAGGTGCAGCTTTTTCCAGAGTTGTTCCCGTCTATGTTATGGACACGTTTTTGTTTGTTCAGGCTGCTTCAAAGACATGTGGGTGTCACCAGCCATGCCAGTCCCTGTCTCTTCCATTGAACACAGCTTTTCTTATTTATTCTTAACGACAGTTTTAGAGGGCCTACAAAAGAACAGGATCGTCGCCTCCTTCACCGCTATAACTTTTTACCTTTCTATTTTCATACTCCCTTAGTGTCCACATGTGTGGTTCCGTACGACAATGACTGTGACGAGTAAGCATGCAAGATTTCTGAAGGAGGGATGGAAGCTTTTTATAATCATCATTTTATAGTGTGAACCCACTCTTAATGTCAAAGTACTACTTGGATTGGTACAAAGATCATGTGTACTTAGATGACGAATCCATTCATCTTTGTTTTTGATACCAATTTTAGAGCTGACTCGAGCTTGCTAAGATTAGTGTGCGAGAAGAGTTGAATACAACATACGTGTACAGAGAAGCATTCCAGAATGTTCCCCACGCTCCCAAAGACGTGTACTGCTGCTGAAGTTGTTGGGTGAGATTCTGATGTGATTTGAAACTGTGTTAGTATTGGACTGGACAAGCTTAGCATTTGACGCTGTCCACGTTACTGGACGTTCTCACCACTTTGTGTCGTGCTTACAGCAGCAGTGCAGATTTGAGCCAATAAAAGAGTGTCACTACAGACTTACTATGGTGTTTATAACAAGAGTTGCTTTTTATATATAATTATATTCATCAGGCAGCAGAAACTTTTTACTCTTTACTACATTTGTACACATGCAGTTTGTTCCAGTCGCTTTGTGCTTGGTTTTGGAAAAAAAAAAAAAGTTCTCGGTATCAGTTTCCTGTCTTATTGGGTTTTACTGTTTTATGTGGGTTTTTTGTTTTGGTTGTTGTTGCTTTGTAACAAATCCAATTTTGAGTTGATCCTTTGTCCAGATCTTATCCACTGTCATGTTCTTTTAACCTCTCCCAGGCTTTTAAACCAGATTTATTTTTAACTAACAGATGCTTAGAGCCTTTAACTTTATGTCAATTGTATATACTCGACTTAAGTGTAATGTGATAATTGATCATATGTTTAACCCAAGCAAATAAAAATCAAATCTGATCTATATTGGTGACGTTTGTTAGTTAAAATGTGACTGCCAGCATCATGTTGTGACAGTCAACATTTCTTTCATTGAAGTGATCTAAAGCCCCAACCTGTGCTCGTTTTTTTTTTTTTTTTCTCGTTGTCTTCAGACTGGAAACTGGTATTGTTGAGTGAGTGTAATCTTTGCTGCTGTATATTTTGTGTCGTCTATTTATTCTCAGATCTTGATGACCTGGTATGTAAATGATGTGTTTGGTGTGTTGATCCTAAGTTATTGACCACTGTTTGCCTTCTTGTTGATCTGAAAAGCGACTCGTTCGTTATCTTGCTGTACAGGTGGAGACAAGACAGTAGTGTGTATGATGAGTTGGTTTAGTGTTGCGCACTACTCTACTGTGCGTCCTGTGTCGGCCTTTCCTAGTCCGTCTCACCATGCACATGTTTGACCACTGTTTTCATCATCTCAGGTTTTAAAGAGTGGTTTCTGGTGTGTTTTTTTATATTTTTATTTTTTATTATTATTATGCACACCCTTAATATAAAACTGAATGAAATGGATCCAAATATATCACACTACGTAAGTTAAAGCTCTGATGTGCCATCTCAATTATAATATATAATACAGTAAAATTTTGTTTTGTCATGTGTCGATTTTTATTTAAACAGCAGTTACACCTTTTTGGTTAGAAAAAGCGACAACACATTTTAAAAAAAAAGAAGTATATTTCAAAGTGAAGAAACAGCGTCAGTATATAGTGATTTTTTTGTTTTGTTTTGTTTTGGATATACAGATGTTTATGTAACATTGACAACTTTTTCAGGTGTATTTTACACAAGTAATGGCAACATCGGAAAAAAGGGGGTATTGTTTGTCTTGAAAGATGTGTCACGTTTGGGCGGGGAGACAGACAGAAAAGGTGTTTGTCAATCTTAGCTGATGTTGGTGAAAAACAAGATGTTTTTGACTCATTGCAGTCAGTCACCATTGCCCACCTTGATTGCTCCAACTCTCCCCTCATTTCTCTCCCTCTTTTAGCACATTTGTAAATTTGGTTGCTGAGGGTTTCGGTTATAATGTTTTAAAGAAACGTATAGTCAAATAAGGGATGGGGGAATTATTTAGGAGATAGCGTAAAGGGATAAACATACACAGATGGGCAAGAAAATGCAGCTGCAACATATACAACTTTAGGCAATGTAAATTTGTATACAAACCACAAGTTATAATGCATTTAGCAGGCGCCCCCCCCCCCCCCCCCCCCCCCACCCTCCCCGCCCCTTCCCCTTTAGTGGTTCTTGCTGTCACACACACACACTTACAGGCCCCCCATTTTTGGTTCTTGCTGTCACACACACACACACACACACACACACACACACACACACACACACACAACGCCACGCAACGCAACGCCACGCACGCACGCGCCACACACACACACACTGCATAAGTCTTTGGTAAACGGTAAAGGTGTCCCGTAACCTGTGTGGTCGTAGGGGAGCAAGGTGTCAGAGACCTCAGCTTCTCAAGGGGCCAGCATACTGAGGGCAGCGCCCATCTCCTCTCCCTCACTGCTTTACTTTCCCTGACCCTAAAGAGGGCAGGTACCCATTTACAGCTTGGCGACCTGGGGGGACTGTATTGAAGCCAAGGTGCGCAAACGGTCACCCATCCAACTGGTAACCATGCTCGAATTTTATATATATATATATATATATATATATATATATATATATATATATATATATATATATATATATATTATATATATTATATATCACATACACATATATATATATATATATATATATATTATATATATATATATATATATATATAATATATATATACATACATACATACATACATACATATACATATATATATATATTGTTGATGTAATATTACTTTGACATGACTTTTTATAGGGTGAACAGTACTCTATAATATATCTATATATATACATACATATTATCTATCTATCTATCTATCTATCTATCTATCTATCTATCTATCTATCTATCTATCTATCTATCTATATATATTATATATATATCTATATCTATCTATCTATCTATCTATCTATCTAGCTAGCTAGCTAGCTAGCTAGCTAGCTAGCTAGCTAGCTAGCTATATATATCTATCTATATCTGTGTGTGTATGAGTGTGTGTGTGTGTGTGTGTGTGTGTGTGTGTGTGTGTGTGTGTGTGTGTGTGTGTGTGTGTGTGTGTTACTGTGAGTGTGAGTGTGAGTGTGTGAGTGAGTGAGTGAATGAGTGAATGTGATTGTGTGATTATGTGTGTGTGTGTGGTGAGAGTGTGTGTGTGTGTGTGTGTATGCGTGCATGCGTGCGTGTGTGTGCGTGTATGATATAGCAAGAGAAACTTGAGAAAACTGTAAGTTTACTGACCAATACCAAATAAAGTCTGACATAGAGAGTTTGATACAAAGCAGCTTAACATTTAAAAAAAGAAACTAACACAACACTCATTAGTTAAACTAATAGTCTACAGCAGTATACTTGGTGGTGTTTTTGCTTTGTTTCTTAAATAAAAAGAACAATATATGTAACAAATAAATATGTAAGGACAGTACACAGAACAAAGGAGATGAACTTACGCTGAAAGAATCTCTTCTGTCACTGAAAAAAAATACAATGTTCATGATAAAGTTCTCATTGATTAACATCACAAACCCATACTACAAAAGAAACATAATGACTTCATAACTTCAGATTCAAAACACTAGTGTTCAAACACATATATATATCACACAAT
>CM060340.1:19543860-19551360 GCA_030674155.1 Stramonita haemastoma
AATGCAAAAGAAAACAAAATGACACCTCGATACTTCAGTGCTAAGTAGAAACAAGCTTAAAGCTTTATAGTCCATTAAAATCTCAAAACTGACAACTTGTGACCCCTGCCCCCCCTCCCCCACTCCCCCAACCTGCCTAAAATGGGTCCTTGCGGGGAAAGTGAGTCATGTGCAATGGGACTAGTTTTGTAGAGGTTAAAGTTAAAGTCTGTCCCGAGCCTAAGGCTCATCAGGCCGGTGCTTATCCCGGTTTCTGTGGCGTTAAGCGACTGAGAGTCATAGACTCCCCCCTGGATAGGACACCAGTCTATCGCAGGGTTAACCCGAACACAAGGTTGGTACCCCTTTTACACCTGGGTGGGGTGAGAAAATAGCCGTAAAGTGCCTTTTCCAAGGGCACTTACGCCATAGCCGAAAGCTGGGATCGAACCCCGCAACCTTTGATTACGAGTCCAACGCCCTCGAACAACTAGACTACAGCGGCGACCAAGTTTTGTAGAGGAGGAGGACACAAAAAATATACTATGCGCATGCTTCACGTCATGGTAGAGTTTATTTCCATTGCTTTTCTCTGGATCATTATTTTGTAGACGGGTCATGGGTAAGTAGGTGTCCCATAACCTACTGGTCGTAGGGGAACGAGGCATCAGAGACCTCAGCTTCTCTTGGGGTCAGTGTATTGAGGGCGGCGCCCATCTCCTTCCTCTCCCTCGCTGCTTTACCTTCCCTGACCCTAAAGAGGACAGGTACCCATTTACAGCTGGGTGAACTGGGGGGGAATGTACTGGAACCAAGGCGCGCAACGGTCACCCATACAACTGGTAACCACGCTCGATGCAGTTTAACTTTGACTTGGGAAAGGCGAGCGCTCTGACCACTGAGCTATCCTGCCCCATGGGGCATAACACTTGCTAATAGAAGGTCTTCATAGAGTCTGAACTCTGAGTGAAAACAGCAATAGGAAGATGTGTGTTGATAGATTGACACCTGGCTGCACTGTTGATATACAGGGAACGGGACAGCCTAGTGGTCAGAACATTGCGTTCACAATTTGACGACCCAGGTTCGATTCCCGTCCGAGGGGATTTTTTCCCCCCTGGAGTTAACATCCGTGCTGATTCCACCTCCCCAAAAGTCCTTCGGATGAGAATTTAAATCGAGGCCTCCATGCGCGGAACATCTTGCGCACACGTTAAATCCTATTCCGCTTTTCGTAAGAGTAGGCCATTGTGTGCCTGGTGGGAACAGATGACAAGATTGACAAAACTGCATAACACGGGGACTGGATGTATGTAAACAAGCTCACGAGTGCTTCTTCCATTATCCTCGATATAAAAAAAAATGACTAAAAATAAATAAAAACGAATAATTATAATTATTTACCAGACTTGACGCTAGGCTGCACAGTAATCGATGCCATCTAGTTTGTTTTGATAGGCGGTGGTCTTACAGCCGGGCGGCAGGCTATTGTAGCAGCTTTTGCGAGTCGGTTGAACGCTAGAGCAAAAGAATAAAGAGTAACATCCAAGTTCATAAAACAAAAATTAGAATAGTTGTCTTTCTTTTTTTGTTTTGTTTGTTTTGAACGGATGTCAAGTCAAGTCAAGTCAAAACACTTTACTCCATCCCTGAAGGGCAATTACAATACTGACAGGCGTATTGATACAAATCATAATCAAACACACGAAATAGCTACATTTCATAATTTTGTTCAGACATTCTATGATAACTTCAAATAAAAATGTCACAAACACTCACACTCTACGCGCGCACGCGCTCGCACACACGCAAACACACGCATACACACACCAATGTTTAGATACAATGTTTCTTAAAAAATCATTGACTAGAAAAGACATATGATACCATTATTTACGCATTATTTACAGATGCTATAACTAACCCTTGCTACCTGTTAATGCTTATTGTGTACATGCTGGTTTCAGAAACAGGACAAGGGCAGTAGTACACGGAACATGCTTTCCTCGTGGCCCTGTTGTTCTGGTTATGTCTAAAGCAAGGGGCACAGGAGTCCTTCAGGTCCATGGAGAATGCAGAGGTGAATCGTGGTGATAGTGATAAAACTGTTCGCTGGTCAGGTAGTGTGTCCAGTCATCAAAGGCCCTCTCTGTAGTCCCTTCCCCTCCCCCCCCCCATTCCCCTCCAAAAATTCCAAATGCCAAATTACAATACTTCATTGTCTCAGAAACAAAAAAAATTCGACACACAGAGTAAAAGTACAGTCTTTCGGATGATACTATAAACCGAGCCCCGTGTGCGAACGCACGCAAAAACATCTTGCACACACACACCACACACACACACAGGTTAAATCCTGTTCCGCTTTTCGTAAGAGTAGGCCAGCCATCGTGTGCGGTGGAACAGTACAGATGACAAGATTACAAAACTGTATACACACGGGGACTGGATAAAAAAAAAGCATATGAGTGGTTATTCTATTATCCTCGTATATAAAAAATAAATAAAGACAGACAGACAGGACAGACAGACAGACAGGCAGACAGACAGACAGTCCAACACATGCCAGAGGGACAAAACCACTTACCTGCACAGTTTTTCCAGGTCTGCTGCTGTTTTGATGGGGATAGTGCCAGGACACGTGGCGCAATCCTCCTGAGCGGGGAGGCAGGACATCCCTGTAGCAATACAGCAAAACACAAACACAACACACACACACACACACACACACACACACACACACACACACACACACACACACACACACACACACACACACACACACACACAAGCCACATCAAAACCACGCTTCCATTTTTGTTTGTTTGTTTGTCCTGTCCAAGTTGTGACAATAGCAGGGGAAATGAAGCACTTGAATTAACTGCAGAGACCAGAGCAAAGTAGTGACTTTTTTCAACATCACTTGTATTTAGGAAAAGATCCTTTGTTACCATAGATTATTTTTTATATCAACTAAATGCATTTGTATTTCTGACCGCGGATTTATAGTCTTATTTAACACAAAAAAAACATTACCCAAGACTACCAGTATTTATTTATTCATCTTCAACATAGACCAGTGTGTTGCAACATATGCAGTTTAACCATATACCTTTTTTTTGAATACTGTTCAGCTCATTTCGAGAACTACAACATACTTTGCTAAGAAACTTTTTGACATGGAAATTTATAGAAACGTATCTATCTGGACATGGAATATCAGAAACGATATCTATCTCGGGACATGGAATTACAGAAAACGTATCATACTGGGACATTCGGAATACAGAAACGTATCTATCTGGGACAGGAAATACAGAAACGTATCTATCTGGGACACGGAAATACAGGAAACGTATCTATCTGGGACATGGAAATACAGAACGTATCTCTTTGGGACATGCACTTTATGAAAGAAGGTGGGCTAGATACTTGAAAATGATTCAGAAATATCACAGCTGCTCGCTGAAACCAGAAGCACACTATTGTTACACTTCCCTCTCTTTCTAGGAGAAATGATGCTGATTAGTATGGGGCCTGTAGCTTCGGTGACATTTTGTTCAGCCCATGTTTCTGAAAACCTCTCTCTCTCTCTCTCTCTCTCTCTCTCTCTCTCTCTCTCTCCTCTCACCTCTCAGGGGGTGTGAACTGGAGTTTCACAGGTGCATGATGGCCTGTCACACCTGCTGCACAAAGTATCAAAATTAGCAGGGACTGAAGAAGTACTTTGGTCCGATACTCTGCAGGAGCCATGCGACATGCAACACACCATGCCATTCTGCAGTTAGTTTTCAGGGGGGCCATGTGGCTGTTTTCACCCGTAGCTTTTATGTTACAAAGGGCTAAGGAAAAGGCAGCGATGAGAACCCCCATGCTGTCACCACGTCGGACGGTGTCACCCTTGGGTTACTCCTTACCCTGTTATTTTGGGGCGGGACACTTCTTCGCTGTGGAGACGTGGAGAGGAACCCTGGGCCTGTGCCTCCACGACCTGAAGCCCTGAAGCAAGCGTGCTGACCAACAGCGGACGGAGGGGCAGCATGGCCAAGACACGCAGTGCTTCGGACAGTGGCCGTTGATCAGACTCTCCCCAAGGGTCCTGGGCAGAAGGTGGGGGAGAGGCTGATCAACGGCCACTGCCCAAACGCTGCGTGTCTTGGCCATGCTGCCCCTCCGTCCGCTGTTGGTCAGCACGCTTGCTTCAGGGCTTCAGGTCGTGGAGGCACAGGCCCAGGTTCCTCTCCACCATCTCCACAGCGAAGAAGTGTCCTCGCCCCAAAATAACAGGGAAGGAGCAACCCAAGGGTTACACCGTCTAGTCAGGGACCGGGTGACAGCATGGCGATTCTCATCGCTGCCTTTTCCTTAGCCCTTCGTAATAATAAAAGCTAGAAGAATACTAAAGAATAGGGTGAAAACTGCCACAGGCCCCCCTGAAGACAACGGTGGGGAAGGTATGGTATGTCGCAGGGCTCCTGGCAGAGTATCGACCAAAGACTTCTTCAGTCCTGCAATTTTGATATTTTGTGCAGCAGTGTGAACTGTCGAGAGAGAGAGAGAGAGAGAGAGAGAGAGAGAGAGAGAGAGAGAGAGAGAGAGACAGACAGACAGAGACAGACGAAGAGACAGAGAGACAGAGACAGACACGACAACAGACAGAACAGACAAATTTACCAGGAACAGCCAGAAGAACCAGCATCAGAAGAAGAGAAGACATGATGATGATGATGATGACCCTGATACTGGACCTCACAAGCTGAAGGCTGAAGACTGGCTGAAGGCTGAAGACTGGCTGAAGGCTGGAAGGCTGAGGCTGAGACTGGCTGAAGGCTGGGCGGCCCAGGTGGTGACCCCACAGCACCAGAAGCCTCCCTATTTATAAAGAAGCAGACGACCTTGCAGCCTCCTCCTGGAGCTCGCTGACCTAGCCTTGCTACGTCACGTGGGTCACATGGCTGGCTTGCAGACTCGTTCAAGTTGAGGGCAAAAGTCCACCAGTACAGCTAGCTAAAAATAATGAACTTTGAAAACGTTTTCTGTTTACAGTTTCTGTTGTTGTTGTTGGTTGGTGTTGGTGTTGGTGGTGGAAGTGGTTGGTGGTGGTGGTGTGGTGGTGGTGGTATTGGTGGTGGTGGTGATGACGGTGTTTTAGATTCCAAAGTTTGATACTCACGAGTCAACCTAAGTATGTGTTTTTAATTTTTAAAAAACCCACCACAACTGATTCTAATGTGAATCGCAGGTATGTAGCCTACATTTCTTCACACTGGATGAAAGTTTACATGGTATACTGTTTTCAGTTAACCTCGACACGTTTGGTGTGTTTACAATGCTGCACACTGGGGTGAAGTGTACTGTACATCAGTGTGTAACCTTCACCTGTCCCGTAGTCCCCGGACCGTGGGGGCACCACTGAAGATTTTCAATCCTGCTTCCTCCACTCCCTACGGTTCTCCGCTCTGCTCTCCGTAGTAGATCGCTCCACCCAAGGCCTGTCCACTCTCTGATGCTTGTCTTTCCATCGTTTCCTCTGTCTGCCTCTTCGTCTCCCTCCTCCCCTCATGAATGCATTTCTGTTTGCAAACAATCAAACCATTGTTTTCTTGATCTTGTTTTCTCTTCTATTTAAGAGAATAGACACTGGTGTAGTTGAACACAGGATCTGGCTACAGGTGACAGGTGTGCTCTTTAACAGACACGTGGCACAAGCCACTCAGGCTGTGATATTTGATTCTGCCATGGAATTGGATACTGCTCTTGGATGTCTTTTAACATGACTCTACACACACACACACACACACACACACACACACACACACACACACACACAACACACACACACACACACACACCACACTGGAAACGCCTTTTTGCAGATGCAGTAATATAATATTGTAACAGCAGATCATTATGAACCTGCCGAAGCTTAAAAAGACAGACCCGTTTTGATAGTGTTTTTTCTCATCGGCAATAATCTAACCCTCTCTTATAAAAACAATAATGTTGTTTTCTTCTGTGACACAGTAAAAAAACAAAAACAAAACAGAAATCAAATCGAGCAACAAGTAACCATGAGAGAGAAATTGAAGTTGAAATGCTTAATGTGTTTTGGCCATAGGCATACATACACATTGTGGGAGGTGCGGGTGGGGTCGTTCATTAATATATAACCTGAACTATAACATATTCCCAATCAAATTACAAAGGTACCACACATTTATGGTTGCACAAAAAAGCATTTAGATCCTCCACATTCAAAAGCTATTTCTGTTATACAACAACAACAAAAACAACAACAAATAGCACTATGAATAAGAAGAAAACCGCTGGGAGAGAGAGAGAGAGAGAGAGAGAGAGAGAGAGAGAGAGAGAGAGAGAGAGAGAGAGAGAGAGAGAGAGAGAGAGAGAGAGAGAGAGAAGAGAGAGAGATACGAATACGAATACGAATACGAATAGTTTATTCAGATTTTAGGCCATAGCCCCTTTCTGAAGGGGGGTTATACATAATCATGAACAACAACAATCAGAATACATTTCCCAAGCATCTATAGTTACTGAAACAAATTAATATGCATTTGTAATGTTACAATAAAGCAGTATTTACCCTTTTCAGTGCATGGTAAACATACATGGCAAGATTTGTTAAAGATGCCTCATGTTTTGTCGACAGCAGAACATTTACCTTAAAGTTACAAGGATCGTTATAATATTTTGGTCTAATGAATTGCATTCTAAGATCATGTAAGGCTGGACAGCAAAACAAAAAATGAATTTCGTCTTCTTTTGCGTTATGACATAAGCTACATTTCAATTCATCTTCAGTTTTACTCTGGTATCTATTGCGGTGACATGCAATATCAGAAACACCAAACCTAAATTTAGTTAGAGCACTTTTAATATATCGATTTATTTTCATGTAAATGTACATTTCTTTGGAACTAGATGTTTTAAACAGCCTATATTGAGCAAATCTGTCACTGTTATACATATGTTCATGCCAATCTTGCCATCTGCAATCAATAACCCTTTGCTTGAAACTTTAAAAAAAAGCTGGGATACACTGTAGTCCTTGATTATCCCATACAAAAGAAAATCCATATGAATTCAAGCACTGCCGAACACTCGTAACCCAAGTTTTCTTACCATTCCTATCTAGATTGTTCAACACTATATATGCTTTTAAAGGTATTCTACATTGATCCATACGAGTCAATGTTAACCAGTATTTAATACATTTTAGGTAAGAGTTAATATATATGGGAAATCTTCCAAGCTCTCCATACACAAGGTCATTGGGGGTTCGGAGGTTAACATTCAAAAAACGTTTCATAGCATATAAGTGTACATTTTCAATCATATGGCTTTTTTCAAAAGCCCATACTTCAGCCCCATACAACATTATTGGCTGTACTTGAGTATCAAATAATTTACAAAAAAGAGAAAAACTACAGCAGTCCAATTTATACAGTACACGAAAAATGGCAAAAACTGCTTTTTTAGCTCTACTTACTAGATCTTGAC
>CM060340.1:19558860-19561360 GCA_030674155.1 Stramonita haemastoma
GAAAAAAAAAAGAATGGGTAGGCGCTGCACTTGCACCGGGGGAGAGCAGCCCGAATTTCACGCAGAGAAATCTGCTGTGACAGAAAGTGGTATAAATAAATGAATATAAATAAATAAATGAATAAATGAATACTCATATAAGCATTGCTTGTTGTCCTCAGTTCATGTATTGGTGCTAACGTTGTTTCTGAACTGATGAAATGGTTTAATTAAACCAACAGAGACAGTAGTATCAGTGAACCTGGCATGGCCTTTCCTATCAGCTTCAGAAAAGAAAACATAACCTAGCTGATGAACCTCGCTGTCAGACTAAAAACCATGAGTCATTTCCATGACTTCAAAGACCCACCTCTATCTTCCTCTAGGCCTACAGCATCTTATCTCCTGTCCACTGGGGGTACTTTTTTTTTTCTTTCTTTTTTTTTTTCTTTTTTACCTCCTGTTAATGCTAGACTTTCAAGCTGACAGCACCCACCCACCCCCACCCCCTAAAAAAAAACACTATTAAAAAACCTTACCCCAAACCAACTATCATTTTGCTGATAACTCTGGTTACAGGGCCCCCCTGAACCTTTTGAAAATCCACATGGCAGGGCCCTGTTTTTTATATTATTTTTTTAAAACTGTTATCTGTGTGACCTCTTTCCTCAAACGTGGGAACTTTCTAACCCTGGCCACTGATGCTGGAAGATAGTGTCTGTGACTCATCACACTCATCCAGTATGTCCTGAGAATCTGGAGCCGAATTAGAGAGAAATGCGGATAAGGATAAGACAGTGAGGAAGAGAAATTAAGTGTTCCAGTTATAGGTGAACGGATGGAGACGGAGAATAAGGATTTATTTATTCATTCTTTTATTTCGATGATAATGGAATAAGCACTTAGGTGCTTTTTAATTTTTTTTTTACATCCAGTCCCTGTGTGTATGCAGTTTTGTAAATTATGTCATCGTTCCTGGCACACACGATGGCCTACATTTACGAAAAGTGGAACAGGATTTAACGTGTGCACAGGATGTTCTACCTGCGTTGGCACACGGGGGCCTGGTTTATAGTCTCATCGGAAAGATTTTTGGGGAGAGTGGAGTCAGCACTGATGTTAACCTCAGGGGAAAAATCCCTTCAACAGTGAGGAAGAGAAAGTGTTCCAGTTACAGGAGAACTCTGCCAATGAAATTTTGTTTGTGGATAGCAGGGGAGTTTGGGGTTTTGTTTCTTTTTATGTTTGATTTCACTGACTTTTTTAAAAAATAGATTTTCCTCTTGTTTCTCGACTAGAACTCCGAAGTTCTCCGCTAGTGAAATTTTGCGTATTCAACCGTTTTTTTTTGCCCATCATGAAGGTAGCCATATTCTGACTTCAGGTATGGGCTTTCTAAACAATATGTTTTGTTTTCCTTTGGTGTTTTGTATTGTTTAAGGTTTTTTCCCCATCTTTTTCTTTTCAAAAATTGTTTGTTTTAATACAGTATTTTTAGTTAATGGTGATAGTATATGAAATCAAATGAAAACAGGTTATTTTTTGTTGGTTTGTTCATTTGTTCACACACAGAGAGAGAGAAGAGAGAGAGAGAGGAGAGAGAGAGAGAGAGAGAGAGAGAGAGGAGAGAGAGAGAGAGAGAGAGAGAGAGGAGAGAGAGAGAGAGGAGAGAGAGAGAGAGAGAGCAGACAGACAGACAGACAGACAGACAGACAGACAGACAGACAAATGGACAAATGGACAAATAGACACACACAGACACAGGCAGACAGGCAGACACAGACAGACAGACAGACAGACAGACAGCTTTCACACGCTCCAGGTGTCTCAAAAGCCTCCTTTTAGTAACCAATGCCCCCTGAAGGGCAGAATCTATCCATCCATCTTCAGTACCGGAAGAAACTCTGCTGATAAAACTGATGGCAGGGCCCTGAACTTTACCTACCTATGATATGATAATACACACAGCAGGGCCCCGCTTTTGGCGTGACCTTTATCTCCTGACCTCTCTGACACACTTGGAATGTTCCCAACTGGAAGGGAATGGTTAGTCAGAGAGGTCTATATGATAATGATGTTTCATATCTTGCTTTGGGGTGGGGGACAGGGGAGTTATGATATTAGAGTGTGTGTGTGTGTGTGTGTGTGTGTGTGTGTGTGTGTGTGTGTGTGTGTGTGTGTGTGTGTGTGTGTGTGTGCACGCGCGCGCGCACATGCATGCACACACGTGTGTGTGTATGAGTATATAATATATATATTTTATATATATATATATATTATATATATATATATATTATATATGTGTGTGTGTGTGTGTGTGTGTGTGTGTGTGTGTGTGTGTGTGTGTGTGTGTGTTCACATGCACACTCTCTTGTATACAGTTTCAAAAAGGTTTCATTTAGAAAACTTTTTTTTTTTTTTTTTTAATCTACGAACTCCTTTAAAGCAGATCTTTTCTTTTTAGTCTTGATGCCATGAGACAAACTCAGCAACAAGGCCAGGACTTCTTGTTATTGTTGTT
>CM060340.1:19566360-19576360 GCA_030674155.1 Stramonita haemastoma
TGCTTATCCCGGTTTCTGTGGCGCTAAGCGACTGAGAGTCATAGACTCCCCCCTGGATAGGACGCCAGTCTATCGCAGGGTTAACCCCCCAACACAAGGTTGGTACCCCTTTTACACCTGGGTGGGGTGAGAAAATAGCCGTAAAGTGCCTTTTCCAAGGGCACAACGCCATAGCCGACAGCTGGGATCGAACCCGCAACCTTTAGATTACGAGTCCAACGCCCTAACCACTCGACTACCGCGGCGGCTTCTAGTGGAAGAGCCAGAATAAAAATTTCTTTTTAATGTAGGGTAGGTAGATGGTGATGGTAAGAGGGTGAGAGGTTGATATTGATGAAGACGATCTTGTCACAACAGCTTGTGTGTGTGTGTGTGTGTGTGTGTGTGTGTGTGTGTGTGTGTGTGTGTGTGTGTAATTATCCCACCAACACACACACATACACACACACACACACACACACACACACACACACACACACACACACACACACACACAGAGTTTAAGGTTTAAAGACACCCACGAAAGAGAAGGGGTGGGATAGGGTTATGGGATCTTGAAGTGACCCCTAGAGAGTATCGTAGAAGCTCAGTGGCTGCTGGTTAACTACACATCTGAAAGCTACATCATACAAACCGCAGATATCTTCAGGGTGTCTTTCAGAAATGGTTAGAGTCCGACTTTTTCTGTAGATTCAGACCTTAAATAAAGACATGGCTGCTGATAATACTGGTGGCTGGGCCTCTGACATTTTGATAATGCTCACACCAGGGCCTCCCTCGCCCCCTCTACCCCCTTTCCCCCCGTTTTTCTGGCATGACCTTTATCTCCTGACCTCTCGTGCCACAGGTGGAAGCTTCCTCACCTGGGCTGCACTTCTGCTCACTGCTGAAACAGATCAGCCTGGTTTGATTCATCTGTCGGTTTTCTAGAGTTCAAAACAAAAGAAGCCATTCATTCATTCATTCATTCATTCATTCATTCATTCATTTTCCCCCAAAATAAAGTGGCTAACAAAAATAAAAATAAAATAATAATGATACTAATTAAGTCGACACTTAAGGTAGAAAGAGGACCAATAAAGATACATACTCTACAAGGGGAGACCTGGGAAATATATTACGGTAAAAGTAAAGGTAAAGGTGTCCCATAACCTATGTGGTTATTTTAGAGGGAGGCATCAGAGATCTCAGCTTCTCTAGGGGCCAGCATATTGAGGGCAGCGTCCATCTCTTCTCCCTCGCTGCTTTACCTTCCTTGGCCCTTAAGATGGCAGGTACCAATTGACTGCTGGGTGAACTGGGGGACTGTATTGAAGCCAATGCATGCAAATATTCACCCATCCACTTGATAATCACACTCAATGCTGCTTAACCTTAACTTGGGAAAAACCAGTGCTCTGACCATTGAGGTATCCCCTATCCACAGGGGAAATAATTATATAATTACACATAAACATAATATAAAACAAAGACCAAAATAGACTGACGAGCCATACAATCAGCAAACATCTTTGAAATCCTCTCTCTCTCTCTCTCTCTCTCTCTCTCTCTCTCTCTCTCTCTCTCTCTCTCTCTCTCTCTCTCTCTCTCTCTCTCTCTCTCTCTCTCTCTCTCTCTCAGACACCTTTGAAATCACCCTCTCTCTCTCTCTCTCTCTCTCTCTCTCTCTCTCTCTCTCTCTCTCTCTCTCTCTCTCTCTCTCTCTCTCTCTTCTCTCTCTCAAAGCCAAGAACAGTTTGATGATAAACATGGTTCCAGGGCCCAAAAGAAGTTTCATAATTGCTCACAGCAGGGCCCCCTATCTGGCCTTGATCTGGTCCCCTTTGATGTCTCTCTCTCTCTCTCTTGCAGTACGTGGAAAATTTTCCAAACTCCTGCGTGAAAGAAGCATGTTGTTTGTGTTTCAAAATGTTCTAAAAAATATCGGAGACATTAAGCAAAACAAAAGTGAGTGGGGGAAAACACTAGAAAAAAAATGTGGCTGTGTTGTTTGTCTTCGTTGGGTTATTAGACTTTTAAAGTGTGAGATATACAGGAGTATAGAATCTTGAGTCCTCATAGCCTGGCTGTGTTTTCATGTTTTCGTTTGTTAGGTCATTTCTTTATTTGTTTACTTGTTACTTTGTTTGCTTGTTTGTTTATGAATTCGTTTGTTTACTTACAAAAATCGTTCATCTCTTCATTCACTATTTCTAAAGCAGTAACGTGTCCTTTTGGTTAAGTTGCTTGTGATACAGAGACAAAAAAAAAGAGTTTGTGTGTGCGCAGCTCGTACATACACCACACACACACACACATCTGTGGTATTGTTAAATGGTTCTCTAGTCGCTAACTTAATCAAGATGTTCAGCTGCGCAAACTCGCACCAAAAGGTACTGAAAAATATCTTTAGAATGCTTAGAATACAGCTTTATACGAACACAGATAAAAAACAAGATCCCAAATTTAAGGGCAATCCAAAGCTAATGATCAACTTTAATCTCATTTGTCTAAATAATATATTTTCCTTGATGTCGTTTCTAGCTGTGTTTTGGGTTGACTGCATTTTACCGCCCACTCTGTAAACATCCTTGTTGGAGCTGTTCCACTGGACAACATTTTTAACTTCCTGAGAAAAGCAGACATTTCCCAGCTGATAAAATGAGATAAGACAATGATCAGAGCTGATGATTAGGAACATGGTTGGTCTTTAGGAATTGGTTTGGTTCTCATCTCATTTTATGAGCCATGGAAATGGTTTCTCTCACACACGGGTGACAGTTCAAGTGATGACATTTATGCTGCCAGGGCGTTGTTGATACAAGGAACGACAGTAGTGTTGGTTTTCTAAAGGTAAAGTTAAAGTCTGTCCCGAGCCTAAGCTCATCAGGCCGTGCTTATCCGTTTGTGTGCGTTAAGCGACTGGAGTCATAGACTCCCCCCTGGATAGAGCCAGTCTATCGCAGGGTTAACCCCACAAACAAGGTTGGTACCTTTTACACCTGGTGGGGTGAGAAAATAGCCGTAAAGTGCCTTTCCAGGCACAACGCATAGCGAAGGCTGGGATCGAACTGCACCTTTAGATTACAGGTCAACGCCTAACCACTAGACTACATCGGCGGCTTCTAAAGGTAAAGGTGTCCATAACCTATGTAGTCGTAGGGGAGCGAGGCGCCAGAGACCTCAGCTTCTCTAGGGGCCAGCATGTTGAGGCAGCGCCATCTCCTCTCCCTCGCTGCTTTACCTTCCCTGACCCTAAAGAGGGCAGGTACCCATTTACAGCTGGGTGAACTGGGGGGAACTGTACTGAAACCAAGGCGCGCAAACGGTCACTCATCCCTGGTAACCACGCCCGATGCTGCTTAACTTGGCTGGGGGAAAGCGAGCGCTCTGACCACTGAGCTATCCTGTCCCTGTTGGTTTTTATAACCTGTTTTAATCTGTGCGTAGTTGTGGTGCAGTTTTAATCTGAGATTTAAAACTGTAAACAATGTGGCAGACACCATAATTAGGGTTCTCTGAACTAGGCAGGGGTATGAACAGCAAATTGGATTGCGTTAGGTTTTTGGGTGATGTTTCCTCTGTGTTCATACATACAAAGCAACATTCTAAGCAGTTTCAAGATCATTTCCAGTTGCTTTTAGAGCAGGTTTGAGAAGTTGAACGTTTTATTTATTTCTTTATTTTTTTCTTTCTTCTTTCTTTTTTTCTTTCTTTATCTATTATTTATTCTTTAAATTTTATTATTTATTTTATTCTTTATATCGAGGAGAATAGAATAAGCACTCATGGGCTTTTTTTTTTTTACATCCATCATTTTTCCATTTCCATTTTGATCCATTTAACGACAAGAAAACCACTTAGCGACACCACAGGCGTGTGACTAGCTTCACTTCCAAGACAAAGACGTAGTGTACAAAGATTACCTTAAAGAAAAAAAAAAGATTGTGTAATTCCTGTCAGACCTCTGGAGAGCTCAACAAATTTGTAATAAAATGTTGGCAGATGATCAAGATTCTGTTGTCGGTTTCGGCACCGTGAGGCTGATGTTGTGAAGATTTTGAAGAGTTTAGAAATGAGAAGGGAGTTGTATTGCAACCTAATCTAATGCGATGTTCTCTCTCTCTCTCTCTCTCTCTCTCTCTCTCTCTCTCTCTCTCTCTCTCTCTCTCTCTCTCTCTCTCTCTCTCTCTCTCTCTCTCTCTCTCTCTCTCTCTCTGTTTATTTTTGATTTATTCTTTTATATCAAGGATATTGGATAATGGATAATGTGTGAGAGAGAGGGGGGGAGAGAGTGTTAATGTTTCAGAGAGAGAGAGAGAGAGGGGGGGGGGAGGAAGAGACAGACAGACAAACAGAGACATAAAGAGAGAGAGACAGAGAGAGAGAAGAGAGACAGAGACAGAGGTATAGAGTACAGTCTTATGGCATACTCTCAAAGCACACACATTTCCATAGCAGCATCATTACATCGTCTAGATAGACGCCACCCGCAGTCCAATAAAATCCCCAAGACACGTATGGGACTCGAACTGCAACCTTCCAGTACATAACCCGAAGCCTAACTACTGCGCAACAGGGGTTGGTCTTCTGTCCGTCTCTGTCTGTCTGTCTATCTCTCTCTCACACACAGACACACAAACATCACAGACACAGACACATCACAGACACACACACACACACACACACACACACACACACACACACACACACACACACACACACCACACACACACACCACCAGCAGCGCATGAGCGCTCATACGTGTCATCTGAAACACGTTCCCATAAGAATATAGGTATCCATTTACTAATGGATTCATTGTGACTGGTGTGCCTTACCATCACCTCGCCTGTCCATAGTCTTGCAGACTGTGGGGGCACCATTGAAGAATTTTCAACCAGCTTCCTCCATTTCCACGGTCCTCTGCTTTCTGTAGCATAGTCTGTAGTTCCACTTTGGGCCAGTCCACTCTCTGGTGTTGTCTTCGAATCGTTTTCTCTGTCTGCCTCTTCGTCTCCCTCCTTGTACTGTTCCCTGTAGGACAGTCTTGGTCAGTCCAGATATTTGTGTGACGTGCCTGTACCACTTTAGCTTGCGTTTTTTCATTGGTCAAAAGCGTTTCATCTCACACAATGGCAGTTTTGTTAACTTCTTCGTTAGTTATTTGATCTCTGTATTCTTCTTCGTGGAATCCTCAGACAGCAACTATTGATGTCTGTCACATGATATGATATGAGCGAAAATGCGTTGCGATGCCGTAATGCGCCTGACAATACAGGCTCAGCACATCCAACTTCGGCGTGTGATCTATGTATGAGATACCAAAAAGTTTAAGAAAGCATCTCATCTCCATTGTATGTATCCTTCTTTCAATGTCTGCTGTTATGGTCCATGTTTCACATGCGTACAAAAATATGGACATGATCAGGGAATGCATCAGTCTGATCTTGAAGCTGATGGCGATGTTCTTTCAGTCCAGAGGACATTTAAGTTTGGTCATTGCAGCTGTGGTCTGGGCTATTCTGGAGAGAGTTTCAGGTTTTGATCCATCATCTGATAGTATAGCTCTTAGTAGATTACAGTAGATTTCCATCACGTTTTGACCATCACTAATTGCTACCACATGTCAAAGCTCTATCAAACCAGAAGGACAAACCCTGTTGAGTGTCTGGAAGTAATTATAGCTGCTGGTATGTACTTAGAAGGAGGAAAAGCATGTGTGCCTGATTTCGTGATGGAATGCGAAATCTAGGGGCAAATTTGTGTTCAGAGAATCTGAATGCAGAAGGTTAAAGCTGTGGATGGTCTCAACTTTCTTGTTGTCTCTGATAATGTCAGTGCGGCTGCCACCGCCAGTTCTTGTCCTTAACTGGATTTTCTCTGAGCTAATCTGCATGCCATATGCTGATGAGGCTTTATCACGGCTTGTTACCAAGTTGGCCAGCTCTTGTTCTTCCCCAACTAGGCCATCGATGTTGTCCGCAAACCGTAAGTTTGTGATTGTCCTGCCGCCAATGCTGGCTGTTCCCTCATGATTTTCAAGTGCATCAGCCATTATTCTTTCTAGAAGATCATGAAGAGGATTGGAGAGAGCGGGACATCCTTGGCGTTACTCTTATTGTGGTTCGAAACCATTCTCCTTTGTTGCTGTCGTAGTAAACTGCGCTGGTTGCCTAGTATTACCATAGAGGCATTCAATGGCTCTGATCAGGTTGGCATTGATGTTATACAACCTCATGGTTACCCATGGAGCTGCATGCCAGACTCTGTTGAATGCCTTATTAAAGTTAACAAAAACGTGGTTAAGATATTCCTGGTAATGTACACATATTTCGAAATCCAAACACTGATTATGGCCTGTTTCTTTAGGCCTAACGTACACATGTATTCTAGATGAGGGAAACTTTTTTTTTTTCAGTCGCCAAATAAATTGAGAATAATTTCCCAACATTTCAGCATTTTTATCTATTCTGATAGGGGGATGGATGGATGAAGGGTGATTATATATCTATATATCTATATCTATATCTATATATTTATGTGTATGTTGTATGTATGTATGTATGTATGTATGTATGTATGTATGTATGTATGTATGTATGTATGTATGTATGTATGTATGTGTATGTATGTATGTATGTATTGATGTATGATGTATGTTGTGTGTGTGTGTGTGTGTGTGTGTGTGTGTGTGTGTGGTTGTGTGTGTGTGTGTGTGTGTGTGTGAGTGTCTGTGTTGTGTGTCTGTGTGTCTGTGAGAGTTGTTTGTTCGCTTGTTTGTCTGCAGTTCTCATTTCTTCAAATCCGACACAAGAGAAATAACAACCCCACGTCGACATACCACCGACATGACATGACACAGACACTGCCAAAGACATACTGAAACCGACACAACAACAACAGCATCAAAACAACAACAGCAACAACACAACAGCAACAACAGCAACAAAATCAGTCAACATCTCAGACAACTGATAGGCCTACACCCAAAATGCACGTGCCACATGGGTAACGCACAAAGCTGCGTGACCTACTTCCATTGCTAGCCTCGTAAACAAGCACGTGGCAAGGTGAGGCAGCAAGAAAGATGGCGATGTAATTATTCACATTGCTGTGTGCATGCCATGGAAACTCATTGCCTGCCAGACAGCTAGCAAGGATTAGGTGTGTGTAACAAACAGTAGCAGTAACAGTCTAGAGGTTTCCTTCCATCTTAACTCATTTCATGTGCCTGTGTTTTTTTTTTTCTTCTCTATTGTGATGTAGTGTGTGTTTTGCAACATGTGTGTGTATGTGTGTGGTGGGGGGGGGGGGGGGGGGGGGGGGGGGTGGTGGTGTGTGTGTGTGTGTGTGTGTGTGTGTGTGTGTGTGTGTGTGTGGTGTGTGTGTGTGTGTGTGTGTGTGTGTGTGTGTGTGTGTGTTGGGGTGTTTGTGTGTGTGTGTGTGTGTGTGTGTGTGTGTGTGTGTGTGTGAGTTGTGTGTTGTGTGTGTGTGTGTGTGTGTGTGTGTGTGTGTGTGTGTGTGTGTGTGTGTTGGGGGGGGTGTGTGTGTTGTGTGTGTGTGTGTTTGGTGTGTGTGTGTGTGTGTGTGTGTGTGTGTGTGTGTGTGTGTGTGTGTGTGTGTGTGTGTTTGGTATATATATATATATGTATTGTTGTGTGTGTGTGTGTGTGTGTTGTTTGTGTGTGTGTGTGTGTGTGTGTGTGTGTGTGTGTGTGTGTGTGTGTGTGTGTGTGTGTGTGTGTGTGTGTGTGTGTCTGAGTGTGTGTGCGCGAGCACGCGCATGTGTGTGTATGTGTGTGTGTTCAGTCTCTGGGTTCGTCTTTGTTTAAATTTGAAAATACACTGATGTTTACATTTCGCATCTTTGTGTTTCATTTTTGTGAGGGTAATTGGATGTTTCAAAGGATTTACATAATGAAGCTCTCGTAAAGAGGGACCATAAAATGATACTCTCTCTCTCTAACATACACACACATCAAAACACACACACACATACACACAGACACACAGAGACACAGACAGACAGACAGACACACACACCAAAACACACACATACACACACACCAACACACACACACACACACACACACACACACACACCACAAACACACCACACACACCACAACACACACACCAACACACCAAAACACACACACACACACAACACCAACACACACACACACACAAACACACACACACACACACAACAAAACACACACACACACCACACACACACACCAACACACACACACACACACACACACACACACACACACACACACACACACACACACACACAAACACACACACACACACACACACACACACACACACACACACACACACACACACACACACACACACACACACAAACACACACACACACACACCAACACACACACACACACACACAACACACACACACCAACACAACAAACACACACCAAAAAACACACAACAAAAATCACCACAACACCTGACAAACAAACACACCCAAAAATGAAACAGATCATGCAAAAATGCAACAAAACTTTCATCTCTGTTGTTATGCAATGCCACCCACCCCCAACTCCACTCAAAATCCAAAATAAAACAGAAACAAAAGAAACAAAAGAAGAAAAGGATTGTTTTTAAAAGAAGAATAAAGAAGACGATTTTGGGCAGAATCCACAGCAGAAAGTGATATAGCTACTAGAATGGTGATTTTTTATTTTTACAATTTTGGGATTTTGGTGGATTTCGAACCTTTAGTATCACTTTTTCTCTCTGTGTGTGTGTGTGTGTGTGTGTGTGTGTGTGTGTGTGTGTGTGTGTGTGTGTGTGTGTGTGTGTGTGTTGTGTGTGTGTGTGTGTGTGTGTGTGTGTGATAACATTGAAAAAAAATGTCGTCAACCCCAGTTATGTTTACTTCAAGTTAGTGTGCTTGCCTTTTTATTTTTATTTTTCCTTCTCCTTCTCATTTGTGCGTTTTTACAATATTGTGTCTGTTATTGTTCATGTTGAGCCAACAAGAAATAAAACGAGCCATTCGTTGGGAACGATTTGGGAACAATATAAAGCTAACACTTTTCGTAGCTTTTTGTTGTTGTAACTGTTTTGTGTTATTGCTTCGCTTTTAATAAAGATAAGCAAGAAGTTGAATTCACAGTCTACTCTCCGACGATAACACACTCTTTGCTGGCATACAAAATCAGATCTTGGGCAAGGCCAACAGTGGTACCTTTCTTTTCCTTCACAGGTAGGTCTGGGAATCCCCAACGAAGAAATTAAAAGGATGGAACTAGGTAACATAAAAAAGGTAAAGGTGTCCCATAACCTATGTGGTCGTTGGGGAGCGAGGTGTCAAAGACCTCAGCTTCCCTAGAGGCCAGCATATTGAGGGCGGCGCCCATCTCCTCTTCCTCGCTGATTTACCTTCCTGACCCTAAAGAGGTCTCTGACGCCTCGCTCCCTTCGACCACACAGGTTATAGGACACCTTTACCTTTTACCTTTTACCTTAAGAGGGCAGGTACCCATTTACAGCTGGGTGGACTGGGGATTGTAGAGAAGCCAGGGCGCGCAAATGGTCACCCATTCACTTGGTAACCACGCTCGATGCTGCTTAACCTTAGCTTGGGGAAAGCGGTTGCTCTGACTACTGAGCTGTCCCGTCCCCTTCGATTATTCGTATTGACTGTACTGACATTGAGAGAAAGACGGTTTACTTGAATTGATACTGATAAACAACAACGAAGAGAGTTCATTTCTTTAAATCATTAGGCTACTTACCAAAGACGTTTCTATAGGTAAGTGGATATAGGTTTAATTTCCATCCGTGGGTATGCGAAGTCATGAGTTCGAATCTTACAATGGTATCTGGTGATTAAAAGATGGAAATTTTTGTTTTTACGATCTTCTCAGGGCTTAAAGTGCAGACTTGCCAGTTTTTCAACTCCCTTCATGTAGGCATTATATCATATGCAGATGATCAAAATATTCACTTCAAAGATCTAAACGTTCAGGAGGCTTACAGT
>CM060340.1:19596360-19599732 GCA_030674155.1 Stramonita haemastoma
ATAAAGACGACTCATTTTCATAAATAAAAATTAGCTATCAGGCATCTTTTGACACAAACAGTTTCCCATACACCTGCTATCAGCTGATGAATGACCAGTCCCTCTGACCAGTGACTGTAGCCAATGCAGGTCAGGTGCCGACAGTTAGCATTCCAGGAATTCCAGCCCCACCTGCGCTTCATCTGATACAGCACTGAATTTATCCCTGCCTCCTAGGAACAGGGGGTGGCAGGGTGGTTAAGACGTTCGCATCCTTCTTCTTCTTCTTCTTTTCTCATGACCGGAACGGTCGTGGAGGAGACATGAGAGACGATTCTGCAGCCAGCCGTCGCCATCCAGCCCTGTCCTCCGCCTTCCGAATGAGTGTTGGACTGTCCAGGTGGGTCCACTCCTTGATGTTATCCATCCAGCTTTTGGTTTGTCTGCCTCGGCGTCTGCCACCTTCTAGCGTTCCTTGTAGGACTGTCTTGGGGAGGGTGTTGTGGCGTGTGACATGGCCGAACCAAGATGTTCGCCTACCAACCAATAGATCGTGAGGTGCTGGGTTCGATTCCTTTTTTTTTTTTTTTTCGAAATCGAACTGAATGTCAAAATCTTCTTCTCATGAGACTATAAACAAAGGCCTTTTGTTCGAACTCGCGCAAAACAAACATCCTGCGCACACGTTTAAAAACCCATTCCAACTTTTGAAAGAGTAAGCCAATTGTGTGCAGGTGTGATCGGATGACAAAACACACACACACACACACACACACACACACACACACACACACACCACACACACACACACACACACACACACACAACACGCACACACACACACACAAACCCCACATGCACATATGTGTCGTGTTTAGACACCACCCCGAAGTCGGAATGCGGCTATCTAGACGGTGAGGATGGGAAGGAAACAGTCACATGGGCAAAAAATCTCACCATTGGTGGATCTCGCAGCTCTAGCCGAGAAACGAAACTGCTTATATATCTGTAGGCCTGTCTGTGTTTGGCTGTAACAGAGAGAGAGAGAGAGAGAGAGAGAGAGAGAGAGAGAGAGAGAGAGAGAGAGAGAGAGAGAGGAGAGAGGGGGGTGGGGTGGAGGAGAGAGAGAGAGAGAGGGGGGGGGAGAGGGAGAGAGAGAGAGAGAGGGGGGGAGAGAGAGAGAGAGAGAGGGGGAGAGAGAGAGAGAGAGAGAGAGAGAGAGAGGAGAGAGAGAGAGAGACAGACAGACAGACAGACAGACAGACAGACAGACAGACAGACAGACAGACAGACAGACAGACAGAGACAGAGAGACAGAGAGAGACAGAGAGACAGAGAGACAGAGAGAGAGAGCGTACTAAAAAGAGAGGAGGGAGAGAGAGAGAGAGAGAGAGGAGAGAGAGAGAGAGAGAGAGAGAGAGAGAGAGAGAGGGGGGGGGGAGGGAGAAAGAGTGTGTGTCTGTGTCTGTGTGTCTGTCTGTGTGTCTGTCTGTCTGTCTGTTGTCTGAGACAAAACACGAACAAAAAAAAATGTAACGCAACACGCATGGCCTAGGATGATTATTTATCATTGCAGATGGACTAACAAGCAAGAAAATATACAGCAATATGATGCACCACAGCAAAGTTCAGGGTCCCCGCCACATGCTCGTACACAAACAAATATACTGACAAACAACAGCGCGCGCGCGCGTGCGCGCATACACACACCAACCCTCTCTAGAAAAAGGTGCTGTTTTGCGCAAAGATGCGACCGAAAGAGCCGTTTTCATCCCCGTCCAACCCCCACTTTTGCACGGTAAAAGATCCCACAGCACCAAAACAATATCGCACTGTATGCATACACTCTCTCCTACCATCTTGGATATGCGTGGCGCCGGATTTGTGGCGACGCCACAGCCCCCAAGAGCTAAGAAAGCTAGTTTGTCGAAAGGAAAGCTGGTAAGAGAACGCGACAAAAAAAAAGCAATGTGCGGAAGAATAATGACAACATTCAACAATATGATGCACCAAAGGAAGGTGCAGAGTCCCTGCCACATGCTCGCACACTAACAAACTCACTGACAGATACCAGCCCCCAAACTCCCCCCCCCCCCCATCCATTAGACCCTGAGTGGTGGTCTGGGTGCTAGTCTTTCGGATGAGACGATAAACTGAGGTACCGTGTGTTACACATCCTTATTTAGTGCACGTAAAAAAAACCCACGGCAACAAGGGGGTTGTTCCTGGCAAAATTCTGTAGAAAAAAACCCACTCTGATTAGGGGAAGAAATACAGTTGCAGTCAGTAAAAAGAAAAAAGAAAAAAAAATGGGTAGGCGCTGCACTTGTAGCGCCGCACTCTCCCCAAGGAGTAAAAGCCCGAATTTCCTGCAGAGAAATCTGCTGTGACATAAAGTGGTATAAAATAAAATGAATCAAACAGGGTTTTCATACATGCATCTCTGACAGCATTTATCCAGTGCTGCTCGGTTGCTGCTGCTGACACTTTTGTTAAGTAGGATGTACAAAAATTGGCTATATTACACCACATTTTAGGGGACGGGATAGCTCAGTGATCAGAGCACTCACTTTCCCCAAGCTACGGTTAATTAATTTAAGCAGCATCGAGCGTGGTTACCAAGTGGATAGGTGACCGTTTGCGCACCTTGGCTTCAGTACAGTCCCCCTACTTCACCCAGTTGTCAATGCGTACCTGCCCTCTTTAGAGTCAGGGAAGGTAAAGCAGCGAGGGAGAGGAGATGGGCTCCGCCCTCAATATGCTGGCCCCTAGAGAAGCTGAGGTCTCAGATGTCTCGCTCCTCCTACAACCATAATAGGTTATGGGGACACATCACATTATTTTTATATGGACTGAAGCCGTTTGACCTGTTTCTTGTTTGTTTGTACCTGACTGGCTACACGTGCATTATATTTTCTCTGTTACACTGGCTTGGGGACGGGATAGCTCAGTGGTCAGAGCGCTCGCTTTCCCCAAGTCAAGTTAAGCAGCGTCGAGCGTGGTTACCAATTAGATGGGTGACCGTTTGCGTGCCTTGGCTACAGTACAGTGCCCCCAGTTCACCCAGCTGTAAATGGGTACCTGCCCTCTTTTAGGGTCAGGGAAGGTAAAGCAGCGAGGGAAAGGAGATGGGCTCCGCCCTCAACATGCTGGCCCCTAGAGAAGCTGAGGTCCCTGACGCCTCGCTCCCCTACGACCACACAGGTTATGGGACACCTTTACCTTTACACTGGCTTATATACATTTTTTTTTGTTTGTTTTTGTTTTTTCTAAGGATAACATTCCTTTTGCTGTGGGTTCTTTTACATGCGTAGTTGCAAACAGGGCCTCGTTTTATCCCCTATATTTTTCTCTTTTCAATCTATAGGTGAGTGGACTTCCTGTCAAAACAAA
>CM060340.1:19599832-19630613 GCA_030674155.1 Stramonita haemastoma
GTACGTACCGGATTTTATTTTCTGGGGACCGATTTTGGGGGAGTTGGTCAAGATGTCTCTGAAATGGCAACTCGCAGTACCGGTTTAAAAAAATCCTAGCGCGAACCCTGCATACAGGAAAAAGAAAAAAGTACTGTGTGGCGCTGCTCTTGTGGCGAGGTACTCTCTCCAGGAAGAGCAGCCCGAATTTCACGCAGAGAAATCTGCTGTGACATAAAGTGATGTAAAAACGCAAAACTAGACTGGTCATAAGCTGTGCTGAATCAGAAGGTGTCGGCTGAGGCCAGCAGCAGATTTTCTGTTGAGTCACAAGTACAAGCAAGAGAAGACCAGGCAGTAGACATGCCACTCCATACCCTGGGATGCAGAATTCAACTGACTGCTGTGCCCACTAGCTTCAGGCCGGAGTATACATATGTATATACAACTTTTCGCTCTCATCAGCAATACCTGTTATTTTTCCCTTTAGACTTTTGATGAATGGTTAACCCTCTTAGTCCCGAACCAGGATTTGCTGGGATTGAATACTTGCCCCCCCCCCCCCCCCCCCCCCCGAATCCCAAACACCGGGATTTGCCAGGATTTACACACAGTAGCTTGCATGTCAAAGCTCTATCGGGCTAGAGGTAGAAACCCTGCTGAGAGTCTGGAAGTAATTACAGCTGCTGGTATGTACTTAAAAGGAGGAAAAGGCCAGCCAGCATGTGTTCCTGACCTGATTTCGTGATGGAATGATGAAATCTAGGGGGCAATTTGTGTTCAGAGAATCCGAATGCAAGAGGGTTAAATCTGGGACTCCTGTTGTTTCGTGCAGGTGATAGGGAGCTCCGGTACCCCCTACACCTGTTTCACCACCAGCCACTACTGTTCCTGCCCGGCTTTCACTTTTTCAGGTAGGTGCCTAACGCTTCAGGGGCCGCCTGCTATCATTCTGTGGTGAAGCATTGATCATTGTCATTGATTGATGTTTCATCATACATGATGACATGTTTTGCAGTACTGCTGTGATAGGATCTAATAAATTGTCTGGTTTGATGTTCGGGCGTATTGAAATTTTTTAAAAGGAGGGGGGGGTAGAGATGTATGTATGTGTGTTTTATTTTTTTATTTATTTATTCATATCGATGATAATGGTACAAGCACTCTTGTGCTTTTTTACATCCAGTCCCTGTGTGTGTGTAGTTTTGTAAATCTTGTCATCTATTCCCACCAGCACACAATGGCCTACTCTTACAAAAAATGGAACAGGATTTAACGTTGTGTGTGCAAGATGTTCTGCTTGCATTCGCACACAGGGCCTCAGTTTATAGTCTCATCCGAAGGACTTTTGGGGAAAGTGGAGTCAGCACTGATGTAAACTCCAGGGGAAAAATCTCTGATGTTCTGACCATTAGGCTATCCTGTCCTGTTGTGTGTGTTGTGTTGTGGGGGTGTGTGGTGTGTGGTGTGTGTTGTGTGTTACTGAGTGAGTGTGCATGCACATGCATTCACCCAGCTGTTATTCCTGATACTGGATGGAGAAAAGCTGCTGGACCTTTTATAATATAACCCTCCATGAACTGAAATATGGGTGGTATCTTTTAATATCCAGGGATGCACAATCACTGTCACAAACCTGCCAGACTTCTCACTGACTGCAGCAATCTCTATGAAATAATGTGGAATTAGATATTTAAATTACTTTTTTGAGTTAATGCTTTGATGACACTTTCACAGAAATTGGTGGAGGAAAAAAAAAAGACCCCAGCAATACTTTGGGATTAGGCTTGTTTGTGTATTTTTGCTATATATAGTATGGGTGATATTTCAATTTGTATATTTACACACAGGTAAGTATACACATTCACTGATAAGCATACATGGCACACTCACTGTAATCTGTTATCTGATTCTGCGTTGACTTTAATATATATATATATATATATATATATATATATATATATATATATATATATATATATATATAATATATATATATATATGTGTGTGTGTGTGTGTGTGTGTGTGTGTGTGTGTGAGTTTAGTCTAACAGACAATACATTTTGTTTTTCAGTTCTCCACAAGGAAGATCACATGATGGTGAGTATCCACAGCTACTTGGAATGCATCCATTGTAGGCCCAGGGATGGGAGGGAGGGTGGGGGCGAAGAGGGAGGTTTTAACTAGACAGAAAGTTAAAATGCAGAACTGCAGGTTGAAAACAGATGTGGAAACATTTCACTTCCAGTTCAAATGTTTCATTTGTTCTTTTTTTCACAGTTCAAATTTATTTTTTCTAAAGGGTTATGATTTGTTTGTCTGATTGTGGTTGCTTTTTTATGTTTTGTTTGTTTTTTTAAGTGGGAGGGGTCTATATGGGGTTTTTGGTACTGCTTTATCAAGGTTATTACTAATTGCTGTATTACAAACATCAGGTCTAATGAAGCATATTCATTGTGCTGTCTTTCACAGAGCAAAAATATTTTAAATGTCTAGTCGCCAAAAGTATCTATACTTCTGTAAAAATTTAAATATAGATTTAACTAGGCAGCACTTAGTGTAACCCTTAACTTGGATGATATTTTTTTAAATTAAGGCATTAATACATGCATAAGCTGTAACATGTGTTTTGTTTTTCAAAGATGAAACATGCATAAGCCGTAATTGTACATTATTTTTTCAAAGGATGAATGAATGCATAAGCCGTAACTTGTATTTTCTGTTTTTAATCAGAGCATGATGCAAGCATGTCACATTCCCTTGTAAACTGACAATAAACAAACGAAGAAACAGTAGCAAAACATGATGGTATTGTGTTGCAGTGTAAGCATCATCCTTGCGGTCCAACTCGCCAACATCACCGGCAAGACAAAACAGGTCAACGTATCAGATCAACACCTGGCCAGCGTTCTGTCTGCCCTGGAGTGACTGGTGACCCCCATACACATAACTGTTAATTGTTTGTTCCCAGTATTGGTGCTATGTGGTTTTCTTTATTCAGTGCTTTGTTGATGAACTTGCTTAAAAGAGATGATGCAAGTAAAATTTGTGCTGATGATGCTGGTTTGCAGAGTGGTTGAGGAACAGGAAGGTTGGCTGAACAATGGTTGAATAAAGGATGATGACGATTTCTCTCAAAGTGTGATGAGGATGAGGAACTTTCAATATTTGATATTTTATTTTCCCTCATCCCTCTCACACCTTACTGGAAATTCTGTCCAGTTGCAATTAGGGAAGACTTTCGAGAAAATTGCTATGTTAGTATTTTATTGTGAAACACACACAACACCATTTTCACTTAGTCTTACACACACACACAAAAAAAAAATAATAAAGAAAAAAAAAAAAGCAAAACGCCAGTCTGAGATCAAGCAAGTTTTGCATAGCCTTTATTTCTTACTTCAAACTGACCATACGAATGTGACAGAAAAATACAGTGAACATGCGAGAAGTACAATACACTGCTGCCCTGTCATTTATTTACTTCTTCATTTATTTATTTACTGCTGCTGCCTGTGTGCAGTTAAATGTCATATAAACTTTATGTATTCTAAAAAAAAAATTACAAAAGTGGGGTAATCATTGGATTATTGTCAAAGACCCAAGAATGGTACATTGCAGCTGAGAATTTAATTACTATGATGTTCTTGATCACCCAGCCAACCACAAAAACCATATCAAATTAACAATGACATCAAGAACAACTTTCACAACGATGAACTGATTGAAAAATGGAGCCACATCCAAACTGTGAAACAAAACCGTTTTCAGGACAATTCCAAGTCAAACACCATTCATTAGCTGCTCTAAAATCTTACAGAAAAATTAAGAGGAAAAAATGGAACACTTATACAAAAGATACCTAGCAAAGAATAACAGGTCTTGAGTAGTATTGAAAACTGCTTGTAATGAACAAATGTGAATTTAAAAAAAAAAACACCAAAAAAAACTGAACAGTTTATTTTTCTAGCAGGTTTTTAATCCAAGATAGTTTACCTAGTACTGAAAGAACCCCATATTCGTTATAGGCCTGAAAGAGAATTTGTGCTTATCCAAGACAGGTGTTTGTATTCCTCTTTCTTACTTGGAACAAAATTGTAATGAATGAACAGTCAAGTGACGTGGGGAAGACTGGGCCGACATAGCTGAGAGATCAGTGCGCATGTATCAGCTGAGCAGGCATGGGAAGCCAATGGTGGCCAACAATGCTGGGGAAGAAGTACAGAGGGTGAGAGGCTGAAAAAAAAAAAGAAAAAAAAAAGGCTAGGGGTCCAGAAGGTGAACTACTTGGAAAACAGTTTTCTGACAAACTTTTAGTAAAAAAAAAAAAAGGAAATTTATACAAATACCTAATATGCTTTTAACAGTCATAAATATTAAATTATAATATGCACATGAATTTGAAGGGTCAAATTAGTACCTATACTGCCATAAATATTATATTAAAATATGCACATGAATTTGAAGGGGTCAAATTATTACCTATACTGCACTAGTTATACACAATGCTGTATAACAGGGAAGTCACATACTGTACACTTGCTGCAAGTTTCATATAATCATAACATGGCTAATGTGCATACACTGGCCTTTTGGAATATTCCTTCATTACTATTGACATCATATCCCTGCGCAATGATCAGAGGAACAGAGGTGTTCAGATATTTTCAAACAGTCAACATCACGTTACCAATCTACAGTAGATTCCAGTTGTCAGTTCCTTTTCAATCTAGGTATCATTATGTTTATCTGTGGAAACGGTGTCATCTGTAGATGTGGTGATTTCATTTACAGTTAGAGTTGTAAAGTTTTCTTTTCAATTAACGTATTACATTGGGGGGAGGGGAGATAGCTTAGTGGTTAGAGCATTGCACTCATGTTCTGATGGCCTGGGATCAAGCCACCAGGTGCCTATTTTAGGGTATTTTACTCTGGAGTAACATCAGTACTAACTCCACTCCCTCTTAAGTCTGGCGAATGAGACTATAAACCAAAGCACCGTGTATGAACACATGCAAAACATCTTGCACAAACATACTAGTTCCGCCTTTTGCAAGACTAGACCATTTTGTGCTGGTAGAATGTATGACTTTTTTTTTTTTTTTTTTAATGCATGCACACAGGTATTATGGATAGACACCATTCCCAAAATCAGAATGTGGCTACGTTTGTGGGGGTAAAAAAAGTCGCATATGCATTATCTGACAATTGGTAAACCTCAGGCCAAAGAACAAAAAAAAACAGAGAGAGAGAGCAGAAATTGTGTTTTGTTTTCATGTTCTATTAATACACCCCCAGGTACCTCTTAAAATCAAAACAAAATATATAATGCTAACAAAAATGCACCACACAAAACCTAAACCTCAAAAGAAAACAACAAAAACATAAAAGTTTGCCTTAAACAACCAACCAAACTGAAAAAAAAACAAAAAACAACTGATAGAATGCTGCTCATATGTCCCACAGGAGTAAAAACTCGCCATTAAGTCACTGTAGAAATATGCAGTAGAAAAAAGATTGCTCAACACCATCCCTGTGATTTTTCAGTCTCCATCTAACACTTAAGCTTGTAGGCTATGGGCTACACACAAAAAGTGGGACAGTCCAGTTGAATATGATCCACTTTGCTGATGAAAATTGGACATGGATCCTCAAACTCCAGAAACCTTACTACCTCTTTTGGACATAGTTAATGCCGAGATATGTTATGACAAAAAGCTCAGCATGTTTTCCCAGAGTTTCATGCATCAAGTCCAATCAAAAGCATGTTCAATGTTTCACAAGGAAAACAAAAAAACTTCTGCGTTCCCTGGCTATGCTAAATTTTCAATCTGGTCTGGATGGCAAGTCTGCAGTCTGTCTTAAGACCGTTCCTGTCCCTAGAGTTTTTCCTGGAGAAATTACAAACAAGCCATGTGAATGAATTTGGTAGTTTCCTTACCTGTTACCTATCTTGTAGTCTGGTTGATCGTTGGTATACCAAACACTTTGCAACCAGCTTCCTCTGAAACCAGGAAGAGTGGAAGAAGCTGGTTGCAAAATCTTCAGTGGTGTGCCCCAAACTATCGGCCAGACTATGGGATAGGTAACATAACAGATTAGACAGCCTAAGGACACTACAATATACACTCGTGGATTGTTTTTCGCACCATACATTTTGGGGTAGCTTAGTTACTATGACTGAACTATTGCCATAAGTCAAGTTTCTGGCCATTTCATTTTTTTTTAATTGTTTTTTTTAATTAATAATATAATGTGCCTGTTGAGTTTTGATGTGTACCTGGAAAATTTTAAAAAAATCCAGACAATATAAAATTTTCACCAGATTAACTGGCTTTGGTATGACCAATGTTTCTCATAAAAATCCATGAAACTGAACATAACCCAAAAGTTATACAGCATATTAATTTAACATCTGTAGTGAATTTTCTTAATCGATCAACCTGCAGCATGACATTTATCTTTAAACATTTGATCCAATTTATTCCATTCACACATCAATTTGGGGTGGGGGTTTTTCCTTTCTCCTCGCATAGACGATTAATTTCACTCTGAGGCTTATATTGAGTGACTAAAAAAGTCTTCAGGATCTAGAGATTTGTACACTCAAAAAATGTGCACTCCCAAAAGGGGGTCTAACTCGTCTGACTGTGCTGCACTATTTCAGTAGCCTACTCTGTTAGCCACCACCAGCCTGGTCACTGACAGAACAGAACAGACACTTCCCTGTAGACTGCAGGCATTGAGGATGTGACAGAAAGGGCCTAGCAGTCAGTAACTAAGTGTGGCTGTGTGTATATGTAGTGACTGGGGAAGCAGTAACATGCACACGGTACAATAAAACAGGGGAGAAATTTCAAAGAATGCATAATCACAGTCGGATGTGGGGAACAAGTGCAACAGTACATCGCTGGTGCACTTGACGTACAAGTGTGGACCTTGATTTGTGATCTGGCTGACAAGTCTTTCCGAAGTGAAGGAGCACGGATCACTCTGTAAGCAACATAATTTAGTACATGTAAAAGAACCAATGGCACCAAGGGAGTGCTTTAAAACAAACGAATTTCACCTGGATACTTTCTTATTTGACTTAACGAACTACAGGCACACTCTTCACCTCATTGAAGCTTTCAGAACTGATGAGGTGTGCCTTGGGCAGGTCCAATCTAGCAGAAACCTCTCCTCTCCAGAACTTTTCCGTATTTTTGGTGATGGGTTTACTTTACTTGCCACAGACTGTGTGCTGGTACATGTTCATGTCATCCATACCACCTACCATGGCTCATACTCTTCTATAAAAGATGGGTTTTCATCATGTGCAAGAGCAAGATAGGTGTGCTTTTGCCCATGGAGACCTCAGTTTACAGTTTCATTCAAGGCCTAACTGAAATACAAGAAAAAAAAAAATAGGGCAGTTGACAATACTCTCTCCATAAGCTGAGCACCCTAAATTTTCACAGGAGAAATCTGTTCCCATAATCACAAGACATGCAACAAAATGCTGAGGAATTCATTCTTATTCTGTAACCCATTCATACAATACAAAATGGCAACAAATTCATTTACAGTTTGTAATCCACACACGTATGAAACTCATCATTTATTTAGCATTGTTTATTATAATCATAATTCACATATCAATACATGTTCTTTATGCACATTCAATAAAAAATTTGTTTAAAAAGACTTGCTGCCACACTGGGGTCAGTAAAAGTGTTTTTAAAACACTATCTCCTTTTTTTATCTTTTTCTTGTTCAACCATGACCAAGGGAATAAGAAGTGGCTGCAATCTGATGACAACAGGTTGTTGATAAATTATTTTGAGGGCATAAGGAAGAGTTTGCTAAAAGTTGCTGGGTTACCAATAAAAACGCTAAAGGTTACTGGGTTCCCAACAACATATTCAGTCCTTGAATCCAAGCTTTCAGATTTGGCCTCACATTATGAAAGCTTTTATTCACAAAGTTTTCTTCTTGTTCATCGACGTAACTCTCTTTGCCCACCGAGAGACCAAAACTAAATGTCTGCCCCAGTGGGAAAATTCTGACAGAAAATATCAAAATTTTATCAAGTCTTGCTATCTAAGCGATGCAACCATGTTCAAGATAACTAATGCAAGAAACTGAGCAAGATTGGCAAGCAATTTTTAAAAGTTTTGTTTCATTAATGTGCAGCAAAGTGCACGTGTTCCTATTTATATGAATGCGGGATAAAGCAGGCCATCCGCGAATAATGGGTCTTAAAAAAAAAAAAAAGGAAACATCCAACATTAGTCCTCAATAAATGTAAAAATGTCTTTACAAAATATTCTACCTTCAGAGCATGTTTCAAGGAGCCTTGATCACCAATATGTGTTCAAAGCCCTTAGAGAAGTGATTTTAAATTTAAAAATATCAGTTCATTCATAATCGGTTTTGATTTTTTTTCAAAGTGTCATTTCCTTTAAAAGATGTATATTGTTTCTCAAAAATAGAGAATAAAACATTTAAGTATGTGTGCTATCCTTTTGAAATAAATAAATTAAAGAAAAAAAACACATGCAGGATCTTTAGAGGTATAACACAAACGGTAAGTTTTGAAACATTCTAAGCATACACTGCACAAAATGGAAGTTAGTAGGCCTGTACATTCAAGACAATAAATATAACTTTTCAAGTATACCCCCACCCCAACATCCTCTCTTTTTCTAACCTGAAAGGAGTATCCCAGATGTGAGACTTCCTTCTCTAGTTATCACATCAAGGCGGTTTATGATTAATTTATTACTCTGTGGATTCTGTTCAGATGACAAAAAACTGGATTCTGTATCTCATGCAAATAACTCCTGCATCTCATACAAATAACTGAGTTACATATGAACAAATTTCAAGATGTATTCTATAACTTCCCCAAGGACAGAAAGATGACATTAATTCATAACCTGCACACTAATCTCATTTATTTTCTTAGAATGAAATCAGGGAAGGAATGCATATCCTTACCCCCCCTACCCATCTGTGCTCCCAATCCAATCCCTATCAAGCTGTTTATAGCCTCACAGAGGCCATATCAGGGATACCATCACATTGAAATCTTAATCTTTGATTGAACTGTACAACTGTAATATTTAAAAACAAGATTCAAACCAACTCTTCTGTTACTCCTAGAATTAAAGCCCAAGTTGATGTCAGATGTGCTGGGCCTGACTCGTCAGGCTCTTTACAGCAGCACAATGCATTTTTGCTCATATGACGATGACACTTGGGTGTCTGAGCGCTCGTTGAGGAAGAAGAAGAAGAAGAATCAAAGCCCCTATCAACTGACGGATCAACTCAGGACAGTCGCCGCATTGCGGGAGAACCACATACTCTACCCATCCTCCACACACAATACTACATACCCACATGTATTATATATTGTACATGTGTGCACAAACGTACACACATGACGGAAAACACTCGATAATATGCTAACTGTATGATTAGTGTTTAGTGTGTATGCAGTGACAAAAATCTTTTAAGTTTTCATTGTTATCACTGGTGTTAGAAATTACTATTGTGGATGACAACGTTGGTCATTTTAACTTTTACTTTCCTAGTACAAACCTTACATTTGTAATCCCTACTTTGTTGTTTTGTTGTTGCTTTTTACCAAAAAAATACAGGTTACTGCGTTCATGCACAAGAGAGGACATGAGGCTATGAAAAGGGGAGAACATTGTGAAGAGTGAACCTACAAATACTTTATTCCCTCAAACTGATAAATTCTTCATACATGGAAAAAGAGTGCGAACAGAGAGAACTGGACAGGCTTCGTGTCTCACAAGGAGTGGAATGCAAGTTCTGCCCCTATGTTCTTAGCTTTGGAGTAGACTTTACAAAACCACCAGTATCCGGTGACTGAAAATCCAGGTTTATGTGGCTTTACATACACTCTGGTGTGTGGCCCGCCACCCCAGGCTTTTATCATGTGGATCAATTCCTGCAGTCATCAGAAACTGAGCCCTGTGGTATACATGTCCAGTTTGCCAAAGACTTATGCAGTGTGTGTGTGTGTGTGTGTGTGTGTGTGTGTTGTGTGTGTGTGTGTTGTGTGTGTGTGTGTGTGTGTGTGTGTGTGTGTGTGTGTGTGTGTGCGCGCCAGCGGCGTGTGTTGGTTGCGCGTTCGTGTGTGTGGTGTGTGTGTGTGGTGGTGTGGGGGGGGGGGTGGGACAGCAAGAACCAAAAATGGGGGGCCTGTTAAGTGTGTGTGTGTGACAGCAAGACCACTAAAGGGGAAGGGGGGGGGGGGGGGGGGGGGGGGGGGGGGGGGGGGGGGGGGGGGGGGGGGGGGGGGGGCACCTGCTAAATGCATTATAACTTGTGGTTTGTATACAAATTTACATTGCCTAAAGTTGTATATATATGTTGCAACTGCATTTTCTTGCCCATCTGTGTATGTTTATAAATCACTTTACGCTATCTCCTAAATAATTCCCCCATCCCTTATTTGATTATGCGTTTCTTTAAAACATTATAACCGAAACCCTCAGCAACCAAACTTTACAAATGTGCTAAGAAGAGGGAGAGAAATGAGGGGAGAGTTGGAGCAATCAAGGTGGGCAATGGTGACTGACTGCAATGAGTCAAAAACATCTTGTTTTTCACCAACATCAGCTAAGATTGACAAACACCTTTTCTGTCTGTCTTCCCGCCCAAACGTGACACATCTTTCAAGACAAACAATACCCCCTTTTTTCCGATGTTGCCATTACTTGTGTAAAATACGCATGAAAAAGTTGTCAATGTTACATAAACATCTGTATATCCAAAACAAAACAAAACAAAAAAATCACTATATACTGACGCTGTTTCTTCACTTTGAAATATACTTTTTTTTTTTAAATGATGTTGTGCCTTTTCTAAAAGTTAACTGCTGTTTTAAAAAAACTGACATCCATGACAAAAGGTGCTAAAAATACATGTATTATATATTATAAATTCAGACGACATGCACAATCAACAGAGCTTTACTTACGTAGTAGTGATATAGTTTTGGATCCATTTCATTCAGTTTTATATTACAGGGCTGTGCATAATAATAATAATAATATAAAGAAAAAAAAAACCAGAAACCACTCTTTAAAACCTGAGATGATGAAAACAGTGGTCAACATGTGCATGGTGAGACGGACTAGGAAAGGCCGACACAGGACGCACTACAGTAGAGTAGTGCGCAACACTAAACCAACTCATCACTACACACTACTGTCTTGTCTCCACCTGTACAGCAAGATAACGAACGAGTCGCTTTTCAGATCAACAAGAAGGCAAACAGTGGTCAATAACTTAGGATCAACACACCAAACACATCATTTACATACCAGGTCAGTCAAGATCTGAGAATAAATAGACGACACAAAATATACAGCAGCAAAGATTACACTCACTCAACAATACCAGTTTCCAGTCTGAAGACAACGAGGAAAAAAAAAAAAAAAAAAACGAGCACAGGTTGGGGCTTAGATCACTTCCAATGAAAGAAATGTTGACTGTCACAACATGATGCTGGCAGTCACATTTTAACTAACAAACGTCACCAATATAGATCAGATTGATTTTTATTTGCTTGGGTTAAACATATGATCAATTATCACATTACACTTAAGTCGAGTATATGACAATTGACATAAAGTTAAAGGCTCTAAGCATCTGTTAGTTAAAAATAAATCTGGTAAAAGCCTGGGAGAGGTTAAAAGAACATGACAGTGGATAAGATCTGGACAAAGGATCAACTCAAAATTGGATTTGTTACAAAGCAACAACAACCAAAACAAAAAACCCACATAAAACAGTAAAAACCCAATAAGACAGGAAACTGATACCGAGAACTTTTTTTTTTTTCCAAAACCAAGCACAAAGCGACTGGAACAAACTGCATGTGTACAAATGTAGTAAAGAGTAAAAAGTTTCTGCTGCCTGATGAATATAATTATATATAATAGCAACTCTTGTTACAAACACCATAGAAAGTCTGTAGTGACACTCTTTTATTGGCTCAAATCTGCACTGCTGCTGTAAGCACGACACAAAGTGGTGAGAACATCCAGTAACGTGGACAGCGTCAAATGCTAAGCTTGTCCAGTCCAATACTAACACAGTTTCAAATCACATCAGAATCTCACCCAACAACTTCAGCAGCAGTACACGTCTTTGGGAGCGTGGGGAACATTCTGGAATGCTTCTCTGTACACGTATGTTGTATTCAACTCTTCTCGCACACTGATCTTAGCAAGCTCGAGTCAGCTCTAAAATTGGTATCAAAAACAAAGATGAATGGATTCGTCATCTAAGTACACATGATCTTTGTACCAATCCAAGTAGTACTTTGACATTAAGAGTGGGTTCACACTATAAAATGACGATTATAAAAAGCTTACATCCCTCCTTCAGAAATCTTGCATGCTTACTCGTCACAGTCATTGTCGTACGGAACCACACATGTGAACACTAAGGGAGTATGAAAATAGAAAGGTAAAAAGTTATAGCGGTGAAGGAGGCGACGATCCTGTTCTTTTGTAGGCCCTCTAAAACTGTCGTTAAGAATAAATAAGAAAAGCTGTGTTCAATGGAAGAGACAGGGACTGGCATGGCTGGTGACACCCACATGTCTTTGAAGCAGCCTGAACAAACAAAAACGTGTCCATAACATAGACGGGAACAACTCTGGAAAAAGCTGCACCTTCGCAAAAACGGCTGCATCATCCCCCATGAATTATGCTACTGATCACACACAGTCAGAAATGGTACAGAATACTCTTTCTTTTTACTCCTCTTTACAAAACACATGAACATAAAATGACGACAACGACGCCCGCACTTAATAACTTAACTCATCACTCCGTTTCAACCGTTTGGCCGAATGAGCACCGGACACGTGCCGCTTGTCTTCCCGCTTGCGCTTCACCCCTGGGAGCTGTTTCAGAAACGGCCGGTTTTCCGGGCAGAGAGCTTTGCGGGCCGCTCTGCGCGCTCGCCGCAAGGTGGTGCGAGTCCTGTGCAGCAGCCTGAACTCCCGGCGCTTCTTCAACTTTTTGATGGAGCTGCCGCCCCCCCCGCTCTGTAGCACGGGGCTGCTGTCTGTCAGGGGTTTGCTGTTGGCGGCCAGGCCACTTTTGCTGGAGAGCTTACTA
Organism: Stramonita haemastoma; assembly: GCA_030674155.1. NCBI lineage: Eukaryota > Metazoa > Mollusca > Gastropoda > Neogastropoda > Muricidae > Stramonita > Stramonita haemastoma. Next base: position 19,612,963 of record CM060340.1, read on the forward strand.
CCTGAAGAAGGGGGCGGGGGGCTGCGTTGCGTCGTGGCCAGGCGCAGGATACGGGTGGACGGCAGCAGTTCGGTCTCTTGCGAGGGGGGCCCCGTGTGAAACGCGGGGTCCAGGGAGGAAGCGTGCTGAAACGTCTTGGCTATGCTGTGCATGGTGGGAGGTAGAGTCTGGTTCATTTCGGGCGCCGTCGCCAGGAACGAGGCGTTCTGCTGCTGCCGCCTGGAGGGGTTCAGCACGCCCTGATGAAAGCTGCGCCGGGGTTTTCTGTGGTCCCTACTGCTGCTGCTACTACTACTACTACTCACTGGTCCCCTACTCCCTGAGTGAGACTGGTTCAACACCGACGCGGACTTAACACTGCCCAAGGGTACAGGGGCGGAGGAGGCTTTCACCGCGTCCAGCTTCATCAGTTTGAGCAAGGAGTCTGACATGGACATGGAGGAGGTCAGCGTGTGTGCTGAGCTGGGGCTGAGGATGGGCGGCTGGGCACAGGGGATCACCGAGTCTTCCGAGGGGGGCGCCAGACTGGAGGCAAAAGCGGGGCTGACGGCCAGCGCCGAGGACGCCTGGATGCTGTCGTCCATGTCCCCGGGGCGGGGATCAGCGACGGGTGGGACATCCTCCTGGGACACAGCGGGTACCGCACGGCGTCTGAATGGTGGTGGCCGGCCCGGTGAGGCTTCCCCACTTTGGAGGTGGAGGCCACTTTGTTGAGAATGTGATGATGGTGGTTGGCCGTTGCCACAGACTGGGAACAGGAGCGTAGAGAATGATTGTGAGGCTGAGCGGTACTGCCACCACCACCGCTGCCACCACCACCACCGTCTCCCGGGGAATTCACCTCCACGCCGTTCTTCTCCGACTTGTTCTCCGTGTCGGCGTCGCTGTCGTTGGAGTCCTCCAACTCCATCTCCTCTGACTTGTCTTCCTCCGTTTCTCCGTGCTTCTGGTTCTCCCTCTCCCCGAGGTTGTTCTGGTTGTGGTTGGTTTTGGAAGGGCTGGCGGAGGTGGAAGGCCTGGAGAGGAGGAGGAGGAGGAGGGGGCCGCCACCTTGGAGGCGGAGGCGCTGCTCTTGGCCTCCTTCACCTTCTGGAAGTACTCCTCCCGCCGCTTGCGCAGGATGGTCAGCTTGGACGGCCCCAGGGGGTCGATGAGGACCACCACGCACGAGATGTTGTCCGCCTTCATCATCTTGGCCCGCCACTTGTTCAGGGCGCGCATCACCAGCTTCTCTGCTGGGTTGATCCAGTAGCTCACAGATACCATCTGCACACATGACGCAAAGGGTCTGTCATCAGGTCCACTGATTCATTGATAATGGTTTTAAAACCAAGATGTTCTTCCTCAGTGTACACTCAACACTACTTCCTATCTACTAGCCTAAAGGCTATCTAACAGCATCTGTTTGCATCTACCCTCTCCTCCTACCTTTTAACATGGCTGGTCCAAACAAATAAACCAACAACAACAATCACCCCACCCAAACCAGCTCACAAGTGATCAGGTAAGTAACTCAAAACTAGCAAAAGCTGAAATTTTTCTTTCCTCAGTCTATATGACATCATGTGGCGTGATTCCAATTAGCCTGAAAACATAAAGATGTATCCACAAATAATACAAATTAACAATTTTTCTTACATCTTTGATGTTTTGAGCAGGTGAAACAACATCACTAAAGTGTAAAAAAAAAAACCAACCTAAATCCACACAATGCCAAAGACTGAACTAATGTGTTTGAAATGTAATATCTCTTTAGCTGAATTGATTTGCCTAAAACTTGAAAATGACTGCAGTCAAATTGCTTGTGTTGCACAATGAATAGTTTTAGACATGTCAGTCATGGCCATTTATCATTCATTTGCTTTATCTGTAATTATCATGTAATCTCTAGAAAGCAAACAAACACACTGAAAAATACAATTGTATGAGTGGTGCTGGCATATATTCTGTAAGAATACAAGGCAATACTAAACTATCAACAAGCTAAAAACATAACTTGCTTTATCTACCTAAAAAAAACAACAACTTTTTTTCAATTTGAAGCTGGGTGGTCAGTAGTAATACACTGGCATATATCATCAGAAATCACTTACAACCAACATCACAGGCGAAGACACACATTTACATGGGTCAGAAATTTTGATTCTCTGGCAAAATCATGACTCTCTGGGTAAACAGGTGACCCAGTTCCATCACTCTTTAGCTTCTCCTTCACAATTTTCAATTAAATACTTTATACAACAGACAGAATTGATGTAGCTATTGAGGCTCTTTTGACCATGTTGACAAAAAAGTGCACCACTAAAGATCTGACAAAAAATTTGCCTGAATCGATGTAAGAATGATTTTGCTGCCAACAACTATAAGACATACTTTCATGGTGTTTAGTGAGTATGCGTGAAAAGAAAAGGTCTTGTTACTTCAAACTTGGATTCTAAAGTAGCATATGATTTTACTGCATACTATATATCAGCCTACTGCATTATATGAATCAGAATTTTAAGATTTAAGTTTGAAAAGGTGCTTCAGAAAATCACTATCATCACTATCACAGATCAATGAGGTCGAGTATTGTCTTTTTTGTTCTTTACAAATTGTGGGGGGTCTTTATAAGCCATAACACAGGAATGGGAGAGGGGGATCAATATTTGTTCCTTTCATAAGATATAAAAAGCTGGGTCATACTACAAAGCACAAACATCAAAGCTTAAGATTTAAAAAAAACAACAAAAAAACACCAAACAACTAAAATACACATACACGTATACAACACACACACACACACACACACAACACACACACACACACACACACACACACACACACACACACGCACACACGCGCGCGCGCACACACACACACACACACACACACACACACACACACACACACACACACACACACACACACACACACACACAAACATCCCCACTCACACCAAAGGAAAGGAAAAGCAAACCAAAACACACACACCAAAGGAAAGGAAAAGCAAACCAAAACACACACATACACACACCCATGCACACACAGCCACCAAAGGCAAAGCCAACAACCCAACCCCCCTCCCCAAGCTGTACTCAACATACTGGATCATGGATGACTCGGTCCTCGAAGTGCATCTCCAAGTCCGTGACCACAGACACAGACTCAGCTGGAGACAGCATGTTCCAGAGGCCATCAGAGCCCAGGATAAGGCACCGATGTCGACCTGGCTCCAGAGACATGACACTGACGTCAGGGTCAGGCGACACCACAAACTGCTCCTTGAAGTAGTCATAGCTCCACAGATCGCCTGCAATGAAAGACACCCTGTCTATCCAACAGCATGATCAAATTTGTACACAACTAGAGATGCATCACAGTCTGTCAGTTTTCTGTTGTCCCAAAGCATCACCATGACTGGAATATAAAATATATTCTTGAAGTCCTACTCCATACTAGCTACTTGACTGATGCTTCACTTACTGCATAAGCCAAGGTGCCTGCTGGGTATTTTCATATCATTCATAATGCCCCAGGCCCAAAACTGAGCAACTTGTGCACTAAACCCTAATGTTTTGGGGGGTTTTTTTGCTTAGCATTGTAGTCATGGCAAATTTCTGCATGAAACTTGGGTAGTTCTACCCAATATGCAAAGTTATAAAAGATACAGCACCACCCCCCTTTTCTTTATTTTAAAACATTTCTTATTTCATATCAGTTATCTGTAGGTGGTTTTTTTGTTGTTGTTGGTTTCTTTTTTTAATTCCCACCTAGGCAATTTTATTGCTGTGGGTTCATATTTCAAAAAGATGTGTTACACATGAGACCCCAGCCTATCATCTCATCCATAAGACTAGCACCCAGACCACCACTCACGGTGCATAAGATGGGTGAACAGTCTGGCTCAATAAAGGGATTGAAACAGCAACCTTTTACTTTCTAAAGAGGTGAGTTACTGATAAAAAAAATATTTAAAAAATGGTGTTACAAGTGTGCAGATGTTACAAATGTATTCACATTGAAAAGAGATGTCACTTTTCAGTCTCATCAAAAAGACTTGCAGAGGAATGAAGTCAAAACTCAATGTCTGCTCGCAGTCAGAACTCTATGTCACAGTCAGAACCAATGTTTACTCTATGAATGATAAAATAAATAAATTAATGCACCAGAGTTCAACTGACTCATGCTGAAACATGCACCCTTCAGATCATGAATCCTCTATCAACCAACTGTCCCCAATCAGTATATTTTTTTAAAATTTGTACTGTAGCTCAATTAATTAACAGAAGCACTGACACACCCTAAATTTACAAGTTCCCTTGTTATAAATCATAATCTACTTTCTCTAGCTGGACTTACAAATTCATGAAATAAAATCCAGCTGATATTAAAAATGGTGGTATTACAAATTCTAAATCAGTGAAGTCAAAGGAAAAGGGCCAACCCACCTAGAGATCGAGCAACGGCTAAAAAAGGGATTTTGTCGATCTGTGTGCTGCGTCGTATGGGTCCTTTGTGGTTGACCTTTGGCCTGCTCCATACTACCCGCTGCACACCTGCCTTGGCCACTACAGACCCCCCACTTTTCTCTATCCGCTCCTTCTCCTCCGGATTATCTGGTTTGTGATCCTGCACATGTAAGCCAGCTGAGAGTTAATTCCTGTGCAGCAGCAAGGGTATGTAATGTATGTACACACTATACATCATCAAAACACACCTTCCAAGGGTCAGATACTGGATAACAAAACAATATAAAATTTTCCCTAACATAAAAGAGTTCTGCATATGTTATGAATTCATAATTCATGAATACATTAAAAAATAAACATGAACTTTATGAAACAATTTTATAGACTTTACAAATGAATTTGCTTCACATCAAAAGCCAAATTTCATGATATGGTAAGCACCCAATTATTAAATATAACTTTTAAAAGATACAAACTACATTACAAGCAAAATAAGAATAAATTTTGAAAAAACAAAAAACAAAAGAGGAAGGGGGTATTTATAAGGATGGCAAGGCAAATAACATGCAAAACAATAACAAAGAGCCTGCATGATGAGAACAGGAAATAAAGACCAGCCACCTTGGCGCAGTGGTTAGCGCCTTGGATTTTGGACTGGAAGGTCGCGGGTTTAATTCCCATAAGAGTCACAGGAATTTTTCAGACTCCGGCCGGCTCCTACCCAGTGTGAGTGTACTGTGGGCTCAGTGGGGAGACTGGGACCACACAGTCGAGCTTCATCCACTTTACGAATGCAAATTTGAGAGTGTTGCTCTAATTACCTGACCAACCCTGCAGGTGTCTGTATCTCTCGGGCCTGGTTGACGCTGGGATATATTATGACAGTAAGCGTAGAGTACAACCCTGTCAAGTAGTCTCAAAGCGGATGCACTTCCACAGCAGCATCATTACACCATCCTCATCACCACTGATCATCATGCAATAAAAAAAAAATTGCCTCTGATTTGGTGGCCCCCATTGGTCTGTTCTCATGGTGACCTCAGATTTGGTTTCCCCCATACACTTCTGTGCCTGTGGTGAGTTCGTTTCGAAGCCTTTGGGGTTGGAGGTTCGTGGGGGGATGGATATTAGAGTGACGTTGTGGTGGTCGCCACCTCAGGTGTGTGGGACTCACTCAGTCTGGCTCAAGACTGAGCTAATACTGTCATTAGTACGGAGCTTAGTAGGTGGTGTCCTGCGTATGTTAGCTCAGAACAGGCACCACTGAACACCACCAAAGTGACCCAGCAGAAGTGCAGGGCCCCTCTAGCTGGAGGCCCCACGGCGGCCTAATATTGATAGGCTCCCTGTGGACTGCCAATCCCAAGGATGAGACACAACGAATCTGGGTATGGCTGTGGCGGGGAGATTGAAATAAGCGGCGAAAGAATTCCAGTACAGGGTCATCACAAAAGAAGAGGCAGCAAAAAAAAAAGAAAAAAAAGAACAGGAAATAAATACAGACATAAATTGATAAAAAGAGGAAAATATAAAATTTTGCTCAAAATCAAATACAAGTTTCCCACAACTACAGTCTACAGCCCAAGATACAGATCTAGTATGAAATGCATCACTCTCAGTTCCTTAGGCCTTATTGGAAAGCATGTGAATTGTGAAAATAAAAAAATTAAATCTCTCTCTCTCACACACACAGTCACACACACAGTCACACACACACACACACACACACAGTCACACACAGTCTCACACAGTCACATGTATGCATGTGACGTACACACAGAAGTCTTCACACGATCACTATCAGTATCAGCATGAAATAGTACCTTGGTCAGGCACTTGGGTTTCATAAAGATGGCATTGCGAGGACCTTCGTCGCAGCCCAGCACAATGCCCGAGTCGCCAACATGCCCAATGTACAGCTTGCACTTCTTGATGATGGCAATGCTGGCGGTGGTACCAGAAGTGGATGGTAGCCCGCTCACTGTGCGTGGCCAATTGTCTGCAACACCAACATCATTTTTTCGTTGTGTTTTACATCATCTTCACAATCAACAATTTAACAGGTGGTGATGCTCATTTAATGCAATTTGGGGAGGGGGGAGTGGGGCAAGACAGCCTAGTGGGTTGAACATAACGCCCATGATCTGACAGCCTAGTACCAATTCCACTTCCCCAAAAGTCAAATAAAAACATAAACTGAGGTTCTGTGTCCGAACTTTGACTTTGATGTTTAAGTGTGTGACGCACACTGACACTAGTACTAGTAGTACTGTCACTAGCAATACCACAGAACAGTAAGGATTTCAGTACTCAAAATGTCTCAGATCCACACTTTGCCTAAAATGCATACTAGTAAAATATATATTATATACATATACACATTCACAAGTGACATTGCAATCAGTGTATAACAAAAAGCCCATAAGAAGAAAGTTGTACTTTAAAAAAAATATGTGACGCTCCACCACATAATAAGTCGGAGTGCACCAGAGGTCAATTTTTAGTTATTGACATGTTATTAATGTACAATAAAGTGGCTATCAAATACAAAAAACAGATAGAAAATCTCACAATTCTGTGCAGTTATTAAATATTACAAATTGAAATGATAGACTGCAGGACGTGACAAAATGAGAAACGGGCAAGTTTATTTTCGTAACAGGTTATCAGAATGAGGGCTTGGGTATTTTCAAAACACATTTAAAAGCAAAAGGAATAAAAATTATGCCTTGTTTATTTTATTATAAGGTAGATAAATGGATATTGTTTCATAATCAATCAAAATCTCAAAATTGACAACTTGACCCCCAACTGCCTTTAATGGCTCGTAGCGCAAAATTGGGTAATGTGCTAAGCGACTCATTTCGTGGTGGAGCGCCACATATTGATTAAGAATTTCAAAAAAAAGAAAAAAGGTATTACTGCATACAGCATAGTTGTGTGTGTGTGTGTGTGTGTGTGTGTGTGTGTGTGTGTGTGTGTGTGTGTGTGTGTGTGGTGTTGCGTGCGTGCGTGCGTGCGTGCGTGCGCGCGCGTGTATGTGTGTGTGAGTGTGTGTGAGAGAGAGTCAGTAAGTGAGTGAGTGAGTGATCTAGTGACTATCCATCCTGACTAAAGACAGGGTACGCGCTAGGATTTTTTAAAACCGGTACTACGAGTTGCCATTTCAGAGATATCTTGACCAACTCCCCCAAAATCGGTCCCCAGAAAATAAAATCTGGTACGTACTGTGAACAAAACGAAACTATTCAGTGAGAGGGTGGGGAGGGGGGGGGGGGGATTGTTCGGCAGCAAAACTAAATCTAAATTGAACGCAAATCTCTCAGACTTTGACTGCCGTGCTGCTGCCACTCGCTTCTTGGGCACGAAGCCACGCAGGAAATAGTTTGTTTTTTTTCTAGCGCCTGTGTCACTGTCTGTGTCAGTCTGTTGTTTTGCATGACATCATTCGCGTGACATATTCTTCTTTCTTGTTTCTATACTTAGCCCTCATCTAGATCTTTCGTTCAATTTAAATTTAGTTTTCATTCTTCTCTCTCAAAGCAACGTGCAAATTCATAGTCATAGACCCTCCGCTTTTCGCTTTTCGTAAGAGCAGGCCATCGTGTGCCGGTGGAAACTGATGACATTTACGAAACTGCATACACACGGGGACTGGATGTAAAAAAGCACAGGAGTGCTTATTCCATTATCCTCGATATAAAAGATTAAAAGAATAAATAAATCTAGGCCCCATTTACTCATTGTGAATGGAAGTCACTGTCATGCCGAGAAGGGCGCGAAGCTCTATTCTTTCACAGTAAAGCTTGCTGTTCTGCGTGCTAGGCTAATGAGGCTGGCGCCAAACATGTTCGTTGGAAGGGGTGGGAAGGGGTAGGAAGGGTAGGTGCGTAAGCACAGTACAGGCACATGACAGACTGTCAGAAAATGTCACTTCAGACTTTTTTTTTTGAGACGGAAATCTAATCGGTCACAGGCAAACAGAATCGGTATGCGGTACCGGCTGCTTCGAAAATTTTCGGTATTCCCTGTTTACAATCGGTAAAATACCGACAATTACCGCTTATTGTGAACCCTGTAAAGATGAGGCTATAAGTATAAACTGAGGTCCCATGCACAAATGCATGCAGATCATCTTGCGCATACACGCTAACATAACATGTTCAGTTTAGAAGAGTATGCCAGGTGTGCCAGTGGGAACTTATAGATCATTATCATTGAATTAAAATAAAAGAACTTAGATCTAGAAAGATACATCTAATAATAATGATTTATCATTTAGACACGTTATGCAAGTACAAACATTGGATCTAGAAAGATACATCTAATAATAATGATTTATCATTTAGACACATTATGCAAGTACACACATTGGAAAACTTACAAACTGTACAAACACAAGTATGCAAGCATAAATTTATAAACACATGCACTAAATAAAATACACTTTGTACAGATCCTATACTATACCCAGTCACACACACACAAATCATGCACTGACAGACGAGACATGTTACTAAGTTGCATAACCACTTCATCCTTACTGAAAGCAACAAATGAACAATGCTAACACAAATGACAAAAATTATGACATGCAATGATGCATGCAAAACTGAAAATATGATTTACACATTACATTTATACCTACTGTATACTTGCCATCTTTCAATTCTCTCAATCCTCACCAATACCTCCTCCCCCCTCCTAACACTAGTAACAGTAACACATGGAGTACACAATGACAATGTGTACAGCCTTCTGTCACTCACTTATTATTCCACAACTATTATAATCAACTGTCTACATGTCATGCAATGTATGATTAATTTCATGAATCTTCATTAACCTTTAGTTTCACTGCTAATACTTGTTTTGCTAAAGTCTGTACTGTCAAATACTGAAATACAAAGGCTTGACCATTGAATGTTGTCATTGTTGACATACACTGTATGCTGTACTTAAAAGCAACAAACTTACAAAATCATGAGAATTAAGTACTAAATACTACTACACACTAGTATTACTAGCCTATCTGATATGGCATACTGCAAGCAGATCATATCTAACTCTAGTCTGATTATCATTGTCTACATATACCAATTATCAATACCATAAAGTTCAACTGGCTGCATCATTATAAAAGATGAATAGATTGATGCACAGGCTGGACAAGTTTTTAGTAATTTTACACACAGGACCTTCATTTGACAACTCATCAACTGGTCTTAAACTGCAGTATAAACAACATCACATAGTATAAAGCTGTCAGTACATGGCTGTAAACGTTACAAACAAATATTAAATGTCGGACTTTTCCACTGTACTTGTACCATGCACTATTAGGTGTTATGCAGACATGCAACATCACACGAATTCGGTAATCCCCACGAACCTTTTGATGCATCTGGGGGGTTTCTCTGGATTATAATCATCACTAAACCTCGATCAGACTCAGCTTTAACACTGGCAACAGGTAGTTTAACTGGCCTGCTTCAATAATGTGTGACGGACTGAAACGAACACACCACTATGCCGCAATTTATAGTTTCTGTTCGATTATTGCACCGAAGGCCGAACCCAGTCAGCTGTTCTCCAGTCGTGCCCGAACAGGTTCGCGGAAGTATGAAATGACGTCGCCAGCCAACACGATGACCTACTTCTCTGCTTCGCGGAGTAAAAACGTTTTCCGAACAATGCTAGCCTTTCGACGATTTCGAGTACACATGCATAACGTCATGCTTATGAAAAGCTCCCTCGCCAACGTTGAGAACTGAAAGACTATAAACATAAGCAAAGATTTAAAATGATTTTTTAAAATAAAAAACATAAAGGAATCGTTATCCAAATAAAACACATGCAAATAAAGGGGATGTTTCAACAGACTTCGAGTGCCAAAGGTCAGTCACCGACAAATCATTTTGAGGTGAGGGAAAGGCGCGCATTTTGTGATTTGAATCAAAAACGGAGGAAACAAGCCATATCGTGGGTATCTGGTCTCTTTTTTCAATACTGATCAAAGGAACAGAACATTAAGTAAATGCCTGCTCAGATGAAAAGTCCCCGAAAATGCGAAAGGAAAATCAACCAAGCTTGCCAACCGCCAATGAATACTAGGCTATGAACAACCGCCCGTGACCCACTCAACTGTTCAGAGAAAAAAAATCAACTGAAGTAATCAGACTGCATATTACTTACCTAGTTCCTTCCACATTAATTGATGCGTATCCAAGAAACCAGATCGTATAGCGTGCATAATATCGTCGTCATCATCACTCCAAAACTGATCGTATTTGGTGATCTCATTCAGCAAGTTGTCCCGAGCAAATCTTGAAGCTTCAGGACCGCCATGCCCGTCAAATATTCCGAAGTATGCAAACTCGTAATCCCGGTCATCTTTTTTGATAAACTTGATTGCATGATAATCTTCCATGTACTTTCTACCTCCCTGGTCACAATTTCCCGACACCCGAAGGTTTACGCCGATCTTGTGGCTGGTCATTGTTGTTGATCGGTCGAAGCTGCCCGTCCGTCATGGACGGTGTATTCAACGGAACTATAACTGTGTTCTCATTGGTCGTATTATGCATGACCTGGGTCATTTGAAACGGGTGTTCTCATTGGTTAAAACTTGAATGGCGCACTCTCAACGTCACAAAGGATAAAAATATTAATCAATGATTACGTATGTAAACAGTAAGACGGTCACAAGATACTAAGAGACCGTAAAGGCCTATTAAAAGCTTGCACGTCATCAACAAATTAAGCTCACTGAGTAGATTCCAATATTAGGTGAAAAAAATACACGCTTGGTATTATTCAACGTGTTTCAAATGATTAAACTCTTGTTCATTTTACAATTATCACACACACACACACACACACACACACACACACACACTTTCTGATCAGCGTAAACTATGTATAGCAAAGTGTGTTGCCAGAATTAGAAGTTTATCTGTGCAAACTTTCAGTTAGCCTAACAAGAAGGAGTTTTCTGTTGTTATTGGGGTTTTTGTTTGTTTGTTTTAGAATCGACTAGAGATTACCTTAAAAAGGCTCATGAGATATCTTCATTTCATTCAGTTCGTAACTACACAAATGACTTATTTGCGAAACGTGAAGTTGATATTTCAGACATTTTTGTTATCCCAACAGTGCCTAAGATACCACAATGGAACACAAAACTTCTAGATTTGATATCGATTATACCACGTCCAAAACAGATATTTATGTATTCTGTTTTATATCGAGGATAAAGGAATAAGCACAAATATGCATAAATCCTATCAACGAGAACATTCAGAAATGGGATACCATACCATACCATAATTATTATTTTTTGCCCTACCGACCACGAAAAGCATATGAAGGCTGTCACCTCATTCAGTTTCAGTGGCTCCAGTAACTTTAAACTTGAGGTTCAAAATCAAAACCTCCTAATACATGTACTTTCAAATATCTAACACTTTATCCGGGGGAAAAATACCAACAACATTAAATAACACAACACCTAAATCATTTCGTGCATTAAGGCTGATAAACAAGGCTGCGCTGAGGACAACTGCCTTTCCCCTTAGTTTATTATCCCAAGATTTTTTTTTTTTAAAAAGGGACAAACATTTTAAAGGACAAAAATATACATAAAAAGTGCCACATGGGCAAATACTACTGCAGAATGGACATCCTGTGCCTATCCCAGAGTCTTAAGTATCACTCACTACCTGGTCGCCAGAACAAAACAAAACAAAAACCACAAACGCACACACAGGCAAAATGCCATATAATGAAAACAGAATATTGTGTGAAAGATTTGTTTGAAAAAAGGCAGAAGAGTGGACTGGGAAGGCAGAAAATAAGCAAGAAGGATGAAAGACAGGTAAAGAAAAAGACAGAAACAAAGAGAAAAAGTTGAAAATTCTTGCACAAAACTTCCAGAAGGTGGGAATGCTATTTATATTGAAAGAGCTCCCGGTATCCCCAAGGAGACAGAAAATGAGATTTAAACTCTTGGAGGACTTGGTTTTCCAAGAGTTTAAACGCAGCTTATATACTATAATTATTCATAATGTGTCTTGGGCAGATATGGGATCACCCCAACCCCCCTTTAATGTCTTCTTCTTCTTCTTCTCTTCTTCTTCTTCTTTTTTTTTTTTTTTCTTTTCTTCTTCTTCTTCTTCTTCTTCTTCTTCTTCTTCTTCTTCTTCTTCTTCTTCTTCTTCTTCTTCTTCTCTTCTACGCAATTCTTCTTCTTCTTCTTCTTCTTCTTCTCCTCCTCCTCCTCCTCCTCCTCTTCCTCCTCCTCCTCCTCCTCCTCCTCCTCCTCCTTCTTGTTCTTCTTCTTCTTCTTCTTCTTCTTCTTCTTCTTCTTCTTCTTCTTCTTCTTCTTCTTCTTCTTCTCCTCCTCCTCCTCCTCCTTCTCCTCCTCCTCCTCCTCCTTCTTCTTCGTCTTACATCTGTTCCCTCCTCCTCCTCCACTTCTTAGGAAGGCTCGGTGGTTTTAAGGTAATGCACCTGTCTGGAAGGAGAGGAATGCGGGTTTGATCTCCTTTTGTGCCGAAACTTTCCCCTCCATCCATAAGACCTTTGAATGGTGGTCTGGTGCAAGTCTTTCGGTAAGGCGATAAACCGAAATTCCGTGTGCAAAACGCATTCAGCGCACATAAAAAGAACGCATGGCAAAATTCTGCAGAAAAAATATCGTCTCTGATGTAAGGGAAACAAATAATATGCTTGCAAAGAGGTGGGGGGGGGGGGGGGGGGGTTAATGGGTGGCGCTGCTTTTGTTGCAACACGCTCTCCCAGGGGAGAGCGGCCCGAATTTTACGCAGAGAAACCTGCCGTGACTGAAAAAGGTATTCGAGTTATTAGATCTTCTTCTTCTTCACAATAATTTTTCTTCGCAATTATTCTTCACAGTTCTTTTTTTTCTTCTTCTCCTTCTTTGCAATTCTTTTAATTCTTCTTCGTAATCCTTCTTCTTCACAGTTCTTCGCAATTTTTTCTTCCCAGTTTTTCTTCTCCTCAATTATTCTTCGCCATACTTTACAACTCTTCTTTGTATTTCAAATTTTGATCATACTATTTCCCCTGGTCTGACAGGCTTCACAGGTTGTTTTTTTCCGGAGACATCACCAGAGACCACTATCCACAAAAATAAGGAGCTACCAATGTTTGAGTGACCGACCACTAAAATGATCTAGAGAGGGTGTGCGACACCACAAGGTTACAATGTGCAACATTTCATGCTCAGTGTCTACAGTGCGCAATACATTTTGCACATTATACACAATGAGCAAAACAGTTACACACTGTATATAATGAGCAATACCCTAAAGTTGCTCATTGTATACAATGCGCACAGAGTGAGCAAGTCCATAAAATTAACATTGATTCAGATTCTTTAGTGCCATTTGTCTATTGATGCACTGCTAAATGGGTTGTAAAGCTTTAACAATAATAAATTTTGTTCAATGCTCATTGTTCATCGTTCTGTCTGTTTTGTTCAATGCTCATTGTTCATTGTTCTGTTCTGTCTGTCTGTCTGTGTCCATCAGTCTGTCTGTGTGTCTGTCTGTGTGTCTGTGTGCGTGTCGGTTGGTTGGTTGGTTGGTCGTGGGTCTGTCCATCCCTAGGTTCTCTCTCTCTCTCTCTCTCTCTCTCTCTCTCTCTCTCTCTCTCTCTCCTCTCTCTCTCTCTCTCTCTCTCTCTCTTCTTCCTCTCTCTACTCTCTCTCTCTCTCTCTCTCTCTTGTGTGTGTCTGTCTGTCAGTCTGTCAGTTTGTCTGTCTGTCTGTCTGTCTGCCTGTGACTATCAGTATGTCTCTCTTAGTCGATCTGTCTGTCTGTCTGTCTCTGTCTCTCTCTTTAGTGTTGTGTTTCCCCCCCTAAAGTTTTAATTATTTCATGTGCATGTATCTTTACAAGTACAGACTGTAACTAAGACTAGCTTGGTTTGAAATCTTTATTCTTATGGTTTCAAGATCATTCAGTCATCCATACAAACAAGTGCAAGTGTCACAAGGCTTAGCTGCAGTGCACTTCTCATTGCCACCGGAGAAATGCAAAGTGCAAGAACAATTACAATTGAGACATGTCAGTTAAACATGAAACATGTTTAATTGTGGGCGGATGTGGGGCGTGCGTGTGTGTGTGTATGTGTGTGGGTGGGGGGGGGATGCTTGTGTGCTTTGGCAAATGGTGTGTGAAGGTGAATATGAGTGTAGGCATGTGTGTGCTTTTAAGGGTGTATGCATTCATGTGTATTGACAAGATTTAATGTGTATTTTACTAACTGCTTGGATGAACCAACACCAAAACATTTTCCTATGTTTTCTTGTGAATATTTTTACAATAGACAAATGGCATTAAAGAGTCTGAATCAATGTTAATTTTATGGACTTGCTCACTCTGTGCGCATTGTATACAATGAGCAACTTTAGGTATTGCTCATTATATACAGTGTGTAACTGTTTCGCTCATTGTGTATAATGTGCAAAATGTATTGGGCATTGTAGACACTAAGCATGAAATGTTGCGCATTGTATACAATGTGCAAATTGTACAGATTGAGTACGACATATACATAGTACATCATGAGACTGAGTTATTTACAGAGGACTATTTTGTCCTGTGCAAATGTATGCCTGTATAATGGCTGTGATGCATTTCAATTTTTTATAAAATATATAGGCTTACAATGATGTTGTTCATTAAAAAGCGTGTGGCAGAGTCTCTTAGTTAGTGACAGCCAGGGATGACCAAATAAATTCTATGCCTGGGTAAGGTTGGGTCCAGACTCAAGGACTCTTCTTCTTCGCATTCTTCTTCTTGCAATTCTTCTTCTTCTTTGCAATTCTTATTCTTCTCTTCTTCTTAATTCTTCTTCTTGCAATTCTTCTTCTTCTTCTTTGCAATTCTTATTCTTATTCTTCTCTTCTTCTTGATTCTTCTTCGCAAATCTTCTTCGGGATTCTTCTTTGCAATTCCTCAGTTCTTCTTCTTCAACTGACGTTCAGGTAGCAAGCAGGCCTATTGTTGTCTGTCATATGAGCAAAAAATCAATGTGTTGCACTGCTGTTAAGTGCTTGACAAAATTAATAGGCCCAGCACATCCCACTTGGCATGAATCCTGTCTTACAAGTAACTTGGCACTTTTCATCATAATGACAGATGACACGATTTACCAAAAAATGCATACACACCGGACTGGATGTAAAAAAAAAAAAAGCACAAGCACACCAGTACTTATTCCATTATCCTCGATATAAAAGAATAAAGTTAAAAAATAATATAATCATCATTCTGACTTATTTAAAAAAATCATTCTGGAGGACTTCACCAGAAGCCCTACACAAATCCCTTTCATCATAATTATCGTTCTGGAGGAATTCGCCAGAAGCCCAGCACTAATCCTGGAGCATGGTGGAGCAGCCTTCACCCATAAATCTGTTCACCTTCCACTGTAGGAATGCTCAGGGGCTCTTTTAGTAGATATAGCATCCACACTTTCTGGAAATTCTTTGCTAAAAATTTCCCCTGTTTCATCGTTTTCTGTGTGTCTGCCCTTTCCCTTCTCTCTCTCTCCTCTCTCTCCTCTCTCTCTCTCTCTCTCCTTCTCTCTCTCTCTCTCTCTCTCTCTCTCCTCTCTCTCTCTCTCTCTTCTCTCTTTTCTGCCTACTCAGCCCATACTCTTACAGTTTAAAAAAAAAAAATTTTAGAGCACATTTGTATCTTTTTTCTTATGAACATTTTAATGAGCTGCTCTGAAGTTGGAATGTGTGTCAGCTGAGACCAGCCGGCAGACCTCCTGCAGAGCGACAAAGGGCAGAAGAAGACCAGGCACTAGGCATTCCACCAAATATGGCTATAAATGTCCAGCTGGGCAAACTTTTTAAAGTTATTAAACTGAGTGTACATATGGAGCTTGTCATGTCTGGTATGGTTACAAACTCTGTGACACATGTTTGATAGTAACTATGGAATTGTCCATAATTCATTGCAGATAACAAATGCAAAGGAAAAGGATTGAACATGTTGGTGGTGCTTGTTGACTCAATTAATTCTATCTTATATTCTTCAATTAAAAAAAACCAAAACAACAATCAACTTTTAAAAAAAAATCATTATCAAAGCCAACACTTACACAATCCAGGCCCTGTAAAGTTTTCTTTTTTTCCCCATTAAAATTAATTCCAATTTCAGAAGGAAAAGACCACTGGGCAGTTAATGAGTTGTCCATAAATTTTTATGTGCAGCTGGAAGGAAAGTGACTTAATTCCGCCCCTCCCCCTAAATTCCTTGATACATGGTTAGAAGACTGCACTTAATTTTTCAGACACTGAGTGTGAACCTGACATAGTTCAACCTTCTTTGGGAGGCAAGTACATTCTTCCATATCTTCACCACGTTATTATTATGTGTGATAGTGATGCATAAATTTGGAGAGAAAAAATTGTCAGAACTTCTAGATCATGGCTGCAGGCCATAGTGTCATTAACGGAAGTAAAGGCATTCTGATTGGTTCAGCCAAAACTCAACCTGCCCGCTGAAGCCGTCACATGCTTTCCCTCTGAGCCAATGAAAACTTGTTTGTGTTGTTATTGGTCGCCTGTTGCTAACCAAAGGTGCAATGGTGAAGAGTCACGGCCAAAGAAGAAAAGGAGTGGCCTGTATGGAAAAGAAGGGTCCAATCAGGTTGTTTATAGCCTTGCTGACCACACAGGCCACATCGGGGCTGTAACCCACAGACAGAATCCAGCAAACCATTGGTCCCTACTAAAATCTTCTATCAATCATAAAGAACTTAGAAGCCAAGCGTAAACTTAAGTGGTAGGCATGTCACAAGATGAACTCTGCCTAGGAGGGTCCCAAGCCCCGCTGAAAAAGGAGGAGGGTTGGGCATAGGGTTAGATACCCCACCCTGTGAAAAACCCCATTAGCTACAGATAGCCTACGCCAAATAGCAAAGCCAAATAGCAATTTAACAGACATCGTGGACCTGGGAAGGGATGGACCTCCAGCTGGAAGGTGTATGAAGTCGGGCTGTGAAAGCCAGAGTCATCTGGAAGCCCTCACAAACCGAAGATCTTCATCTCCACCAGGATAAGACGTGGGGACAACTGGAACACCTAGCCCAGGACCCAGATTCCTGGAGACAGCTGGTTGGCGGCCTATGCCCCAGAAGGGACCACAGCAGACATAA
>CM060340.1:19630713-19645713 GCA_030674155.1 Stramonita haemastoma
CGGACACCATTTTTAACTTACAGAGAGAATCTGGCTTTTTCTATCTGATATGAGCGAAAGTGGTATTGTCGGTCTCTAAGGACAAGTTTGTTTTAAGGAGTCTGGTTTTGGTTTTATCTCATTTTATGTGTGATCGATGTGGGTTTTCCCACAATGTGGTGGCCATCCTGGGCTGACCCTTATGGTTGACCAGGGCGTCGATACAATCAAGGACAGTGAAGTTGGTTTTATACCTCGTTTTGATCTGTTCATAGTCGCACAGTTTTAATATGAGTTTTAAAATGTGACGAGGTGACAGCCCTGATATGGCCTGTGTGGTCGGTGGGGCTTTAAACAGCATGATTGGATAGGATTCAGGAAAAAAAACTGAAACAAAATTAAAACAAAAAAACCCCTGCTAAGTAATTTTCAGGATCCTGTGCACGGTTGGCAGTAGCAGTAGTTACAGAAAAAATGTGATGGGAAGTCGACTTCTTGGCTCTACTTCTCTGCACAATAGCTACTTCTTTGAGGGTCACCATTGGCTTGGTTTTTGCTTAGTGCAACTGTTTTTGACCCCATCATTGAGGAAGCCACTTTCTTTCCAAGGGATGATGTATGAAAATGGTACTGATGTGCATGTTTTAGGGGTTTTTTTTCCCCCTCATTCCTACTACAATGTAGTGATCTTGTGTTCTTGATTAAAAAAAAAATAAAACTGACAGAAGTATATTTTAAGTTCATTATGACTGTATTGTTTGGTTCAAGGACGTACTTTTCTTTTTTAATTGAGGGAGAGTGGAAGGTGGGGTGCTGTTAACGAAGACTCTTTCAGTCAGTGTTGTATCTGATGATTTTTTATGAATTTATTTCAGCATTTTTTAGCCATCAGGAAGTTAAAATAATAAGTCATAAGAAGTTCTCAAACATGTTTTTTTTTTCACAAACTAGCGCACATGGATCCATGCATAATACATATGTTTATGAAGCCAGTATTTGTTCTGTTTACTCTTTGTGCTTAAATTTACTCTGGATGGGACAACTCAGTGGTCAGAGCGCTTGCTTTCCCCAAGCCACAGTTATGCAGCATTGAGCATGGCAATGCCTCAGACAGGTTACCATTTGCATGCCTTGGCTTCAGTGCAGTCCCCCAGTTCACCCAGCTGTCAATGGATAACCGCCCCATTTAGGGTCAGGGAAGGTAAAGCAGCGAGGTAGAGGAGATGGGCGCCACCCTCAAGTTGCTGGCCCCTAGACAAGCTGACGTCTTTTTTCACCCCTCACTCCCCAACAGCTACATAGAGTATGGGACACCTTTACCCATAGGTCTGTTTTGTTTTGTTTTGTCCTCATGAACTTGAGGCAGAATGTGTTTCACTATGGTATTGTTTAGGTTGGGTTTTTTTTGTTTTTATACAGGAGAGGCACTGAGAGACGCAGGTGTGGAAATCTCGTATATTTACGTCTCGCCTGCCCTGCGCTGTGTGCAGACTGCAACAGAAGTTCTCAAAGGTGAAAGAAGGGGAATGTCACGCAGGGAGAGTCAACATAGGCTTTCTCTGCTTTTACTTTTCTGTTGGTGGCTGTTGTTAATAGTATGGTTTGTATTGTTTTAAACGTCTGTTTGGCATGCCATGTTTGTGTGGAAATTTGCCGTTTTGCATACTGACAGAAATTTTTTTTTTTAAATGATGGGTGGTGCTGCTCTTGTATTGACATGCTCTCCTTTGGGAGAGCTGGATTTCATGCAGAGAAATCTTATGTGATGGAAAGCGATATGTACAGTATGATACAATGCAGTACCAACATGATCCAGTGATCTGAGAGAGGTGCACCCAGACCACTTTTTATCATCTGGTGGATGTGAGGAAAAAAGTTCAGCTTCAAATGAGTTTTGAACAAGAAAAAAGTTTTCTAGATGGGCATGTTACCCCAGGACCAGCATTTATGGTCTTAGTCATTTGTTTGTTTTAGAAAATGTCTTCTCCTTCTTCTTCAAATGCTCAGACAGCAACTACTGTTGCCTGTCATATGAGTGAAAATGCATTGCACTGCCGTTAAGCACCTGACAGGTCAGGCCCAGCGCATCTGACTTTGGCATGGGATGAGAATGGTATGTATGCAAGTTTTGTCAACTTCTGTCATCCATTCCCACCACCAACACACAACAACCTACTCTTACTTACTCTTTCCTTTCATGTATTGCCCAAGAGGGGTAAATTTAATGATTTTTTAAAAATCTCTTTCCGTTCTCTTCTCCCTTTCTTACCCCCAGGAGGGGGCTACAGGTGCAAGCTGCTGGTGGAGCCCACGGTCTTTGAGTGGGGGGGCTGGTACAAGCCCGCCTTCCCCGTGTGGCTGAGCTCAGAGGAGCTGATGGACAACGGCTTCCCGTGGACCCCACCTACACCCCCTTCGTCTCAGCCCGCAATCTGAACGTCGGCGAGTCGGTGGAGGAGTACTACAACCGCTGCGCCAGCTTCACCAAGCACGTGCACCGCAAGCACGGGCCTGAGGGTGAGGGGGGGGGATGGTGTCATTGTTGTGTTGTGTGTGTTGTGTGTGTGGGGGTAGGTGATGCTGTTGTGTGTGTGTGTGAGTACTACAACCGCTGCGCCAGCTTCACCAAGCATGTGCACCGCAAGCACGGGCCTGAGGGTGAGGGGGGGGGATGGGTGGTGTGTTGTTGTGTTTTGTGTGTGTGTGTAGTGGTTGTGTGTGTGTGTGTGTGTTTGTGTGTGTGTGTGTGGACTTGAACCTGGGTCATCAAATTGCCAGCGCAATGCTCTGACCACTAGGCTATCCGTCTGTGTGTGTGTGTGTGTGTGTGTGTGTGTGTGTGTGTGTGTGTGTGTGTGTGTGTGTGTGTGTGTGTGTGTGTGTGTGAGTACTACAACCGCTGCGCCAGCTTCACCAAGCACGTGCACCGCAAGCACGGGCCTGAGGGTGAGAGGGTGGTGTTTTGTGTGTATGTGTGGGGGGGTGGGAGGGGGGGTGTGTGTGTTGTGTGTGTGTGTTTCTCCGTCGTGTTCCATGACGATGATGACCTCCAAAACAGCAGAGGGAGCACCTGCTCTTTCAGAAATTTGATTATATTTGACTGCACATGCACATGCATATACACGCGCACACACACGCACACACACACACACACTCACACACACACACACACACACACACACACACACACACACACACACACACACACACACACACACACACACACACATGTTCTTGAGGGTTGGGGGGGTTTTTGGTGTTTAGGGGTGGTTGTGTTTGTTGTTTTTGTTTTTCTTGTTTCACAACTTGAGCTCCAGGGTTCACTAGTGGTGAGATTTTTGTGTGTGTGTGTGCAACCGTTTTTTGCTCACCATTACAGTAGCTGCGTTCCAACTTTTGGGAAATCCTGATGTTTGAATATGCAAAAATGGGACTCCAAATCCAATCCGGTCATGCTGTCTATAGCCCTGCTGTGGGGTTTGTATGGAATAATGCAAGCAGTGTGAGGGGTTTGTGCTCCTATTCGCAGCAGAGCTCGGGAAAACCATGTTGAGGATGAGACAGATGCAGCTTCTCTGAGGTGGGATGTCCGGCCTCAGTCCTTTCCCCATAGGCTGCCAGAAGAATTAGCGCTTTGGGCTGAATTGTGTGTCATACATTGTCTACCGGTCGGAACATTGCGCTCGCAATTTGACAACCCGGGTTCGATTCCCATTTTGAGGGGATTTTTCCCCTGGAGTTAACATTAGTGCCGACTCCACTCTCCCCAAAAGTCCTTCATATGAGACTATAAACCGAGTTCCCATGTGTGAACGCACGCAGAACATCTTGCGCACACGTTAAATCCTGTTCCACTTTTCGTAAGAGTAGGCCATCATGTGCCGGTGGGAACAGATGACCTGATTTACAAAAACTGCATACAAACGGAGACTGGATGTAAAAAAAAAAGCAAAAAAAAAAGCACATGAGCGCTTATTCCATTATCCTCGATATAAAAGAATAAATAAATAAATGGATAAATAAATGAATGAATGCATGAAGGAAGGAAGGAAGGAAAAGAAAGAAAGGAAGAAAGAAAGAAAGAAAATTTTGAAAACAAATTAAAAAATTTTTAAATGTGCCTTACCATCCCATAAAAGAATAAATAAATAAATGGATAAATAAATGAATGAATGCATGAAGGAAGGAAGGAAGGAAAAGAAAGAAAGGAAGAAAGAAAGAAAGAAAATTTTGAAAACAAATTAAAAAATTTTTAAATGTGCCTTACCATCCCATCTCAACATCTCCCTGTCTCTCTCCCCGTCTCTCCCTCGCAGGAGGCAACATCCTGATCGTGGGTCACGCAGGCAGCCTGGACGCCTGCTTCCGCCAGCTGCTGGGGCGCCAGCCACGGAACATGATGGAGTTCCACGAGATCCTCTGCCAGTTCCCCTACTGCTGCCTGGGCATGGTGACCGAGGACGTGCATTCCAAGCGCTGGCTGCTCAAAGAGCCCCCCATCTCCTCCGTCTGCCACGGAGGCAACAAGGCCTTCAGCTGGAAAGTGTTGCAATGACTGTGAGAGAAAGACTTAGTAGCTTCCCTGCCACTGTCTCAACTGTCGGGGGGGGGTTTTGGTCAGTTTTGTTTTTGAATGAGTTGGGGGGTTTTGGGGGTTTGTTTGTTTTTTCTAGGGGAAGGGATTGGGGTTTGTGTGGTGGTTTTTTTTTGGGGGGGGATGAGAATGATTTTTTTTGAGGTTGGTGTGTGTGTGCGTGTGTGTGTGTGTGTGTGGGGTGTGTGTGTGTGTGTGTGCATGCGTGCGTGCGTGCGTGCACGCGCACATTCATGCGTGTGTGAAAGATTGAAGGAGATGGTTGAAAAAGGCTTTTTGGTTTTTCGTTGCACGAGTTATTCATTCCTAGTTGATGAACACTCGTTTGTTGGATTTTTCAGTGTTTGGTGTTTGTTTGTTTGTTGTTGTTTTTTTAGCATTCGAGTCAGATGTCAACTGTAATTGAAAAGGTGGAGCCTGAGTGATTGCTTTCTCTTGTTCATGGATTTTTTGTGTTTGTTTTAACAGATGTTTAATGTCTGGTTTGGCATTTGGGATGTAAGGGAACAGGGCTTGTGTGATGGTTGGTTGCTTGCTGTTTGTTGTCTGTTCAAATTTCAGATGAAAAGTGCAGCCTTCATCATAGCTGTGTCATGATTGGCAGTGACAGGGTTGGATATTGCAAGGTTGGCATAACTGCCCATGGCAGTGTTGGCATAATTGGCCATGGCAAGGCTGGCATAATTGGCCATGACAAGGCTGGCTTAATTGGCCATGGCAAGGCTGGCATAACTGGCAAGGTTGGCATAACTGGCCATGGCATAATTGGCCATGGCAAGGCCGGCATAACTGGCAAGGCCGGCATAATTGGCCATGGCAAGGCTGGCATAACTGGCCATGGCAAGGCTGGCATAATTGGCCATGGCAAGGCTGGCAAGGCTGGCATAATTGGCCAGCTGACATAATTGGCCATGGCGAGGCTGGCATAATTGGCCAACATGGCAAGGCTGGCATAATTGGCCAACATGGCAAGGCTGGCATAATTGGCCACGGCAAGGCTGGCATAATTGGCCATGGCAAGGCTGGCATAATTGGCCAACATGGCAAGGCTGGCATAATTGGCCATGGCAAGGCTGGCATAATTGGCCATGGCAAGGCTGGCATAACTGGCAAGGCTGGCATAATTGGCCATGGCAAGGCTGGCATAATTGGCCATGGCAAGGCTGGCATAATTGGCCATGGCAAGGCTTGCATAAAGAGAGAAGGTGAGTGGACTTCTCCAGAACATCCTTGTCTCCAGGTTCCTGAGCAATTCACTGTCTGTTTCTCACAAACAGCAGCAGATATGGATGCATTTTATGAATGACTTTTAGTTTGTGAACTGTGGTCATAATTTGTATTTTACTGGGCAACATCGACACAAAAAAAACAAACCCGCCTATGAATATTTCATTATCTTAAAAAAAACAAAAAACAAGAGACGTTTGTGTGGATGACAAGCATATATAGTGTTAGAAGTATGTCTAACATCTTTCACAGACTACACAGGGTGGCTCGCTGTATCAAACAGTTGTATAGGATTTTATATATAGGGTTTTTCCTCCACCACTTTTTTCCTCAATAGCATTTGTATAGGATCAGATTTCCACTCTGGGAAGAAGATGGCTGGTTTAGGTACAGAGTAACCATGCACAGTGCGCAAATCCAGGATCACTCAGTCAAGAGTGCAAACAAGCTTCAGCACACCCCTTCCTTTTACCAATTCCAAGTGTGGTCATTTCAGCTATGATCAGAACCAGATGGCCCCAGCTGGGCTGGGATGGGATGGAATTGATATCAGCTGAAAGTGGGGGACATTTACAGCTGTGCATGAGGGGAAAAGGCCTGGGGGATTTGCCAGGATATTGCCTCCCCGATCCTCAGAGTGCTTCAGGGTCAGGAGGAAGGGGAACAGACTCTGTCCACTCACACTTCCCACACATTTGTGCCCCTTTGACATCAACATTTAAAATCCATGACCCCACTATCTCCGCCAAGTCTAAGGAAGATAATAAAGAGGAGCAGTGTATTATTTTAGCCAGCAGTTTGAGGATGCGATTTTAGGATGTTGAATTGACGAACGCTAGGGTAAAGACTGTTTGACTTCAGTCCCCTGGGTCCGTGAAGTTGTGGATTTGAATCTCGGCAGTGGCATCTGGTGAATTAAGGAGGGGGATTTTTTCACCATCTCCAAGGTCAACTTCCAGGTGCAGACCTGCCAGTGCCTTTATTCTTTTTGTATATACACAAGCAGAATATCAAATATGCGTGTTAAAGACCCTGTAATTCATGTCAGCGTTCAGCGGGTTGTGGAAAAGCAAACATACCCAGCATGCAACCTGTACAATGAATTGAGCTCCTCTGAAATCAGAATGTGTCGGGTGAGGCCAGCAGGCAGAGCTCCTGCAAAATTATCAGCACAGAAGACCAGCCAGTATGTCACTGCACCTGACAAGGGAACACAACAAAGAAGAGAGAGAAGAGAAGAACGAATATGGAATACCATGCTTCCCTTTTCTGCTCTTGTGAAATATATATCGACAAAACTAAATTGCATTTATCATTAAACTGTTGCTCTGGTTGCAGGGTATCATTTCGCTACACATCTGATCATTCCACCTACCAGATGTTTTTCAGAGCACAGTTTACCACAAAATGATAAGAAGAAAGCTGCTTTAGCCAAGTTTGGCAACAAGTCATTTGCTGCTTCTTTGCCAAAACGTTCACCCTTTCAGTATGGTAGGCTCAGCTTTCTGCTACCTTTCAGTCCTGTAAAGAGGAAAACCAGTGCAATCAAAATTTTCTTCAGTTCCTGGGTTTGTGAGGTGCAGAAGAGTGCAAAACGGGTACCTTGGTAAATTTTACATGCACACACATGAAGCTCTATAAACATTCTCGTGGGAAAGTAGAAGCAGTGTTTTGCTATGTCAAAACTATTTTCCAGAGTCCTTTGATATCAATTAGCCGCATGACGGATCTCTATAAACAAACCCTCCTCTGGCACCGTTATCTCTGGAAAACCAGCTGACAGGACTGAAGGGGAGAGCGCCGGGGCAGAAATTCAGGATAGGGGAAGTAATTGTCAGCAGATATTCAGTACTGTAAGGGTTAAGTTGGTCCTCAAGCTTGAAATCGCCACAGTTTCACAATTCGTTACACATTTTGCATATTTCATTAATTTAGAGTTAGAAAACGGGAAATGCTGAGAATGGGCAATTAAAGAAAGGGGAAAAAATCCTTTGAAGTCAGAATATGTCTGCCTCTGTGGCGAGGTATTTGAAAGTGGCTGTACAAGCAGAAACTTCTCTTCCAGTGTGTGCTTTCACAGTGATTCCCAGGCGCAGTGAGAGAGACAGATCAGAATGTGTGTTCTGGGTGACCCCCAAAAGTGAGGAGCTGTCTAAAAGATCATGTTTTGCTTGGACTTTAGAGAAGTGTGAACTATGATTCGTCATCCTCCCTAAAACGAATTAAAAAAAACAAACAAACCTAAACTGACAAACGAAACGGTTCTAAACAAGCAAACAAAAAGCTACCTTCGTCTTGATCACATGATGATCTCATTAGCTTCATAAGATATCGATAAACAAAAACAGTGGGATTGGTGGTTTTTATTATTATTATTATTATTATTATTATTATTATCATCATTACTATTATTATTATTAAATCACAGGAATTCAAGGAATGCAGATAACTACAAACTGCTATGCAAAAAAAAAGGGGGAGGGGAGGGGAGGGGGGGGAACAGAATAGATGTGCCTTTTTCTTTCACATGCATGCCTCGGGGGGGGGTGGGGGGGGGGGGGAGGAGTGAAGGGGGGGAGGTAGGTGGGTGAGGGGTTGAGCAAATCGAGGACTGGGGAAACAGAAAAGGAGAACACACAACCACATCACCTGAAAAACATTTATTTTGATGACTTCGATGAATTTATTTTTAGTATTTCGTCTATTTCTGAGGGGTTATTTTTTCTCTCTTATGTGTCAGGGATTTTTCTTTTTTTTTTATGGGAGGGGGGAGGGGTGGTGGTTAGGAAATGGCTGGTTGAAAAGTGTCTTGCATATGTTTACATTGTATGTATATATATATATATATTTATAACAAGTTTTGCCCCTTTTGGTGTTTTGTTTCGTTTTATTATCGACAGAAGAAGAAAACCGTTTTAACAAACGTATTTGAAAAATAGGCGACATTTTCTTATGATTATCTGTCTCCTCTTTCGATGTCTATGACACGAGGTTTTGGGTGAGAGAGGGAGAGGTTGGTTACTTTGTTGTTTTCGTTCAGTTGATTGATGTCTTGTGTAGGATGTTTCGTAGCCTGTGATTTGTAAGACGAAGAGAAAACACTGACCAGTTGAAAAATGAAAACGTTTTTGTTTCCCAAACCATGTATAGAGATGAATGGTAAAAAAAAATCTGAGAGATATGTCAGGATTTTTTAAGTCATCGGAACTTTGTTGTATATGTTTATCAATGGATGTATATGAGTATCTTTTTTATTGTTGTTTTTTTTTTTGCTGTACATTTTTTTTTCTTGGAATGTCTGTATATATTGCTGAGTATTTGCCAGTCTTTCACATGTAAGCATTTCTGTTTTGTTACTGGAATAGTCTTATGTATCAGTTTTCTTTTCTTTCTTTTTTTAGAAGCAGATGTATGCATTTATATCGAGAGACATGACAAGAAGAACTCAATTTTGCTTTAAACCATACTAAGGTGCAGAACGATTTCCTAGTGAATTATGTTTTATTTTGGATGTAGATGAAAATTTTTTGTTTATTTTTGGGTTGGGTTGGGTTGGGGGGGGCGAGGGATGTTTGGTGATTTTTTGGGGGGATTGGGGGGGGGGGGGTAGAAGTTTTGTTGCCTCCTAGTCTGTAACATACAAGTATTACTACTCCATTGCCACTCAGTCTGATATATCTTATCCCACACATCCACTCCCAGGCTTGTTGCATGGTGTGTTCAGAGCAAGGAGTCTGCCTGCAGTGTATGGAGCACTGTGTTTTTGGCTTTTGTGAGGCCACTGACTAAGCAGAAGAAAACCAGCACTGGTGCTGACTGATTTGGGCGGTTGGGTTTTTTTAGGGGGGGGGGGTGTTTTTGCTTTGGTGCCAGTTTGAATTTAACATGCACATGGCATTATCTACCAACAACCCCCCCCCCCCTCCTTCCTCTCCCCTGTGATGATGATAACAGGCTCCTCAAGGAACCAGAATTTCCAAATTCCAAAGTCTTTGATGCAGTCTCAAGATGGGCAGGCATCATTTGCAGTTATGTGAAAACGTGGATGGCATAAACAGTGGAGGAACATTGGGCTTGCAAAGCAGATATTTCGATGCAGAATTCGCAGATAACACGCGCTGCAACTGAAATCACCAGTTCTAAACCAGAAATAGATGAAATAGATTTTTTTTTAATCTTGCTGCTTCAGGAAAAAAAAAATCCAAGTAAAAATTTAGGGAAAAAAAAACTGTTTATAGGCCGCATTCGTTGCATGAGCTTTCAAGGGAGATTTTTTTTTCTGATGTTTGTGATGTATGATTTTTGAACACTTGTCTGTTCATAGCTTTAGGCGCTGATGATTGAAGGAATGTTGGTCATTAAGTTGACTGGTTTAATTTAACTCACTCCCTACTGGACGAGATTTACTCTGTGTATCTCTGTATACGGGCTGTTTGTGTTGGTTAGTAAAGAACTCGTCACTAAAAAGATACTCAACACAAGTGTATGAAATTTTCAGGGTTTATTGTTGACATGAAGGTGGAAGGTCATGGTCAAAAGCCATCTGCCAGATTTTTTAACAAAAGTTTTTTGGTTTTTTTTTTGGTTTTTTTTTAGATCAGATTTTCAGAATTTCCTGTCGATCAGCTACGATGTGATAGAATCACAAACAAAAGTTTATGTCATTGAGCTAAAAACAAACAAACAAAAAAAAAACCCTGAATGTTATATCTTGTAATCGCAGTGATTCATAGGCAAGCCACGAAGCGTTGTACATGAGACCACTGCAATCGCAGTGGATCATAGGGAGCGAGTTAAGCTTTGCCCTTTGAACCACTTGCTGTTGTTCATCTGCGTATAGCTACAACAGGGTTCACACAGGTCCAGGAAGCCTGGAAAATCCCTTAACACAATGAAATGGCTTGGAAAAGTGCTTTTAAAACAAAAATCAAATAAAATCACTGGCCAATCAACTGCTGGAAAAGTCCTGGAATTTATTTTTGTTTCTTGATACACTGGTGGTGGTAACACTGTTAGAAGAATTTAGCCGGCGATCCACTCTGTAAAATGGATATACACGGGTCATTCTTATATCATTCGCGTTCATTTGCTGAAAGGCGAGGGAACCTCATGGTGCGTGACTTGTGATGTGTGGGTAACCATCAGGCATCTGCTCCTGAGTGTCAGGATGTTCAGGATATTAGAAGCACAAGCATTTTACCGCAGACTCCCTAAAGATCCTCTTTCGGGATGTTCCACCGAACACCATTTTTAACTTCCTGAGAGAATCAGGCTTTTTCCGTCTGATATGAGTGAAAGTGGTATAGTTGGTCTCTAAGGACAAAGTTGTTTTAAGGAATCTGGTTTTGGTTTTTTCTCATTTTATGTGTGATCAATGTGGGTTTTCCCATGACACGGTGGCCGTCCTGGGCTGACCCTTATGGTTGAGCGGGACGTTGATACAAGCAAGGACAGTTGAGTTGGTTTTATACCCCGTTTTAAACAGTATATAGTCACACACTTTTAATACGAGTTTAAAATGTGACGAGGTGACAGCCCCGATATGGCCTGTGCGGTCGGTGGGACTCTAAGCAAGATTATTGGATTGGATTGTAAAATTGAGGACTGATTGTGCTCATGACTCTCTCAGTGAGCGAGTTATTGGTATGTTGATGTGTACCCTAAAGATTTGTGACCTGGAGGAAGAAGACACTGTCTGTATAGCTGTGTTGCCACAGAATGTCAAAATCAGGCAGCTTCTTAACAATTCAAGAAGCGATGGTCAGATCCTGTGTTGACTTTATTTAACTGGTAGGATGGACATGTAATGCCAGCTGAGAATGGGTACCTGCCCTCTTTAGGATCAGGGAAGGTAAAGCAGCGAGGGAGAGGAGAGATGAGCGCCGCCCTCAACATGCTGACCCCTAGAGAAGCTGAGGTCTCTGATGCCTCGCTCCCCTACGACCACCTTTAACCTACCTTTTTTTTTTCTCTTTTACCTGGCTTTCCAACACATAATTGTAACGGTTCGGTTTGTCTGTGTAGACTTTTGGACATGTAGTGACGGAAATGATAATACTGATGTATGGCATTGGTATAGCTTAGTGTTAGGAGACCAAAGTCTTGTGTCGATTGCCTGTTTTTGTTTTGTTTTTCTTTAAATGTAAGACTTACATTTTATATGGGAATTCAACATAACCAAAATTGCTACCAAAGCTTTTTTTAATTAATGGTTACATAACATATTGTCTGTGTTTTGAAAATGATGTGTAGCCATTGTCGGAGTTTTTAATGCATATGTGACAGTTGCCTAGCTTTCTAATCCATGCTTCTGGTGCAGTAGGGGGGGGGGGGGGGGTAGAGGGGGGTGTTAAAACACTGTCTTAAGTTACCTAGCCTTTAAGAATATGAGATGAATATTGCCTGGCATTAAAAACACATTACTGTCGCTTGAAAATAGAGTTACTCTCTGGCTTTTTTTTTTTTTAAAGAGCTTGTTAAGAGGGTTTTTTTGTTTTTGTTTTTTGCTTTGCTTGTTTAGAGTAGAAACATATCCTTGAGAGATGGAAACCGTGATTTGATCCTACTCATGTAAATAGCAGAAGAAAAAACTTGACTGTTGAGTCTGGCAGTCTGTCTCGTCAGCTTTCCACTGTGTTTGAGAGGCTTTTTTTTTTTTTTTTTTGGGCTTGATGCAGCAGGGTCTTTTTGTCTATTCTGAGTCATTCCACAGTGTGATTTTTTTGTTTGGTTTCATGTGTTTCCTACATTGATGTTTTTGTGAACATGTCTGTTATGTGTTTCTGTGCGTGCGTATGTGTGTGTGTGTGTGCGTGTGTGTGTGTGTGTGTGTGTGTGTGTGTGTGTGTGTTCTTTAATTAACACCTTTTCACTTTGTTTTATTGGATGAGCGTGTGTGTGTGTGTGCGTGTATGTGTGTGTGAGTGTGTGTGTGTGTGTGTGTCTGTGTGTGTGTGTGTGTGTGTGTGTGTGTGCACATTTATGTATGCATGTACATGTTTAACAGTGTATGTTTATTTTGTGTGTGTGTGTGTGTGTGTGTGTGTGTGTGTGTGTGTCTACCTTTTGCCCATTGTGTCCCCTATTAGAACAAAACTTTTTTTTTCACAATTCAGTTTTGAAAAAAAAAAAAACAAACTTTTTTTTTTTACCAAGATTTATTTTTTATGAACCCTGTATTGTTTACAATGTCTTCACCTGTGAAAGACTAGTCACTCAGCCTACCATCGAACATGAAGGGAAGAACAAATCACTCGTGATCCAAGAGAAAGATACATAAGATAACCTTTGCAGCTGAGTGCTCTCGTGACCACTAAAAGTTCCAGATATTGATGAGAAGTTGACTCGCTTGCAAAGGAGTCAGCTTCCGTTCATCGATGCCTTTATGAGTTATTGCATGATTACTGCTGATTATATATCGTAACAAAAAAAACATATATATGGAAGTTTGCAATTTTTTTGTCTTGAAGTTATTTAAACTTTTAGCCTTATGAGGGAGTCATCGGAGTTAAAATTGGTACAGATTTTTTTTGATTTTTTTTTTAGTCTCTTGTTGAAAGAGCAAAAAAAGAACTGAACAAATTTTGCCTTAGCATGTTGGTGTGTGTGTGTGTGTTGGTGTGTGTGTGTGTTGGTGTGTGTGTGTGTGTGTGTGTGTGTGTGTGTGTGTGTGTGTGTGTGTGTGTGTGTGTGCTCGCGTGTGAGAGCTAGGGGGAGGAAGAAAAGGATACACCTGTACATATGTAGGAGAGGTGCATGATGGGATGCATATATCATATATATTATGCGTCTGCCTCTGTGTGTGTGTGTGTAAATGTTTGGCTGTACGCTTGATGATGTTTCCTGTGTGTTGTGTCTGAAAAAAATACATGCAGCTGTTTAAACATGTACAATATGTATCAATATATATGCTGTTTCTTTTCTTTTTTTAAATTTGATATTGCAAATGACAGCATTTAGAATGTTGACAAAGCATGAACCTACAGGGTGAGGTTACACAATCTAGTGTAAGCGCTCAACAATGACCATTGTGTTGAGTGCCGTTTAGATGAGTGAATACTACGGTTTGATACGTAAGCACCCAAGCAACATGATAAGGTTGGAAAGAAAGACGTGTGGATTGTGTGCATTGTATTTGGAGTATGAAATAAATTTTGTTGTTGTTTTTGTTTTTGTTTCTTTATTGCTGTGTGTTTCTTCAGGCATTTGTGTTGTTTGCTAGTCTGTGTACATTTCTATACTTGATATGTATGTATGTATGATCAGTGAAATATTTTTGTTTGCATTCACTTACACATATACTTACATGTATGCATGTACATGTGCGCATGCGTGTGCAAACACACACACGCACACACACATGCAAACACGCACACACACACACACACTCACTTACATACAAACATTCACATAAGAATGCATGCACATGTGTGTGTGCATGCACACACACACACAAGCACACACACACACTAACACACTAACACACACACACACACACACACACACACACACACACACACACACACACACACAATGCAATAACCCACATACAAATTCACATAAGCTCAGCTGTGAAAACCGAGATTACATGCATATATATATATATGTATCAGAATTTTGCTTCTCTGTTTCTATTGGAACTTGCTCTTGCTTTGCTTTTAAAAATGTTTTCTGATGCTGTTTTATTCTGATCTCTTATGTACATAGGTGGAAACAGAAGAGTGTGGTTTCTGATAAGTGGTCTTAAAGACGCCCCTCAGATTTCCGCTGTCTATAGCAAAAGATATGATGCACACCTAACAAATATGTATGGATTGTGCATAATTTGTATACATTTCTTTGTACATAATTACCTGAACACTTTCGAACAATGTATATCTTACCATTTTCAACGACTTGCAAAGAAAAAAAAAGATTGTTACTTGTTGTACGCCTATTGTTGTATATAGAACTATACATATATATATCTGAAAAAAAAACTAAGCATATCGCTTTGGATGTGTACATTTTTTCTTTCTTTTTCACCCAACGAGTTTTCTAGACAGAGAAGAAATCACTGTGATTCATCCATGTATTTCTGACAGCATGAGTATCGGTTGTTTGTATGTAATGATTATCTTGGACAGCTGTCTTACTTTATTTAAGGGGGGGGAGGGGGGGTTATTTCGCTTTGTTTTGTTTGTTTGTACTGTGAATATTCT
>CM060340.1:19667364-19677364 GCA_030674155.1 Stramonita haemastoma
ACAAGAAGCAGAGGTCATGACCAAGATGCTGGCAGAATGGTGGGTGAGGGTTCTCCTCGTTCCTCTGGTGACGGGAGTAAACATTCTGGATTACATGCACATGTCAGTTACCACACCAACAGGATGACCGAGGTAAGTGCATGTGATGTCCAGGGTCGGGATGCTGAGAAACACTGGGAAGGGAATGGGGATTCCCCTGGTGTTAGTCAAGAGGGCAGACAGCACAGCCGTGCACAGAGCATGCGGGACAGTGTCCGTGGTAGTAGAGGGGGTGGGGGCAGTAGACAGAGACAGAGCCATGGAAATGTAACCCAGTCCAGAGACAATCAGTCTGCTCCAGTCAGAAGGGTTTCTGGTAATGGCCCATCCCGCATTACCCGCTCTACAAGGAGCACCCAATAGGACAGGCAGGATCATTTTGAAAAACTTAATTTTCTTGTTTACAATGTTGAAAACTTGTACTCGAAACTAAATGACTTTTCTTTTCTTAGTTATGTTTCTACATTTGAATTTGCTTGTTTGACTGAAACGTTTGTAGATAGTACATTTGATTATAATGGTATATTTCATGATCAGCCAAAAAACTCTCACAGCATGGTCGTCATTCAGGTGGTGTTTTGCTTTTGATTAGAAAATCACTATGTAATTTTGTCTCAAGGATTGATGTTGATTGTGACAATGTGGTTGCAGTCAGAGTTAGTAAATCTGTCTTTAATTGTGAGAAAGATGTCCTTTTGATTGCGTGTTATGTAGTACCAGAGAATGGGCCTTTATATGATCAGTTGGACATCAAAGATGGCATTGTAAACCTAGAAGAAAGTATTCTACACATAGTACAGAATCAAAATTTGCATATCATGATTCTGGGAGATCTTAATGCCAGAACTGCATATAACCAGCCCAAAACCGAACAAATGATAACTTATTCTCCATTCTTTGATGATGAGGATGATGATGATAATGATGATTATGTTGTTTGTGATGTTCATGATACTACTACCAATGGCACTAGCTTACATAGAAATTCAAAAGATAAATACACTAACAGCTTTGGAAGATCTTTATTAAACCTATGTTTCTTATTAAACTGTATCATTGTGAATGGATGTTGCTATAGTGATTCTCAGGGTGACTATACATATGTCTCCCCACATGGCTGTAGTGTCATTGATTATGTAATCATATCAGAAGATTTGTTTTCACGGAAGTGTTGTGATTTGTTTGTTAGTGATAGAATTGATTCCTGGCATTTACCAGTAGAATTTAAATGGATGAATGTTTGTAAAAATAGTGTTAGAAATGAACCTCATGATGATAAAACTACTGGTGAAGAACGGATCATATGGTCTGAAGATTATGTATCCAAATATAAAGAAGAGCAACAATCACAAGATTTTAAAGAAGGTATAAGAGATGCCTTGATAGCACTGAACTCTGATGTCAATGATTCCATCAAAATATTCACACAAGCATTATGTAGTTCAGCAGCATGCATGATTAGGACAGTAGGGAAGAAGAAAAACAGAAATGATTGGTTTGATGAAGAATGTGACAGAAAAAGAAAAAAAGTCAGAAAGCTACTGAGACTCTTCAAGCAATCAAAACAGTCAAGCCAAGAGAGGAAAGATGCATATGTCAAAGAACGAAAAGAATACAAACATCTACTGAAAAGTAAGAAAAATGACTTTGATGCTGTAAGACTAGCAAAACTAAAACAGTCAGTTAATGATCCTAAATTGTTTTGGCAAACCATAAGGTCAGTGAATAGAAAGTCAGTTATATACAATAGCATCACTACAGAACAATGGTATGCACATTTTTTCAAAGTATTTAATGAAACTAATTTATCTACTCAACTTGATGACATTGATGTAACTGAAGAAATAGAAGAGGAAAACCATGATGTTTTGTTTAATGAGCCTATTTCCAGACAAGAGGTTCTTGCCAGTATTGGTAGCCTCAAATCTGGAAAGAGCTCAGGACCTGACAGAGTAGTTAGTGAAATGCTCAAACATGCAGACAACTCAGCTATTGATTTTTTGGTTGCATTTTTCAACAGATTATTTGATTTAGGTGTTTTCCCTATTGAGTGGTCCAAATCCATCATTGTGCCACTTCACAAGAAGGGAGATTCAAACCAACCTGATAATTATCGTGGTATAGCCCTAACAAGTATCGTCAGCAAGGTATATACACGCATTTTGAACAAAAGACTCACAAAATGGTCAGAGCAAGAAGAAAAAATAATGGAAGAACAAGCTGGTTTTAGAGCAGGGTATAGCACAGTGGACCATATTTTTACATTGTATGCAATTGTTCAGAAATTTTTGCTTAAAAATGCCAAACTGTATATTGCCTTTGTAGATTTCCAAAAGGCCTTCGATTCAGTAAACAGAAGTAAATTGTGGTATAATTTGAGGAAAACTGGTGTTAAAGGTAAACTGTATTGTGCTTTAAGAAGTATCTATGATAATGTTTTTGCATGTGTACGTGATAAATGTTGCTATTCTGATTATTTTGACTGCCCAAGAGGTGTGAAACAAGGCTGCTTGCTAAGCCCTATATTGTTTTCCTTTTTCATTAACGAATTAGCCACTGAGGTGACCAGAACAGGGAAGCATGGTATTCAGTTAGTCCCTGGTATGGAAGAAATATTTCTGTTATTATTTGCTGATGATGTTATTCTGTTGTCAAGCACAATTGTTGGACTCCAAAATCAACTTAATAGTTTGAAAAGGGAAGCTGATCGTTTGCATCTAACAGTTAACTTAAAAAGACAAATATAATTGTATTTAGAATGGGAGGACACATAGCTTTAAAAGAAAAATGGTTTTATGGAATTGAAGAAGTCAAGGTGATAAATTCGTATAAATACCTAGGAATGCTTTTCACAACTAAAATGAGTCTTACCAGTGCTTTGGCAGAGGGTTGTAGAAAGGGGAGGAAGGGGGTAATAGAAATTATGAGATCACTAAAAAGGTTAACATCATCGGACCCATATTTATTTTGGAAATTATTTGATTCACAAATTGAACCAATCTTGACGTATGCAAGTGAAGTCTGGGGCATAGAGACTGAAAGTAAGCAAGTTGAAACAGTGCATACTTTTGCTATTAAAAGATTCTTAAATGTCCCCCTTCATGCCTCCAACAAACAAGTATATGCAGAGACTGGCAGATATCCACTTCATATTAGAACAGTGATTAAATGTATTAAATATTGGCTAAAGTTAGTTCAGCTGCCTATGTCAAGAATATGCCGTCAGGCTTACGAAATGCTTGTCTTACAACATGATTCTGGCCATTTCAATTGGGTATCAAATGTACAAAAGAAACTTACAGAGAACGGATTTGGTATTGTATGGTTAAGTCAGGGTGTAGGGTATGAGTCGACTTTTATTTATGAATTTAAAGACAGGCTTATCTCTTGTTTCAAACAAAATTGGCATTCAGATATGGAGGATAAAGATAAATATAGATGGTTCCACTCATTCAAAAGCATTTTTCAAGCAGAGAAATATTTATCGTGTGTAACAAAGAAATGGCACAGAGATTGCCTGGCAAGATTTCGACTCAGGGTATGTGGTTTAAATAATTGTAAACAGTGGTTCTTAACCGATTATGCTGATGTAAACTGCCCGTCTTGTGAAGACAGCACCGAAGATGAAGTCCATTTTTTGTTTCATTGTTCTGCCTATAGTCATATACGAGAAAACTGTACCATACTGAAATCGTTCTCTGGTGTTCTTGATGAAAGCAAAATTGCAATTATTCTTTCACATAATGATGAAAACACAATTCGATCAGTAGCAAAATTTATAGCACAAGCATTGAATGTCAGGAAAAGAAAATTAGAGACATTGGGAAGTTTATAGTACAAGTAGTGAGTATTAAAGAAAAAGAAATTAGAAGTCATCTGTTGTATGATGTTATTTTGAAGTGCATGTATAATTTTCAATCTGATCCGAAGAATGTGTCTCGCTGCATTTGCGTGGTGTGTGTCTGTGTTTTGTGTGTGTGTGTGTGTGTGTGTGTGTGTGTGTGTGTGTGTGTGTGTGTGTGTGTGTGTGTGCGCGCGCGCGCG
This sequence comes from Stramonita haemastoma, assembly GCA_030674155.1. NCBI lineage: Eukaryota > Metazoa > Mollusca > Gastropoda > Neogastropoda > Muricidae > Stramonita > Stramonita haemastoma. The sequence continues at coordinate 19,671,448 of CM060340.1, forward strand.
CGCGCGCGCGTGCGTGCCTGCGTGCGTGTGTTTGTGTGTGCGTGTGCGTGTGTGCGTATGGGTATGTGGCTGCGTGCGTATGTGTGTGTGTGCGCACGTGTGTGTGTGTGCAGGTGTATGCGCGTGTGTGCCTACACCTCTTAGTAATGCCTGTGGGCATATGCTTTTGACTGATAAATTAGAAAATTGTCATTAATTAATTGTGTTTCCAGTTATTATATTCACCGCCCCATTGTCTAAAGGGCTTTATTGTAATGCTATATGGGCAATTAAAAACCTTTGTCATTGTCATTGTCATTCTCTCTCTCTCTCTCTCTCTCTCTCTCTCTCTCTCTCTCTCTCTCTCTCTCTCTCTCTCTCTCTCTCTCTCTCTCTCCTCTCTCTTATCTCTCTCTCTCTATCTCTCTCTCTCTTGCAGGCAGACAGGCAGGCAGACAGACATTGGCCTATATAAATGTGTACATGTATTTGGGGGTGAAGAAATGTTTCTGTCAATGTGCACATTTTGGCATGGTTCATGTACACACGAGTCCCCGTTTACACACACACACACACACACACACACACACACACACACACACACACACACACACCACACACACACATACACACACACACACACACAGACACACACACACAGACACATACACACACAGACACACAGACACACAGACACAGACACACACACACACACACACACACACACACACACACACACACACACACACACACACACACACACAAATACACATCACAAAATGCAATGTTTTTCATTTTCTAATCCTCAGGCTGGACTTACCTAACTCTCCCATCCTATCTTCACTCCACTACACACTCAGAAACTTCAGCGCAAACCAGCCAGCTGAAAATGCTCCAAGGTCCCTAGACCAAAAAAAAGGGACTCCACAACTTCCACGAAACAGTTTCAGCATGAGACAGAGACCTCCTACCCCCACTCCTCCTCCTCTCCCTCCTCTCCTTCTCTCCCTCCTTCTCCCATGCCCTAATTCCGGTTAACCCCGCCTACCATCAAAGACTCAGCAACTGGACTCATCAACTCGACCCAGCTAGAAAGATGCACAGAGAGGAAACTCCGATTTCTATCTCAGTTTCTGATTGGAAGCCATTTTTGGACCTGACGTCGTCAGAGTGGCGTGACGTCATTGTCCAAGCCACGTCAGCAGTGTTGGAGGATGACGTCAGAGGTGGGTTGAAAGCCAACAGAGTGATGACGTCGATGGAGCAGAATATGACGTCAGAGCTGTGTGTGAATCACACTCTGGCAGTACTGACGGGGATTATGACTGGAGAAAACATGGGCCACGCAGAGTGAGTGGGTTTTTTTTTTCTCTTTTGTTTAATTAAAAAAAAATGGTGTGTTTGTTTTTAAAGGGGAGGGTTAGAGGGGTATTTTTTCCATTGTTCTTATATTATCTTATTAAATTTTGGTCGAACTTTTGTTTGGTCGTTTATTCATTTATTATTCATTTATCATTTATTCGTGTATGCATCCAGCCTCACCCTTTACACATGTCCGTCCTTTTACTGATCAATGTGTATGCATCCAGCCTCACCCTTTACACATGTCCGTCCTTTTACTGATCAATGTGATTCTGATTCTTTTACGTTAGGTCAAACTGAAACTCTGGGAAACACTTTAGTCATCAATACTCTTCAGCTACACAGGATGAATCAAGAATGTCGAAAAAGTGGTTACAACCATTTCAAAGATTTTTTTTTTCAGTAAGACAGCACAGGGGACGGGATACCTCAGTGGTCAGAACACTGGCTTTCCCCAAGTCAAGTTAAGCAGCGTGGAGCGTGGTTACCAGTGAGATGGGTGACCGTTTGTGTGCCTTGGCTTCAGTACAGTCCCCCCAGTTCACCCAGCTGTAAATGAGTACCTGCCCTCTTTAGGGTTAGGGAAGGTAAAGCAGCGAGGGAGAGGAGATGGGCACCGCCCTCAACATGCTGGCCCCCTAGAGAAGCTGAGGTCTCTGATGCCTAGCCTCGCTCCCCTAAGACCGCCTAGGTTATGGGACACCAAGACAGCACACTAGCATAATATTTTAGAAGTATTTACTTCTAAAAGTTTTTTTTTTTCTTAATCTGTGATTTCTTTTCGTTGGAGATTAGGTCACAGCTAATTGTACCTTCCTTCTTTCCTTCCCTCCTTCCTTCCTTCCTTCATTCATTCCTTCGTGTAGGCTCTAATTGTCTGCATGATTTCAGTGTTGGACGCTATGGGAAAACCGCTTCCTGGTATTACTGTGGGTGACGTGAACTGGCCAGGGGAGTATAATCAGTGTCTTCGAGTCAGAGCCAACACCACAGTTACCTCCCATCCCGAGTTCTCTGGCCGCTACTGTAGCCTGTATTCTCAGGTTGGTGCCAGTGTTTTGTTTGTGTGTGTGTGTGTGTGTGTGTGTGTGTGTGTGTGTGTGTGTGTGTGTGTGTGTGTGTGTGTGTGTGTGTGTGTGTGTGTGTGTGTGACAGAGAGAGAGAGAGAGAGAGATAAGAGAGAGAGAGAGAGAGAGAGAGAGAGAGAGAGAGAGAGGAGAGAGAGAGAGAGAGAGAGAGAGAGAGAGAGAGTATGTGGGGAAAGTGTTGGTGGTGGTGTGGTTTTTACACACCAATCCAAGGGGTACAATGTACATCAGTGTGCATGTATGTACGTACGTGTGTGTGTCCGTGCGTGTGTGTGTGTGTCGGGGGGGAGTGCATGTATGTGTGTGTGCGTACGTGTGTGTGTGTCTGTGTGCGCGCATGCATGTGTGTATGTGTGTGTAGGTACATGTGTGTACATGTGCGTGTGTGTGTGTGTGTGTGTGTGTGTGTGTGTGTGTGTGTGTGTGTGTGTGTGTGTGTGTGTGTTTCAGCGTTCTGCCCAGGTGTCATTTCCAGGGGCGGCAGGTGTGATAGTGCTAGGGCTGTGTGTTCCAGACACCTGTTCTGCCACCGACCTCACCTGGCTTATCACAGCAGGTACATTTAGCCAATAATATATGTTTACGCATGCGCGCAGCGCGTGCGCGCGCGCACACATACACACACGCACGCACGCGTGCACACACACACACACATACACTGTTACATCATGTACTGGATGTGTTGTTTCTTTTTCACACACATGACGTCGGTTCTTTTACATGCATTAAATGTGTATTACACACGGAACCTCGCTTTATTTGTCCCCTCCTAAAAGACTAGCACCCACACCACCAGTCAAGGTGTGAGGGTGGGGCGGGATGAAAGTTCAGGTTATGTATTCATGTTCAGCTCTGGTTTACTACGAGAGAGGGATGGATCTCTCCTTGTTGGTTTGTTTGTTGTTTTCTTCATTCCTCAGCTTGAGCTCTGAGATTCACCAATGGTGAGAATTTTGTGTGGGCCCCCAAGAGCCTTTGCTCTCCACCATAAAGAGGAGAAAGCTGATGTGGTTTGGTCACACCACATGACACAACACCCTAGCAAAAACCATCCTGCAAGGAACAGTCGAGGGCAAGAGAAGAAGAGGCCGCCAAAAGAAATCATGGGTTGACAACATCAAAGACTGGACCGCCCAACCAGAGCAACACCTCCTACTAGCCACACAGGATCGTGAAGCATGGAAAAAGATCTCTGTTGCGTCTTCTCTCATGTCCCCCCTACGTCCTTTGGGACATGGGACTGAGTGAGTGAGTGAGTGAGAATTTTGCGCACGAGACCGTTTTTATCTATTTACTTATTTATCTATCTATTCTTTTATATCGAGGATACTGGAAGAAGCACCCACCCAGGTGCTTTTTTTTTTTTTACATCCAGTCCCCGTTTGTATGCAGTTTTGTAAATATTGTCATCTGTTCCCACTGACACGCGATGGGCCTACTTTTACGAAAAGCGGAACGGGATTTAATGTGTGCGCAAGATGTTCTGCGTGAGTTCGCACACAGGGCCTCGGTTTATAGTCTCATCTGAATGACTTTCCCCCTACCAGTTAAGTAGCAGGGGGACGGGATAGCTCAGTGGTCAGAGCACTCGCTTGCCCCAAGCTAAGGTTAAGCAGCATCGAGCGTGGTTACCAGTTGGATGGGTGACCGTTTGCGCGCCTTGGCTTCAGTACAGTTCACCCCAGTTCACCCAGCTATGAATAGGTACCTGCCCTCTTTAAGGTCAGGGAAGGTAAAGCAGAGAGGGAGAGGAGATGGGCGCCGCCCTCAATATGCTGGCCCCGAGGGAAGCTGAGGTCTCTGATGCCTTGCCTCCCTACGACCACATAGGTTATGGGACACCTTTACCTTTTTTACCTTTAATTAGCTAGCGGCATTCTTAGATCGAGGATGGTGTTAAACACGGCACCTGTGTGCATGCAAAAGAATGTCATCCGTTCCTTTTGGCACAAAATAATCTTTTCTTCCACAACGTGAAACCTGTTTTCTATGTGTGTGCTAGATATCCTCATGCATTTGCACAATGGTGCCTCAGTTCCTTGTCTCCTCCTAAGGATTTTGATATTCATCTAGATTTTCTTATCAGACTGGGAAGATCGGGCAAGGATGAGAATCGAACCCAAAACTTCACCGTTGACTTCTTAGGCAGGCGAACCATCTTAACCGTCCTGCCAATTTCAGTCTGATCTTGGTTTTTGACTTTTGAATCACTGCGGGGGAAAACTATGTTAAAATTTCAGTGGTTGAGGCGCTGAATGTGACGACCTTTCACCCCGTGGTGAAATGCCCTGAGAGAAGGGAGATCAATACCAAAGCTGTGGTGGCCATGTGAGTTGTCTTCTCTTCCATCTTCACCATTCCTTATGATTGCTTACTGCTCTGTGGGTTTTTTAAAATATAAATTTGTTCTGTTTTCAAGTTGTTTTATTTCCCAAACCAACCCAACCAAAACCAAACCAAACCCAAAACAAACCAAACCAACCAAAAACCTAAACCCAACCAAAACCAAACCCAAACCCTCACCTTCACCCTTCACCCATCCCATAGTCCCACGGACCATGAGGGCACCAATGAAGATTTTGCAAACAGCTTCCACCACTCCCCACGGTCCTCTGCTTTCCGTAGCAGATCGTTTAACCCAAGACCAGTCCACTTTCTGATGTCCTCCCATAGTTTTGTCTGTCTGCCTCTTCGTCGTCTTCGTCTCCCTCCATTATTCGACAGTTTCGTGAAAGGTTAATTGATTGTTGCTGGCAAAATTGTGACAGTCATGTGCAGAATAGTGACAGATTCTACCACTATAGAATGTTCAGCCAAGTAAATTGTATGCCAACGTATATGTCCATGAATATTGATAGTTATTTGAAGCGTATAATGACACGATTTAGATTTGGTATTTCGATATCAATGTACATCATTATCGCTATAGAAAGACACTTGCCACAAATCTTCAATGCCCAGTTTGTAAATGTTCAGTAGAAGATGAAATCCATTTTGTGCTTTCCTGTCCAGGGTTAAGAGATATACGAGAGCAGTTCATACCACAAAAGTACTATAGAGATCCATGTTTATTTAGATTGGTTTTGTTATTAGCTTCCACGAATGACTGTATTGTGAAAGAACTGGCAATATATATGTATAAAGCATTTAAAAGAAGTATCTATGTTACATAATGCCATTATATGTCCATCATATTATTTTCTTGCTTTATTTGTATTCCCCCTTCTAAGGGGCCATGGCCTTTTATAAATAAACATTTCATTTCATATCATTTCTCTCTCCCTCTCTCTCACCCCCTCTCCTTTCTCTCCTCCTTCGGATGAGACTTTAAACCGAAGCTCCGTGTACGAACGCACGTAGAACATCTTGCGCACACGTTAAATCCTGTTCCGCTTTTCGTAAGAGAAGGCCATCGTGTGCCGGTGGGAACAGATGACATTTACAAAACTGCATACACACGGGGACTGGATGTAAAAAAGCACTAGAGT
>CM060340.1:19682364-19687364 GCA_030674155.1 Stramonita haemastoma
ATATCCTGCAGTCCTGTCCTACCTTCAACGCTCTGAGACACCAGACGTGGTGGCCCAGCCCAGTAGAGCTCCAGGAAAAAAAACTGAGGGAACCGAGGGGTCACTGCAACAAACATCAGATTTCACCATTTAGACCTGACTGAACATTTAGCATGGCCAGGGAACATAGAAGAAGAAGAAGAAGAAGAAGAAGAAGAAGAAGAAGAAGAAGAAGAAGAAGAAGAAGAAGAAGAAGAAGAAGAAGAACAACAACAACAACAACAACAACAACAAGAACAACAACAACAACAACAACAACAACAACAACAAGAAAAAAAGAATTTCGAAGAAGAAGAAGAATTGCAAAGAAGAAGATTCTCAGCGGAGACATACATCCTGAATGTCCACAATTTTAATGGGCTGCCACAGGGATTCCTGGAGATTTCAGTACAACAATTATTTATACATAACTTAAGTTTTTATGTTTTCTATCATAACCGTTTTTGCTTATAATTTTGTCCTTATACTTAAGAACAACTCCACAATCAATTATACATAACCTAAGTTTTCTATCTCTTCTATATTGACCATTTTTTGTCTATTACTTTGTTCTTATACTTAAGACTAAATTCACAATCACTTATACATAACCTAAGTTTTCTGTTATCTCTGTCTTGACCGTTTTTGCTTATAACTTTGTTCTTACACTTCAGACTAACTCCACAATCACTGATACATAGCCTAAATTTTCTATCTCTTCTACCTTGACCGTTTTTGGTCATAATTTTGTTCTTATACTTCAGACTAAATTCACAATCCCTTATACATAACCTAAGTTTTGTATGTTTTCTCTCTTGACCATTTTTGCTTATAACTTTGTCTTTATACTTCAGACAAATCCACAAGCACTTATACATAACCTAAGTTTTCTCTGTTCTCTATCTTGACCGTTTTTGGTTTATAACTTTGTTCTTATACTTCAGACAAATCCACAATCAACATAACCCAAGTTTTCTATGTTTTCTATTATGACCGTTTTTGCCTATAACTTTGTCCTTATACTTCAGACTCAATTTACAATCACTTATACATAACCTAGGTTTTCTAGAATCTCTATATTGACTGTTTTTGCTTACAACTTTGTTCTTACACTTCAGACTAACTCCACAATGACTTATACATAACCTGAACGTTCTATGTTTTCTGCGTCTGATATCACTGTTTTGTGGAAGGACGTTAAACTGAAGAACTGAACTGATATGTTTTCCATCTTGACTGGTTTTTTTTCTTTTTTTAAAACCATTTTTATTCAGTTTTATCATGTTGTACATTGTTGTATATCATGGAATGCGATTTTTCACATATATGCAAAAAAAGCAAGCAAAATATTCACACAAAGCATAATGAATGAAATATAATAAAGTATAAGAAAAATTAGGAAAATAAGAAGAGAGAAAAAAACAACACAAAAAACACCACAAAAACAAACAAAAAAAACCAATCACACACATACTCACACAAATATGTTAAAGTTATAGCGAAGACTTTTTCTCTTTTTTTTATAACTTTGTCCTTATACTTCAGACTGACTCCTGCCTACATGCTGTGCCTCATGGTGTACACCTGTCTCTCTCCCTATTGGGGAGATGGCCCGTTTTGGCCAGCCAAATTGGCTGATGAAGATTTTTGCGCCGAAAAATGGTGGATGAACTTGCTCTACATCAACAACTTCGTCAAAGCTAAAGAATCGGTGAGGTTGTTTTTTTTTTAATACAAAATATATTTCTTGTTGTTTGATTTATTGAGGGTCGGGGGGAGGGAGGGGGGAGTGGCGCTGATAATTTTAAATCGTTTGGATTTGAATGACTTTTTATAGTTTAGCATTTTTTTCTTGTAGTGGTTTGGATTTGAATGATTTTTATTTTTGAATTTTTTTTTTTTTTTATCTTGTAGTGCTTTGGATTTGAATGATTCATTTTTGAGCATTTTTTCTCGTAGTGGTCTGGATTTGAATGCTTTTATTTTGAGCATTTTCGTGTGTGTGAGTGAGTGTGTGCGTGCGTGCGTGCGTGTGTGTGTGGTGTGTGTGTGTGTGTGTGTGTGTGTGTGTGTGTGTGTGTGTGTGTGCGTGCGTGCGCGCGCGCGTTTGTGTGTGCGTATGTGTGTGTGTGCGTGCGTGTGTGTTTGATTTTTTATTTGTGTATTTTTGATCAGGCATTTCTGAATGTTTAATTTTTTTTTTTGCTGCCTCATTTTCTGTGACGTTTCTGTCTGCTATTTCCACTGCCCTCCTTATCTCTCATTTCAATCTCCTCACTCCAGCCATAACTCAGATTTGTTATAATTATTGCATCTTCATGGTCCATAGTATGACCATCAGTGTCAGGCCACTGCAGGGCCACCAGCCAGAAGATCCCTGCACTGCTGCTGGATCACTTTTGGTGGTGTTCAGTGGTGCCTGTTCTGAGGTGACATACGCAGAACACTACATACGAAGCCCCCTACTAACGACAGTATTAGCTCAGTGACGGAGCCAGACTGAGTGAGTCACCTACCCTGGGTAGTGACCACCACAATGTCCCTCCACCAACATTCTCCTATGAACCTCCAATCCTGAAGGCTTTGACACTAACTCACCACAGGCACAGAAGTGTATGGGCAAACTGAAAACTGAGGTCACCACGAGACCAGAGCAAAGGGGGGGGGGGGGGGGCACAGAATCAGAGGCATTTTTTTCATTGCATGATGATCCATGAGAATGAGGATGATGTAATGATGCTTCTGTGGATATGCACGTTTCGAAACTACGTGACAGACCTGTACTCTACGCTTATACTTCCTATCATTATATAAATCTATATCCCTGCGGCAACTGTGCCCGAAAGATACAGACACCTGCAGTGTTCGTCAAGAAGTTTAAGCAACACTCTCAAAATTGCATCCCTAAAGTGGATTAAGTTCGAACGTGTGGTACTAGTCTTCCCAGAGAGCCTGCAAGAAACGCTTTTTATTTCAATTATTTTATTTATTTATTTATTCTTTTATATCGAGGATAATGGAATAAACACTTGTGTGCTTTTTTTCTACACCCAGTCCCCGTGTATATGCAGTTTTGTCAATCTTGTCATCTTTCTGGGTAGGAGCCTACTGGAGCCCAAGAAATCAGGGTGTGTGCTTATGACTACTGTGTTATTTCATCCTGTGCGCTGTATCTACACAGAAGACATAATTCATGATCCTTTGATGCTGTGTTATCCTACTGTCCCAGTGTTTTGGCCATACCTGGTACCTGGCTAACGACATGCAGTTCTACATCCTCAGTCCGCTCATCTTCGTTCCCTTGTTCTTGTGAGTGGTGATTTTTTTCCTCATTACTTGTCACTTTATATATATATATATATATATATATATATATATATATATATATATATATATATATATATATATATATATATATATATATATATATATTATATATATATGGTCAGAGAAATCGCTTTCCCCAGGTCAAGTTAAGCAGCGTCGAGCGTGGTTACCAGTTGCAGGGGTGACCGTTTGCACACCTTGGCTTCAGTACAGTCCCCCCAGTTCACCCAGCTGTCAATGGGTACCTGCCCTCTTTAGGGTCAGGGAAGGTAAAGCAACGAGGGAGAGGAGATGGGCGCCACCCTCAAGAAGCTGGCCCCTAGAGAAGCTGAGGTCTTTGATGCCTCGCTCCCCTATGACCGCCTAGGTCATAGGATACCTTTACCTTATGTAATTATATATATATATAATATATATATTATATATATATATATATATATATATATATATATATATATATATATATATATATATATATATATATATATATATACGTAAACACATCAAGCAGCCATTCTAAGTCCAAAAATGAAACACAGACTTCTTTGCATGACCTTGCTAAAGAAAAGTCAATCATGACAAAGAGGGGGGTGCACGACATTAATTAACATGCACAGATCAGAATGCATCCAGCTATCCAGGGAGGTGGGGAGGGATTAGATGGTTTGTCTTTTCTGTTTTCAGTTATCCTGTGGTAGGGGTGGCTGTCAGTGTGTTTTTCCTGCTCCTCACATCCATCATTCCTGGAGTGCTGAGTCAGCATTACGGCCTGCCGCCCGGGCTGTATCAACCAGTAGAGGGAGCTAAAGACACCGCGTGAGTCAGTAATTTTGTAAAGATTTGTATCCCTTTGTTGTGTGCTCTTGGTGAGTCATTTTACAGATTTGTCTCTTTTTGTTGAGTGTGTGTGTGTGTGTGTGTGTGTGTGTGTGTGTGTGTGTGTGTGTGTGTGTGTTTATGTCGTTGGTTTTATGTGAGAATTTTGTTAATTTTCAAAGTTTTGTTTGTTACTTTATCTGTCATTTGTTTCTACGTTTTTCTGTACATTCATTGCTTTTTATGTCTACAAATGCACATGAATATATATATTTTTAAAATTAGTTTTCTCTCTCTTTTAGCGTTTATCTAGAAACGATTTCTGCTGTTTATATGGTTGTGTATAGTTTGAACAAATATTTTAAACAAAAGAATGAATAGAAAAACAAATGATGTCGATATAATCATGTCTTAGATCCATGGACTACGTTGACATCTACTATGTCAAACCATACAACCGGATGGGGCCTTACGTCATAGGCATGCTCGCTGGCTACTTCCTGTACCGCAACAACTGCAAACTGCGCATTCATTGGGTGAGGATTCTGATTCTGTGTGTGTGTTTGTGTGTGTGTGTGTGTGTGTGTGTGTGTGTGTGTGTGTGTGTGTGTGTGTGTTTGTGTGTGTGTGGCTTTGTTTTTGTTTGTTTGTTTGTTGTGTGTTGTTTGTTTTGTGTTGTTTGTTTGTTGGATTTGGGGGGGGGGGGGGTGTCATTCCTAGGCTAGAGGTTCAAGGCTCACCAATGGTGAGATTTTGCCTATGCGACCATTTTTGTCCAACAGGAAGCCGCATTCCAACTTCGGGGATGTATGCTGGGTATATTCATATTTCCACAATTC
>CM060340.1:19689864-19709864 GCA_030674155.1 Stramonita haemastoma
CTGAGGAGGCCCTCTGCCTCCAAGACAGACAGCAAACGTGGATGATGACGATGACGATGATGGTGATGATGATAGTGAGAATGATGGTGAGGATTGAGGATGATAGTGAGGAAGATGGTGAGGAGGAGGATGACTATGATAATGACGATCGCGATGGTGATGGTGATGATGATGATGACGATCACGATGGAGGTGATGATGATGATGACGATCACGATGGAGGTGATGACAATGATGACGATAACGATGGAGGTGATGATGATGATGATGACGATCACGATGGAGGTGATGATAATGATGACGATAACGATGGAGGTGATGATGATGATGACGATCACGACGGAGGTGACGATGATGACAATCACGATGGAGGTGACGATGATGACGATCACGACGGAGGTGACGATGATGACAATCACGATGGAGGTGACGATGATGACGGTCACGATGGAGGTGACGATGATGACAATCACGATGGAGGTGACGATGATGACAATCACGATGGAGGTGACGATGATGACGGTCACGATGGAGGTGACGATGATGACAATCACGATGAAGTTGACGATGATGACGGTCACGATGGAGTTGACGATGATGACGGTCACGAAGGTGGTGATGATGATGACAATCACGATGATGATGCCGATGATGGTGGTGCTGGTGCTTAACTCAGCGGCTGATCTTACGCAATCGTGTGTGTTGTATCTTGATGCAAAATCGATGTTTTTTGTCTTTTTATATAGCTTCTATTATATTTTTTTCCTTGTTTTTGGTATGGTATGTTTTTGTGAGAGAAGGTTTTTTTTAAAATAAATTGTAGGTGTACGAACGACCAAGATAATAATTATGTGACGTGTTACAGTGGACATGCAGGACCTTGCGATGGCAAAGACAATGCATATGATGATTGTCATGAATCTTTGGTGGCAGTGTTATCCACAGCATCAGTAACTTATGTCGTAGAATGGATGTGTGTGCGGATGAATTTTTTTTAAGTAAGCTCAAGATGTGAGTAACGTTGATTCTTTGTCCCTTTTTTGAAAAAAAAGAGGGTGGGGGTGGGAGGAGGAGGTTTTCAGGGTTTTGTAGAGATTTTTGTGTTTATTAAATGATTTTTTTAAATGGGGATTGTTTATATTGGATAAGTATTTGATATAAGGAATAGGGATATGGTTAGGTTTTTAATTCATGTTCCCTTGTTGGAGTTTGTTTGTCTGTCTTTGGTGCGCTGATTGTTGTCGTTATCGCTTTAAAGTGTGTTCGGTAATTTATTCTATTATTTGTTGCTTAGGTTATGGGGTTTTTAAAAAATAAAAAAAGTTTTGTTTCTTTGAATCTGTGTTGTTTTTTTCTGTCTGTAATCTGATTTTCCATGAATCAGTCTGTTTATATGCCAGCTTTTTCTGCCAGCCGGCCTGTCTTGTCTTTCTCTTTCTAAAGATCTAATATCAAAACAAACTGAACACTGCTGATTTTTTTTATCAATTATTTCATTTACTAATGTATTCACGAGGCGAAAAAGTAGTGGAGGAAAACAAGTGCAAGTACACACTTACAACTTCTGTATGTATGTATGTATGTATGTATGTATGTATTGTATGTATGTATGTATGTATGTATGTATGTATGTATGTATGTATGTATGTATGTATGTATGTATGTATGTATGTATGTGTGTGTGTGTGTGTGTGTGTGTGTGTGTGTGTGTGTGTGTGTGTGTGTGTGTGTGTGTGTGTGTGTGTGTGTATGTATGTATGTATGTATATATGTATGTATGTATGTCTATGCATTTATTTATTTACTTATTTATTTATTCATTTATTTCCTTAATAGTTTGTTTTCTTATTGATTTATCAATGGATTTGTTTCTAAATAATTGATTACTTAAAAATTAGCAAGGAAACTTGTTAAAACAGCTGATATCCACTTGACTATGTACCTTTTTTATATAAACTTGCAAATACCGAAACACCTTTGTACATAACAGGTTTTCAAAAACCTCTCCCCACCCCCTGACAGCCCCCCCCCCCGCCTACGCACACACACACACACCATACCACACACACCACACCACACCACACCACACCACACCACACACTAACACACAAAAACAAACACTAATACATGCTCATATATTCATGCACGTGCGCGCGCACAAGATTCAAGATTTAATTTGCCTTTTACCCTTCTTGGGGCATAGAGAATTTCAGTAAACAAAATCAACTGAAAACACACACACACACACACACACACACACACACACACACACACACACACACACACACACACACACACACACGTTGCAAAAAACATTCTTATATCAGCCGTCTGATATCAGAACTGTTGGAAAGACGTTAAATCAACTTGAGTACGTTGCAACTGCAGCACTATCAAAACCGAATGCTTTTCTCCTGTTGAATTGTACATTGTGTGCCATTATTGTGGTACAAAGTTTGAATGAAAATTTTCGTTATGCTTTTCATTTTTCATACAAAATAATATAGATCTATAGATTTTGGTGGTAGATGATTTGATGGAGTTTATTTTTTCTATCTTTAACTCTTCTTTTTTATTCACACAGCGAAGAAATAAAATTCCAATTTTAACTAATGGGGTTCGTGTGTGTGTGTGTGTGTGTGTGTGTGTGTGTGTGTGTGTGTGTGTGTGTGTGTGTGTGTGTGTGTGTGTGTGTGTGTGTGTGTGTGTGTGTGTGTGTGTGAGGACAGGCAAGAGCAGCCGTGCGCGTGTATGTATGTATAATTTTCCCCATGGCTATGCAGAGGGGTTGGGGGTGGGGGTGGGTGGGTGGGTGCCAGTATAAATAGCATGCTCGCCTTCTGGAAATTCTCTGGAAGAAACTCCCTCTTTTCTACCCCTTTTTTGTTTCTGCCTTGTTCTTTTTCTTCCTGTAAGCTCCTTCTTGTCTATTTTCTGTCTTCTTGGTCCACTTTCCTACCTTTTTTTTCCAAGAAAGACTTCAAAGATAATAGTTCTCTCTTGTGCCGAAGTCGGCTGCGCTGGGTCTGACTTGTCAGGCGCTTAACGGCAGCGCAATGCATTTTCGCATATGTGACAGACAAATTTTGTCACCCAGCTGTAAGTGGGTTTTTGGGTCACGTCAGGGAAGGTAAAGCAGCGAGGGACAGGAGATGGGCGCCGCCCTCAATATGCTGGCCCCTAGAGAAGCTGAGGTCTGATGCCTCGGCTCTCCTACGACCGCCTAGGTTATGGGACACCTTTACCTTTGTGTTTTTTTTTTTACCGACGACAGACAAAATTATTTTGCTGTCTGGGCGTACAACAAACACGCAGACGTATGTTCGATTTTGTTTTGTGCTAATCTGTATACACACACACGAACATCATCTTTTAGAGATTAGCACACGCTTTCCCACGCGTACAAATATCTTCCCTCACATTATCATACCCACATAGAGACGGTTCATTCATCGAAACTCCCCCCCCCCCCCCCTTAACTGTAAAAAAAGACCGGACGCTACAATCGCATAAGTAGGGGACAGAATAACAACAGCAAAAAGTCGAGATGAAGTTCTCAAACAGTAGCACTATCAAGGTGACCGGTCACATTAAACTGATAGCCCACGTCTGAAATGGTATCAGTAGCTATTTTGGAGAACACAACACCATCTTCATTATTATCACTTCTTCACTTGAACTGAACAACAGGAAGCCACAGATATCAAAAGCCACACTTAAAAGGTCATCTTTCAATGGGCAGACTTTTTTTTAGCAGGTCATTTTAGGTAGGTCACCGCAAAGCTGAGAGATTTTTTGTGATATTTTTTATTGTGTGGTTATCATTACATGAGGGGGAAAAAATCACCGAAAGGTTTATTCTTTTGTTTTGTTTAAGCTTTGTATCAATGTTCAGGATCAATGGAATAGTATTTTCTCATGGTTCATATCGATCTATTTATTTTTTTGTTCTTCCTCCCCTAGAGCCCCGAGGTTTACCAATAGTAAGATTTTACGTATGGGACTGTTTGTTCCGGATCTCCACCATAAAGGTAGCCGCATTCCAACTCCGGGGATGATGTCTAAACATGACACTGGTATGCATGTCTTTTTTTGGTTAAAATGTCATTAATTCCCACCAGCACGCAATTAATGGCCTGCTCTTCCAAAAGGTGGAACAGGTTTTAAAGTGCACACAAGATGTTCTGCTTACAGGCATGGTACTGGAAGAAAAGCACTTTTCCTTGCAATGTAGTGGGGGTCCAGGGGGGCATTATCCCCTCATGGGGTCAAGAAGCTGAAGGTTTTTTTGTTTTTTTTTTAACAATTCTAACCTGTTTAAATGCCTCTCCTTGAACTAATTTCAGTTATCATACCAAGCAATTTCTGCCCTAAAATAAGCTCTCCAGGTATGACTTTTTTCTGTCATTTCTTCAATCCAAACGAGGTTCTATATTACCTAAGTAATCACATAGTAAAAATAAGTACATTTTTAGACAAAATTAATGCGCACTAATGCAGGTAGAGGACGAAAGAGAAAGAAAGGACAGACACACACTGACAGAAAAACAGAGAGAGAGGTGGGGGGGGATGTGTTTGTGTGTAAGAGAGAGAGAGAGGTGGAGAGAGAGAGAGAGAGAGAGAGAGAGAGAGAGAGAGGAGAGAGAGAGAGAGAGAGAGTTTTGTGTGTGTGTGTGTGTGTGTGAGAGAGAGAGAGAGAGAGAGAGAGAGAGAGAGGAGAGAGAGAGAGAGAGAGAGAGAGAGGGAGAGAGAGAGAGAGAGAGAGAGAGAGAGAGGACCAGTGTAAAAAAAAAAATGCTGGTCGGCCTGCTGATTGTAATGTAAACATTGCTCTCTGACCCCATACACTGCTGAAGTGGAGCAGCCAGTGAAATTCCCAACCCCACCCCCTTCCCTCTTCCTACCATCCCTCTTCACCCTTCTCTGCCTTATTATATTAGGCCTACAGCTGCAACCGACACCCTTCTGTCGACAGATACCCAGTAGACTGGTGATGTAAAGAAGAGAAGGGAAGTACTGGGCATGGAAGCCTTACGTCCTATCCCTTGACTGGTTCTCCCTGGGTTTGTTATTTTTCTGGGGGGTTTTTGTTTTGTTTTTGCTTTTTTTCTCTTTTTCAGGGATTTCCACTAATTCACCTAGATGTACCATGCCTGGCTTGGCACATGGGACTTAGGTTTATATAGCCTCATCCCAATGACTTTTGAGGAAATGGAGTGGGAACTGATGTTAACTCCAAAAGAAAAATCCCCTCAAACAGGTGTCTAGGTGGAAGTTCAAACCTGGGATCAATCCCGGGCCATCTGATCGCAAGGACAAGCTCTAACCACCAGATTATCCCATCCTCCAGTATCAGTCCATTATCAATAGTGATCCTCACTGCTCCACCAATCGTGGAGGCCCTATCAGGACTTTCACCTCGTTTAGAGCTGAACACTCAAAATTGTGAATTTATTCATCAGGACTTTCACCTAGTTTAGAGCTGAACAATCAAAATGGTGAATGTATCTACAAGGCAGGGGTTGGATAGTCTAGTGGTTAGAGTAAGGAGCTTGCATCTGACGGCCAGGGTTCAAGCCGACACAGAAGCACCTTCTCCACAGGATTTTCCCCCTGGAGTTAACATCAGTACTGACTCCACTCCCCCGAAAGTCCTTGGGATAAGACCATATACCGAGATCCCCGTGTACAAACACACACCGAGGGCACACCTCAAAACCTGTTGTGCCTTTTCGGAAGAGTAAGCCATTCGGCAGTAGGAACGGATGATTAAACTTTAAAAACAAAGCATGGACACTGGTGTCCTGTTTAAACATCATCCAGAAGTCGGAATGCGGCTACCTTAATGGAGGAAAAAAAATGGTCCGATATGCAAAATCTCACCCTTGATGAACCTCAGAGCTCAAGCCGAGAAATGAAAAAAGAAAGAGAATAATTGTTCAGACTTCTGGTCTTAAAAGTTCATGGCCAAATCTAAGAGTCATAAATACTACACCAGAGTGGCTACCACACGATACAAAAGGTTACAATAAGAACAATGTGAAACAATAGATATTAGAATATTACAACATCCCCTACAGGTGACGGGATAGCTCAGAGGTCAGAGCCCTCGCTCTCCGCAGGCTAAGGTTAAGGCGTTAAGCATAGTTATCTCGCTATTGTGTGATTGTTTGTGCGCCTTGTCTTCAGCACAGTCCCCCAGTTCACCCAGCTGTCAACATGTACCTGCTTTCTTTAGGGTCAGGGGAAGATAAAACAGCAAGGGAGGGGAGATGGGCGCCGCCCTCAACATGCTGTCCCCTAGAGAAGCTGAGCTGAGGTCTCTGACACCTAGCTCCCCAACGACCGCAGAGGCTATGGAACACATTTTCCCTCTTTTTCTATATACCAGATGGAAAACTTCATACTGTAATGATGAAATCTTGTCATAGTCAGAGACGCATTGATATACAGGTCATAACAAATTTTTTTTAAAAATTACCCGAGTAGATCATCCAGTTGTAACTGAAATCAGCTGGGAAAGAGAGAGAGAGAGAGAGAGAGAGAGAGAGGAGAGAGAGAGAGAGAGAGGAGAGAGAGAGAGAGAGAGAGAGAGAGAGAGAGAGACAGACAGACAGACAGACAGACAGACAGACAGACAGACAGACAGACAGACAGAGAACAGACAGAGACAGAAATACAGACATATATACAGACATAAATACAGAGAGACAGACAGAAATACAGACATACAGACAGACAGAGAGACAGAGACAGACAGACAGACAGACAGACAGGCAGGCAGGCAGGCAGACAGATGCAAAGAAGTAGAGAAACTGGACACACAGAAAAAAAGACAAAGAGTCGAAGAGGTATGTAAATAGAGTAAAAGGAAGGCAGAAACTAACATTCTTTTAAATTGAGCAAAGAAAACTGGAAAAGAAAAAAAAAGAAGAAAGAAAGAAACAAAAGAATGATGAACTTGCAAATCACCAACCAAACGGACAAATACAACTTTATTAATAAAGGGTAAAACACCAAAAAGGGATTGATAAAATCAGACGAGCTACCGACACATAACCAGGCACCATCAGAATTAAACGAAAAAAAAAATCTTTTTATTTTTTAGTCTCTTCCCTTCTGTCAATTCATAACGAGACAGAAAACACTAACTAACCATTTTCAGTCAAACCAAACTTCACAAAGATCCAACGCAGGAAACCTTAGAGGGGAGATAGCAATCCTATTCTGTCTATACCTCTGGCCAATCATTCACACTCTCATCAAAATCATGTGACCGAAAGTGACACGCATTTAAAACAGTCAGGTCGACCCCTCAAGCACATTACATACTTTCGCGTACAAACGAAGAAGATAAAACGAAATCTTTTCTCCTCCAACTTCGCTTCAGTGTCCTGTCTGGATATTTTCCGATTGTTATTTGATCTTCTTGTCTTAGTTATTGAGCAATAGTTTATATTAACTATATTATTATTATTCTGCATCAAGCTCAAGAAGCATCTGTTGCAGTGGTTGTTACGTTGGACATTGACATTGTTTTTAAACTTGTTGTTTTGTTGAGATTGTTTTGAACATTATTTTGAACAGGAGTGTGTCAATATGGCCAATTTTGCTTCGGGAACATGGAATTTGTCACATTCTGAAAACCTGGATGAATATATGAAAGCTGTAGGTAAGCATATTGATGTCAGATTTGTTTATCCACCTGCTTGGTTGGTTGGTTGATTGGTTGGTTGGCTGGTTGGTTGGCTGGTTGGTTGGTTGGATGATTGCCTGGTTAATTGGTTGGTTGGCTGGTTGACTGTTGGTTGGCTGGTTGACTGTTGGTTGGCTGGTTGGTTGATTGGTTGGTTGGTTGGCTGGTTGGTTGGTTGGTTGGCTGGTTGGTTGGTTGATTGGTTGGTTGGCCGGTTGGCTGGTGGTTGGCCGGTAGGCTGGTTTTAAACCATTGATTTCTGTATTGTAGGTTGCAGTTGTGTTGTTTTTAGCTTGTATTTGTATTTTTATACCACTTAAGTCACAGCAAATTTTTATTAGTGAAATTTGGGCTGCTGTCCCCTAGGAGAGCGCGTCACCACAAAAGCAGTGCCACCCATTATCTATTTCCTTTTATTGTCTGCATGTGCATTTGCTTCCCTATCAAGACGGCTTCTTTCAACAGAATTTTGCCAGGGACAACTCTCTGGTTGCCATGGGTTCTTTTACGTGCGCTGAATGCATATAGCACACTGGATCTCAGTTTGTTGTCTTTTCTGAAAGACTCACACCCAGACCACCATTCAAAGTCTAGTGGAAGGGACCAGATTTTTGGCCCAGACGGGTTCAAACCCACATTTTCGTTTTCTAGGCAGGTAAGTACATCTAGACCACAGCAGATCTATGGCTGTATCTCACAACAATGCATCGCAAGATGCTCATTTTGAATCACACAAGTTTGTATTTAAAAGTTGATAAGCTTAATGACAACTCTGCTTCATTTTTCTGAAGATTCTTAATTTTCGTGTTGATATCCCGAAGAATCGAGTAAACATATTTTTTCTCTTAGGTGAGGTCAGTTTGTCTAACATTCACACATTCAAGTAGCAATTTGACAAGAATGCTGCCTAGCGCACCATGGAGCTTATTTTTCCTATTTCGCGAGCTAGGAACAACAGTGAATTTCTAGGTGATCAGAGATTGTAAGATGTGTAATAAGAATACAATAAGAAAAATAAGCCATGCCGATTATTCTTTTGCAACACACAAAATGTTTGCATTGAGTTGTATGTTAATTAAAAAAAAATGGTACTGCAATTGTTTCAAACAAGATGAATATGATCAAGCTTTCAAGAATTTGTAACCACTCTTCAGATGAGCTTGCTTTTTTATGGTTTATCTATCTGTTTATGTCTTGCATTTTTGCTTTTAAACAGTATGATAATCTAAGCTTTCTTGACTGTGATTAGTTTAGATTAATTTTGTCATTTTGCGTGTATAATTATTTATCACTTATTACCATCTTGTGTCAAAAAGGTGAAAATTTAATAATATTTACGTGGTCTTGTTTTGTTCTTATGACTTTCTAGGATGCTTTTGTAGTTTCCTTGCTGTAATTGGTAGTTGGTATTAGTCTTTGTGTTTGTGGGCATGGTGGGTATGTTTCCGAATTATGTTTTATGTATTCTATTTGAAAATTAAAAAAAAAAACATAATATTGACAAACACAATTTACATTGACAAAAAAAGAAAGCCATACTAGATCCTGCATTCTCATTGGGTGTTTCCAACCTCCAGGTGTCGGCTTTCTGGGCCGGAAGATGGCAGCGACAGTGTCTCCAACACAGGAGATTTCTGTAGAGGGAGACAACTGGACCATCAAGACGATCACCGCCCTGCGCACTTCAGTCTTACAATTTAAACTGAACACGCCTTTCGATGAGGATACAGTGGACGGAAGAAAAACTAAGGTACTTGTTTGAGGAAGACATTTTAATGGAAAGAATATAATTTATCATACAAGTAAAGGTAAAGGTGTCCCATAAACTGTGTGGTCGTAGGAGAGCAAGGCGTCAGAGACCTCAGCTTCTCTAGGGGCCAGCATGTTTGAGGGCGGCGCCCATCTCCTCTCCCCTCGCTGCTTTACCTTCCCTGACCCTGAAGAGGGCAGGTACCCATTTACAGCTAGGTGAACTGGGGGAATTATACTGAAGCCAAGTCGAGCAATCGGTCACCCATCCAACTGGTAACCACGCTCGACGCTGCTTAATTTGGCTGGGGGAAAGCGAGTGCTCTGACCACAGAGCTATCCCAGTCATAAATCTCAATGGTCTTGATTTTTATTCTATCTTGTTTAAAGATAACGGGGCGGAATAGCTCAGTAGTGGTCAGAGCACTAGCTTTCTCCCCCAGCCAATGTTAAGCAGCATCGAGTGTAGGTACCAATAATTATTTAACATGATGAAAAGGAAAACTTTAGTTTTATCAACACTTAGTGTCAAAATACAAATCAGGGTTTAAATTAAGCACAATATTCAATTGAAAATGTTCACACATTTTTTTTTTTATTTGTCCTCGGCTAGAGTTCCGAGGTTCACCAATGGTGAGATTTTGCGTAAGCGACCTTTTACCCACCACAGAGGTAGCTGCATTTCGACTTCGGGAATGACGCATAAACCAGTATGCAGGCTGTTTTGTAAATTTTGTCAGCCGTTCCCATTGGCACGCAAAGGCCTACTCTTCCAAAAGGCAGAACGGGTTTAAATATGTGGGTAATATGATCTTTGTGTGTTTGCACACGGGACCTCGGTTTATAATGTCATCCAAAAGACTTTTGGAGAAGTGGGGTCAGTACTGATGTTAGCTCCAGGGGAAAAAAACATCCCCTCAAACAGGCATCTTGGTGGTGACGCGAACTCGAGCATTCAGATCGCGAGCTCAGCGTTCTGACGACTAGGCTATCCCCCCTGCACACAACACACACACACACACACACACACACACACACACACACACACACACACACAACACACACACACACACACACACACACACACACACACATCCAGCTTCAAATCATTCACACATAGTGAAATAGCACTTTCGCCTTAAGGGGGGAGGGCTTATTAGCTGAGAGAAGAAAAATGATAAAATCACAATTTAGGAATAGAAAGAACTTGCGAATACGCAACACACCCAACCATTGCAAGTTTAGTTTTGTCCCCCCCCCCCACTCCCCTCTCTTTTTAAGGGGTGAAATGATTTAGCGGTTACAGACTCAAACTTCCTGAACATCTTGCGCACACGTTAAATCATGTCACGCTTTTCGTAAGAGTAGGCCATTGTGTGCCGGTGGGAATAGATGGCAAAATTTACAAAACTGCTTGCACACGGAGACTGGATGTAAAAATGCACATGGGTGCTTATTCCATTTTCCTTGATATAAAATGATAATAAATACAGAAAATATATGTCTGAAGACGGCGTGGGTTTGCACCAAATAACAACACATTGTCAATAATGACGGTGTTTTAGAAAAATATAGTGATAATGATGATGATAATGATGGATCATATTGATGATGATGATTAAGAGGAGGATAACAAGGATAATGGATGCACAGAAGTTGTCATATCGCTACTGCTACTACTACAACAACTACGGTTAGTCAACTACTACTATTGCTACTACTACTGCTGCTGCTGCTACTATTACTGCTACTGCTACTACTACTACTACTATTACTACTGCTGCTGCTGCTGCTGCTGCTACTACTACTACTACTACTACTACTACTACTACTACTACTACTACTACTGCTGCTGCTGCTGCTGCTGCCGCTGCTACTGCCGCTGCTACTGCTACTGCTACTGCTGCTACTACTACTACTACTACTACTACTACTACTACTACTACTACTACTACTACTACTACTACTACTAGAAGTAGTAGTGCTGCTGCTGCTGCTGCTGCTGCTGCTGCTGATACTACTACTACTACTACTACTGTAAAATCCCTAGCATACGCCCACCCCCCCTGTGCACTGATTTAGGACAAAATTGGGGGATGGGCGTTTGCTAGTGATAGACCCCTTTGCACAAAATAATTTTTGTGCTCAACCGTGTAATTGAGTGAATACAATCCCCGAAAGCATGTAAGTTAGGTCGTGTGAGTAGAAGTGAAGGAAAATAGAAAAAAAGGGACTTTGAGGCAAAGAAGGCCAACGAGTTCCATAGCTTTCCGTTGTAGGTCCTTGTTTCGCAATACCCTGCCTTCAGATATTTCATCTTCCAGATAATGCAGCACACCTTGGTCGACATGTTCAGATCTAACTGCTGGTCCTTTTGACAGTTTCGGTTTTTGTTTGTCTTTTCTGTACTGCTGTTCAAGTCTATCTCTGTTTTCACTCCATTCCCTGATCCTCTTCCTATCCACAGAAAATTCACAGGCACACCCGAAACATTCCCACCTGCTTCGTAATCCAGAAACTGCAGGGCTTCCAATTTGAAAGATACAGTGTAAGACTGTCGCGGGAGTGAGGAGAGGGGACAAAGAATAAGAAAAAAGGAAAGAAACACGAAAAGGTAAAGAAGGGGAAAAGATGACTTTTAGAAGTCTGCACAAATCCTAGTGAAAGTGAGCATAGTCTCTTTGAAAAAAGCAGGGTGGGCGTTTGCTAGGTAGTTACCCCTGTGCACAACTTTTGGCCCAAAGTGGGGGGTGGGCGTTTGCTGGATGGTGGGCTTATGCTAGGGATTTTACGGTACTACTACTACTACTTCTACTACACTACTGCTGCTACTACTATTACTACTGTTGCTCGCCGTCACTCCTTTTTCTACGCTACTACTGCTGCTCCTTCTACTGCAGTTGATAATGATGAACCATGATCATGATCATGATTATAATAATAACGATGGTAACAACAATAATGATAACAAAGGTGATAATTAAGATAATATTACAAACGATAATGAGAAAAATTAAAAATCATCATGACTATAGTACTTGGTTGAAGATAATTTATTATTTTATTTATTTCATTTATTTATTTCATACCACTTTATTTCAAGGTAGATTTCTCTGCGTGTAATTCGGGCTGCTCTCCCCCGCAGAGCACGTCGACACAAATGCAGCACCACCCATTATTTTTTTTTTCTTCTTCCAGTCTGCAACTGTATTTGTTTCCCTATCAGAGTGGCTTTTTTCTACAGAATTTTGCCAGGAACTACCCTCTTCTTGCCGTGGATTTTTACGTGCGCGCGCTAAATTATGATGTTTAACACCCAGACCACCACTCATGGTTTAATGGATGGGGGCAAAGTTTTGGCTCCACATGGGATTCAAACCACCGCTCACTCCGACCGGGACTTTTCGCTTTCTAGGCAGGTGCATTATCTCTAGACCACCGATCCACCAATGACGACAATAACAGTAATAATAATAGTGATAATAATAATAATATAATGATGATTATGATAAAAATAAAATTAATAATAGTACTACTGCTACTACTAATGATGATATAATAATAATAATAATAATAAATAATGATGATGATTATAATGTTACTACTAATAATAACATGTCCAGAGCCTTGTACGGCTAGATGGCCAGCAGTTGGTTCAGGAGCAGAAAGGAAATCCGGATTCGGTCGTGACACGGTGTTTCCAGGGAAACAACATGACCATGGTAGGTAGTGTTGATACTATGTGTGTGAGACAGAGAGAGAGAGGTTATTTTTTGATAAAAAGTCATTTCCACCGTTATCAAAACTGCTCTCTTAACTGACAGATAAAGCCTGAAACATAATGAGATTATATGTAGACACACTGGCTCGTCTGGTCAAAGGATATGTTAATGTCAAGATTGTGACAAGGATAACGATACTGGGTTAAATTCAGTAAGTATGTACGTCTTATAGCAAACCAGAATTTTTTTTAAATTGACAAATGATATCCACAATAATATAAGATTATATTTTGTTCTGCGGGTTTTCCATTTGTTTTAATTGAAAGCTTCTTTTTATTACAGATAGAGTATTTAAATTTGCACAGATGCGTAAATAATAATGTTTTCAGTTTAAAATAATTAAAAACACCCAGGTGACGGGGTGATAAAGAGATTACTTCCCATACAATCAGAAAGCGTTGGTGTTGTCTAGCTGAAAACCACCAACCAAAGAAACAGAGCCTCTCACAATTTTCTGGTGTTTCCCGATTTAGAAACAAGGGGGTGCACTCGTACTTTTTCTACATGGGAGATAATTATTAAGGCCCCTGTCATATCAGGCATGACTGAATGGATAGATGGATGGAAGGATGAATGGATGGATAGATGGATGGTGAATGGATAGATGGATGGATGGATGATCGGATGGATGAATGGATGGGTGATCGGATGGATGGATGGATGGACGGAAGGATGAATGAATGGATGGATTGATGGATACGGATTGCTAGGTAGGGAGAGAAGTAGATCGGTATTTATTTGATTATATATTTATTTCATTTTATATTTATTTGATTATATATCTATTTGATTATAGATTTCTTTCTTTCTCCATTCATTTTTTTTTCAATGTTTATTTTGCAGACACTGACAGCCAAAGGTGTGACAGCAACGCGTGTGTATCAAAAACAAGCAGACACGAAATGACAGCAGTAGTTAAAAACACGAATGAAAAATAAACTTACGAAACAAAGGAACAATTGCTTAGAAGAATGTGGTCTGTGTGTGTGTGTGTGTGTGTGTGTGTGTGTGTGTGTGTGTGTGTGTGTGTGTGTGTGTGTGTGTGTCGTGCTCAGTCCTCTGTGTGTGTGTGTGTGTGTGTGTGTGTGTGAGTGTGTGTGTGTGTGTGTGTGTGTGTGTGTGTGTGTGTGTGTGTGTGTGTGTATGTGTGTGGTGCTCAGTCCTCTCTCTGTGTCTCTGTCTGTCTGTGTGTCTCTGTCTTTACAGAACTGTTATGATCAATTTGATTTTGTTTTGTTTATTGATGGTGGTAGGATGGTGTTTATAGTTGCTTGAGTCGTTATGTTTTCGTGCAAACTTGCGTTTTTGCCTGTTTTATCATTTGTTGGGTTTTCCCCTGTGTGTGTGTGTGTGTTTGTTATTATTCTGTTATTGTTTCTTCTGTTTTGTTTGTTTGTTGCTGTCGTTATTTTAGTTGGTTTTGGGTTGGTATTTTTCATCTGTCATGATGTTATCCCTCATAAGGGCGGGGATTGGATATAAAAAAAGCACACGAGTGCAAAATAAGATAATTTGATTTGATTTTTTTTTCTCTCTCTCCCTCTACCACCACCCTCTCGCTCTACCCCCTCTCTTTCTCATCATCGTTGATTCAGACATTACCAAATGGGGAGAAACACATATATGTAAAATTATGAAACACACCAGAGAGATCAAAATCCAGTCCAATCCAATCTTAATAAAGTTTGTTATTTCCAGAATAATGAATACGATCGAATTTTTCTACATCCAGTCCCTATCCTTTACCAGGATTAGCATCGTGATTAAGACACACGCACGCACGCACGCATGCATACACACACACACATGCGCGCGCGCGCACGAGTGAGACAATGACAATGACAATATTTATTGTGTCAAGCTTGTTAAGCCCATTCACAAGGGGACAGCGGGAGGGGGACTGGTCACAAAACAAACATTTTCAGAACAAAAAATGTATCGTTTTTACAACCCAGAGGGTTGCACGAGTGTGTGTGAGAGAGAGAGAGAGAGAGAGAGAGAGAGAGAGAGAGAGAGGAGAGAGAGAGAGAGAGAGAGAGAGAGAGAGAGAGAGAGAGAGAGAGAGAGAGAATGAATGAATAATCTTTATTTTTCAAGGGTAACAGAGTAAGTAAGCATTACATACTCTTTTTCATCCGGCCCTCTCTCTCTCTCTCTCTCAAGAGAGAGAGAGAGAGAGAGAGAGAGAGAGAGAGAGAGAGAGAGAGAGAGAGAGAGAGAGAGAGGGAGGGAGGGAGAACTCGGAACTTATTTAATGTAAGTCGGCCATTGGGCCATAATACAATACAATAAAAAGAACAGGAAAACTATAATGCATGTAGGCAGATAGATACGATGGGAGAGAGGTAGGTAGGTAGGTTGGTAGGTAGGTAGGTAGGTAGATAGGTAGGTAGGGAGGGAGGCAGGTAGGTAGATAGGTAGGTAGGTAGATAGGTAGGTAGGGAGGGAGGTAGATAGATAGATAAATAGATAGGTAGGTAGATAGGTAGGTAGGTAAGTAGATAGATAAGTAGACTAGGTAGATGGGTAGATAAATAGATGGGTAGGTAGGCAGATGTATTCTAGTTGAAGCAGTCCACGATACACAGATCAAAATACGAACAACAAATAGATCTTTATTATTTCAAAAACAGAGAAATTCATTTGGATAGTGAGCCATACATTATAACGAAAATGAAGCGAAAAAAAAGTTTTAAAAAGTAATGCTTCTCGGTGCAGTATCACTTATCACAGACAATGTTCTTATTGTTTTCATGCTATAAAAATATTTTTATGGGCACACATCCACATCTGCTGTACATACACATATGTACAAAAGCTCACATAGAAAAAAAAAGAAGTTATGTGCGCGGGCCACACACACACACACACACACACACACACACACACACACACACACACACACACACACACACACACACACACACACGCACGCGCACGTACACACAGACACACACACACTTACACACACACACACTTACACATACTTACACACACACACACACACTTACACACACACACACACACACACACACACACACACACACACACACACACACACACACACACACATCAAATTTATTCCTCAGATCTTGTTGGGGACATAGAAGATGTAAAATAACACACAGCACGACAAGACGCGTTAAAGATCCCACAACAGCAAACAATAAGTCACGACATTCGAAATAATCAAACTACAATACGGCCATGCTTACATTAATCACAAAAAAACTCTTATTCATCTTGTTCACTCTTTCATAATCACGTCGGAATTTATCTTAATTTTGAACAAAGTTATAATTGTCTTCTAAATGAAACGATAGACCGATAGTCTGTATACTATACGCCTGTATTGAATGTTAAAGAACCCACGACAAGAAAGAAGAAATAAAAAGTCATGACAGATTAACTCTTCCAGCAAAAGAAATATTAAAGAATGCTAAAAAAAAAAAACACCCCACGACACAAAAAATAAGAGGCAACAGGTAAAATCCTGCAGAAAAGGAAATCTTAGGGAACGTCAAAGAACCCACGGCAAGAAAGATAACAGAGCAAACCGTGACAGCTCAAAATCTTACGATCAAATCTTACGGGACGTTAAAGAACCCACGACAAGAAAGAATAAATCCAGTGTGTACTATCAGTCTCACAGTGATTCCCAGGTGGAATGAGTGAGATAGAGTGCTTTTTTTTTCTGAGCGACCCCTAGGATGTTAAGCTTGGGAACGCACAACAACAACGTGATGAAATATGTTGTTTTTTTAAAATCGAGAATGCAATGGAAGCTAAAGCAATACGGTACAAAACAATTGAAGAGAACACAGTTGTCGTTTTTATGTAACTCAACACAATATTACCACGCAAAAACAGAGCAGCTCAACACAATAACATACAACATCGCAAATACTACTCAACACAACATGACACGGCGCAACTGACTGTTCTTATGATTGACAGGAGTTTATTATTTTTTTTTTAATATAATCCAGTTCAATACTTTTATCAACACACACAAGTCTGACTACACACACAAACACACACACACACACACACACAAACACACACACACACACACACACACACACACACACACACACACACACACACACACACACACACACACCTCGACAATTTTGTTACTTCTTTGTTACTATGTACATAGAATGAGAAAACAATGTACTTGAAAACAAGACAAGAAAACAATTTATACACTGAGGAGCACCTAGTTTATATATTCACATTTTATTGCAAAGAATATTAAAAATCATAAAAGGTCGCAAGAATATGCGCACATCACATCACACTGTATCAATGTTATAGATAAATGCTATCATTTGTGTGTGCACAATCAAGTGACTTTTTTTAACGTCGAGCATGCAAGATAGATTCTTAAAAAATTCATTGCATACGCATGATATCGCAAATTAACACACGCACACGCGCACACACACACACACACACACACACACACACACAAACACACACACACACATACTGTCTGTCTGTCTGTCTGTCTGTCTGTCTGTGTCTGTCTGTCTGTGTCTGTCTGTCTGTGTCTGTCTGTCTGTCTGTCTGTCTGTCTGTCTGTCTGTCTGTCTCTCTCTCTCTCTCTCTCTCTCTCTCTCTCTCTCTCTCTCTCTCTCTCTCTCTCTCTCTGTGAAATATACAAAAGATATTGTCACTGTCAAAAAAACACACACAAACAAACAAAGAGATTGTGAGCCAACCAGCTTTCCCGACAAAATTTGTGAACTCTGCAATATTCAACTTATCAAGGACTTTAGTTCTTTATGAAACTGTTTACTGACATTGGTGAATCTTGTTTCCGAATAAAATGGACAAATTCAAACATTTTTACTGCTAAAAAAATTCGAGACACGAGCATTTCGAAAATAATAAGAGGATATGTTTTCTCAGAATAATAAATAGCAAGCTGAATGGACGAGTTCAAAAACAATTCTCTCGTAACAGAAAACTTTCTTTGCCCCTATGGACTTTGCAAAAGCCATTGATATTTTTCAAAATGACGAAAAATTTTAACATTGATAATATTATGTACAAGAGAAAGCAAAACAAATGGGGATGCGGGCGGGAATAAGATGGCATGATTAATTAAACAAGTAATTACCGCATGCATTAAAATTTGCAACAACAACAATAACAACAACAAAACTCTACCCAAATCACAACATCAACAAACAACAACAACGAAGCAACAACAACAACAACAAAACAGCGAACACGTTGCACTAAAGCAGGCAGGACCCTGTTCGTTGACTCGAGCCGACCGGGGTGACGTCATCAATGAAGCCCCCCCTCATGACGTCACAGGCCTGAGTGTCGTCAGCACGCTTTTGATCTTCCTCTTCTCTTTCTCCTTGTCCTTGAAGTCTGTGTGGCCAGTCACCAGCTCGCTGCAAGAGGAGGAGGAAACGAGTGTGACAGTGTGTTTGACAATGTGCAGGTAACTTTCGAGTTTCTCAATACTTATTTTTAGTATCAGAGTCTAAAATCATTTTCACCAAATGCATTGCTATCATACACGTTGAGCAGACACATAATTTTCTTACGAAACAAAGCTCAATCTCGCAACTGTGTTGTTGTTTTTTTTAAGCGGACACATTATTTCTTACAAAACAAATATCAATTTCGCGACAATTTATTTTATTTTGTTTATTTTTACAAAATAGAAATAACCGTAAAAGCCATTTTAGCCACGCAAAAAACGTCACTAATGCATTTCTTCTGAAAAGTGGAAGCGAAATAAGGGAACTAACTTGTGTAGGAAAAATCAAGCCAGTTTTGTGCCTTTATGTGAAAAAAAATTATACGATGAAGTTGATGGCGCATTGACTCATTTCTCTTATTACATGTAACTTTTTCTTGTTGTTCTCTCTCTTACATCACTTAAGATGCCTTTATACTTCCTCAAAGTATATGAGTACTTTGCCAACCATTTTTATTATCATTATTTTTATTTTATACCACTTTATGTCACAGCAGATTTCTCTGCGTGAAATTCGGGCGGCTCTACCTGGGAAGATCGTGTCGCCACACGTGCAGCGCCACCCATTATTTTTTTTTTTCATTTTCCTGCCTGAAACTGTATTTGTATCCCTCTCAAAGTGGCCTTTTTCTACAGAATTTTTTCCAGGGACAACCCTCTTGCTGCCGTGGGTTCTTTTACGTGCGCTAAATAATGATGTGTGCCACACATGACCTCGGTTTTTCGTCTCATCCGAAAGACTAGCACCCATACCACAGCTCATGGGCGACCAGAGTAAGTGGACCCACAATTAAGTTTCTGTGTAGAAATTCAAAGATCTCACCTGTAGTTGATTTCTCCATCGCCGTCTTTGTCCAATTCGTCCAGTAGTAGATCCACTTCATCTTCCAGGAGAGGGATGCTCGCATCCTTCAAGAACGCAAGAACTCGTGTGAGTGCACAGACAAACGCACTTACTTAGGCAGACAGACAGGCATTCAGACACAGAGACAAGTACACAGACACAGACACACAACTACAGACACAGACCCACACAGACCCACAGACCCACAGACCCACACACACACACACACACACACACACACACACACACACACACACACACACACACACACACACACACACACATCCACGCACTTCCCCTCCCTTCCTGCCCTCCCTTCGCTCAACACCGACACTCACAACCCCTACCACCACCCTTACCACTACCACCACAACCACCCCCAACCCCCCTCTTCCCCCCAACCCCCCTCTTCCCCCCAACCCC
>CM060340.1:19713838-19716338 GCA_030674155.1 Stramonita haemastoma
GTGTGTGTGTGTGTGTGTCGTGCGTGTGTGTGTGTGTGTGTGTGTGTGTGTGTGTGTGCGTGTGTGTGTGTGTGTGTTGTGTGTGTGTGTGTGTGTGTGTGTGTGTGTGCGTGCGTGTGTGTGTGTGTGTGTGTGTGTGTGTGTGTGTGCGTGTGTGTGTGTGTGTGTGTTGTGCGTGCGTGCGTGCGTGCGTGGTGTGTGTTGTGTGTGTGTGTGTGTGTGTGTGTGTGTGTGCGTGGGTAGGGGTGTTAGGAAAAATAGTGTAAAGCATTGAAAGATTTTTTTTTTAATTTGACTTGCATGGTGTTGATGTAAGCATATATTGTGATTTATAGATTTAGGAACGGGGGTGGGGTGGGGTGTGCGTGTGTGTGTGTGGGAGGGGGGGGGCGGGGCAGATACATTCAATAGAGAGCAAAAAAGACTGTTTGGGTTTCTTTTTAGTGTGTTTTGTTCTTGTGTCGGTAAAAAAAAAGTAGGGTAAAGCAATCACGGGTTTTATTGGCTTGTTTTTTATGTTTGTTTTGGTTTTGGTTTTGGTTGTTGGTTTTGTTTGTGGTTTTTTTCTTTTGGGGGGGTTGGGAGGGGGGGGGGGTGGGGGTTCGGGGGTGGTGGTTGGTGCGGGGTGGCGGGGGAGAGGGGGTTGTTGTTTGCTCTTTGTTTCTTTCGGCTAGAATTCTGAGGTTGACCATTGGTGAGATTTTTGCGTTCGCACCCGTTTTCCCACCATTAAGGAATTCGCATTCCATCTTCGGGCTCGTGTCTAAACACAACACCAGTGGGGAGTGTGCATGTGTTTTTGAAATGTTGTCATCCGTTCCTACCATAACCACGCAATGGCCTACTCTTCTGACTAGCGGAACAAGTTTTTTTTTAACAGAGTACAAGATATTCTGCGTGCATTCACACACGAGGTCTCGATTTATAGTGCAACTCCAGGGACTTTCAGATGACTGTGTGGAGTAGGCACTGGTGTTAACTCCATGGGAAAAAATCTCTTCACATATCATGTATGTGTATATACACTCACACACGTCTATGAGTGCCTAGATACGCATAGTGGTCAGAACATCGTGCTCGCAATTTGACGACCCGGGTTCGATTCCCGTTGGAGGGGATTTTTCCCCTGGAGTTAACATCAGTGCTGACTCCACTCTCCCCAAAAGTCCTTCGGATGAGACTGTAAACCGAGGCCCCGTGTGCGAACGCACGCACAACATATTGCAAACACATTAAAATCCTGTTCTGCTTTTCGTAATGGTAGACCATTGTGCGCCGGTGGGAACAGATGACAGGATTTACAAAACTGTATGCACATGGAGACTGGATGTAAAAAAAAAAAAAAAGCACAGAGTGCTTATTCTATTATCCTCAATATAAAAGAATAAGTAAAATAAATAATTATGCAGGAATCTATACATGCCTACATGGTTTTTTCCCATAAATTTTTTCTCATAAAATATAATAATTTATACATATCACTGTCCCCAAGCCAGTAGGGGGCGGGATAGTTTAGCGGTTAGAGTGTTCAACAAATGATTTCATGGCTAAGGTTCAAACCGCCACCATGACTCTGTGTGTGTGTATGTGTGTGTGTATGTGTGTGTGTGTGTGTGTGTGTGTGTGTGTGTGTGTGTGTGTGTGTGTGCGTGCACGCGTGTGTTGTGTGTGTGTGTGTGTGTGTGTGTGTGTGTTGGTATAGGAGTTTGTGTATGTGTGTGACGCCTCTGTATGTGTGTGTATGACACCTCAATGTGTGACACATCTGTGTGTCTGTCTTTCTGTATGTCTGTCTGTGTGACCGCGCGAGCGTGTGCCCTATCTATCTATAATCTCTTGTTTGAAAACAGTGGTGTGGCAAAAAGTGGATGTGAAAATGTGTGTCAAGACGAAACGATGATTTACATTATCTCTGATAGCTTGCTCACACCTTGTTTAGCCACATGACCTACTTCTCTTTTTTTTTATATATAATATAGTGTTGTTTATCTTTTGTTGGGAGGGCGAGATAGCTTAGTGGTTTAAAGCGTTGCTTTCGTGATTTGATGGCCTGGATTCGAGCCACACACCCGTTCGAGGGTGATTCTTCTCTCGGAATTAGCACCAGTACTGACTCCACTCCGAAAAAAGTTTTTCGGGTAAGACTATAAACTGGAGGTCCCGTGTGTAAAGTCTCATTTCAATTTTGTAGTAAAGGTGTCCATAACCTATGTGGTTGTTTGGGGAGCGAAGCGTCAGAGACCTCAGCTTCTCTAGGGACCAGCATATTGAGGGAGGCGCCTATCTCCTCTCCCTTTCGCTGCTTTACCTTCCCTGACCCTTAAAGAGGGCAGGTACCCATTTACAGCTGGGTGGACTGGGGGACTGTACTGAAGCTAAGCTAAGGTGCGCAGAACCATTCACCCATCCACTTGGAAACCACATTCAATGCTGCTTTAGCTTAGCTTGGGGGAAAACGAGTGTTCTGACTATTGAGCTATCTTTACACTTTCCCCCATAC
>CM060340.1:19728838-19736338 GCA_030674155.1 Stramonita haemastoma
GTGTAGTGTAGTGTAGTGTAGTGTAGTGTAGTGTAGTGTAGTGTAGTGTAGTGTAGTGCAGTGTAGTGTAGCGCAGTGCAGTGTAGTGCATTGTAGTGTAGTGCAATGCAGTATAGTATAGTATAGTATAGTATAGTATAGTATAGTATAGTATAGTATAGTATAGTATAGTATAGTATAGTATAGTATAGTATAGTATAGTATAGTATAGTATAGTATAGCATAGCATAGCATAGCATAGTATAGTATAGTATAGTGTCGTGTCGTGTCGTGTCGTGTCGTGTCGTGTCGTGTCGTATCATGTAGTATAGAATAGTTCAAAACTTGTTTTATAACCCGCATTATCAAGGAAGTGTGGTTAATCTGTGTCAGGCTGAAAATATCACGTTTGTCCCTGTAAGTGCCGAATTGATAATGATAAAGCATGTCACCTATAACCGCGTTTGTGTTGATGTGTTAGCGCGCGTGTTTGTGCGTGCGTGTACTTCCCTGCGTCTGCATGACGGTGTATGTACACGAGTGTATGGTTCCATGTGATTCAAGCTTTTTTTCCCTCACGTTTTGTTTTATTTAATTAGTTTTATTTATTTGTTTTTTTTCTATTTCGAGGATAATGGAATAAGAACTCATGTGCTTTTTACATCCAGTGTGTATGCAGTTTTGGAAATTTTGCCACTGGTACACAATGGCCTACTCTTACGAAAAGTGGAACAGGTTTTAACGTGTGCGCAAGATGTTCTGCATGCGTTCGCACACGGGAGGGACCTCGGTTTATAGTCTCATCCGAAGGACTTTTGGGGAGAGTGAAGCCAGCGCTGATGTTACTTCTAGAGAAAAAAAACCTTGAACGAGTTAATATCAATATCAAATATTTGATATTGGTCAAGCCTATTGTTTTTAAGCATGCTTGCAAAATAGATTGACTTACACATACCACATCTTCTCGGGGACGGGACAGCTCAGTGGTCAGAGCACTCGCTTTCCCCCAGCTAAGGTTAAGCAGTGTTGAGCGTAGTTACCTCTTGGATGGGTGACCGACCGTTCGTGCGCCTTGGCTTCAGTACTGCACAACCACTAGGCTATTCCGGGCCCCCATATGAGGTTCGAATCTCCACAAAGTCATGGCGACTTACAGACACGGTGAGGAGATTACTACTGTCTCGATGATCTCTTAATGGTGGGTTAATTAAGTGACCTCAATGATCTCTTTAAATGTACTGTCATGGGATGAACAAGAGAGGTAGTGTGTTTAGTTGGAAAGATTGCCAGGAGATTATTGTGGTCTTGTTAATTGCTGGTGTGTGTGCATGTGTGTGTGTGTGTGTGTGTGTGTGTGTGTGTGTGTGTGTGTGTGTGTGTGTGTGTGTGTGTGTGTGTGTGTGTGTGTGTAGAGGGAGAGACAGGGACAGAGAGATTTGATTTGATTTGATTTATTCTTTTATATCGAGGATAATGGAATAAGCACTCTTGTGCTTTTTTACATCCAGTCCCCGTGTGTATGCATTTTGTAAACGTCATCTGTTCCCACCGGCACACAATGGCCTACTCTTACGAAAAGCGGAACAGGATTTAACGTGTGCGCAAGATGTTCTGCGTGCGTTCACACACGGGGCCTCGGTTTAAAGACAGACAGGGAGAGAGACAGGCAGACAGAGACAGACAGGCAGAAAAGTGGAATGGGTAGTTTCTAAGCATTTTATTATTGCTGGTCAGTTTTCACTCTTAAACAGATTCAAAGTGTAGCATCAAGGCAAGGCCCTCTAGATTATGTACAAGATATAATATAGCCCACTTTGACGATGCTGATTTCATGTGGGATAACCGCACTGACACACGATCACTTTTTAGAAAACTTACACCTAGAAGCTACAAGAAACATGCATTGTAGGAGCTGTTTGTGGAACCAGTCATCGGCTTCTGTGCAATGAGTCTGGCCTTTGTACTTTGCAAGAAAGGAGAAAGAGACACACATATTTTAAGGTCCTTAATGTCCACTTATCACAGCTTGTTCCTGATGTTGTTGCTGAAAATAAGCTCTATCGTAGACGTAGAAATTTTAGAGCGCAGGGTTCCTAAATGCAGAACTGATGTGTATAAAAAAAACAAACTTTCTTCCTTTCGCTGTTGTCTTATAAAACGAGCTTCCAGATCAAGCCAAGAATAGTTATTCTTTAAGTCTTCTGAAACATCATTTGTCAGCTGATGATCACGTTGTGCCTCTGTACTTTTATTAAGGAGAGAGAAAAAAAGAACAGATCACTCATACTCGACTCAGTCTTGGAGTCAGTGACCTAAAAAAAAAAAGACATATTTAATCGCCATCTTGTTGACGACCCACGCTGTGCATGCATGTGTGGTAGGGAGAGGAAAACAGCCTAACTTTATATGTTATCATGCCCTTTATTCAATGCAGCCTGTGCAGATACTAGTTTGCAGCTGCCCCAGTATTGCATGCAAGCCCAGTTATTTTAGTATGGCAGCCAGCAATTCCAGACACACATTAATGGTCTTGTATTTGAAAAAGTCCAGAAATGTATTTCAAAATCAAACCGGTTATAACAATTTTGGGTGTTATTGTTGCTGTTTGTTGTGTCGTGCTTCGTTTCATGTCTTGAATGTAGGTAAAGAGGTAAAAAGGTAAAGGTGTCCCATAACCTAGGCGGTTGTAGCGGAGCGAGGCATCAGAGACCTCAGCTTCTCTAGGGGCCAGCATATTGAGGGAGGCGCCCATCTCCTCTCCGTCGCTGCTTTACCTTCCCTGACCCTAAAGAGGACAGGTACCCATTTACACCTGGGTGAACTGGGGGGACTGTACTGAAGCCAAGGCGTGCAAACGGTCACCCATCCAACTGGTAACCACGCTCAACGCTGCTTAACTTGACTTGGGGAAAACGAGCGCTCTGAACACTTAGCTATCCCGCCCTCAAGTGAATGTAGATTGTGTAAACACTGGGCATCAATGGTCCACTGTGGGTGAGGGGTGACTGACCTACTTGTGAACTGCTGCCTTGCGTCTACTGGTAACCTGCTTGGTGCTTTGGAACAGAGATGAAATCTAGATGGGGTTTTCTCCCTTGGTCTCTTGACCTATGTATCATCCTCATCTTTTTTTTTCTTTCTCTCTTTTCCTTTTTCTTTTTTTTATGTTTTTTGGTATCAGTTATTCCCTATTCACTGTCGTTTTTTCATACTAGTTTTTTTTATGTATTTTGATATATTTTTCTACATTGTTCTTACTTTTCCATTACAATAATATCTAAGCCCAGTGACATTTGAAGGGCTTGTTTAAACTAGAAATATCTTTTGTTACTGGTGTTTTTTTCATTTAAAAAAATCCACTTTTCCAGTTTAAACAACTTGATGTCTACCACCTGCCAAATGCAAAGACGGACACTTTCATTGCTGTTGAGCACACTGTAAACTTTTAGCTTGTTGTGGCTCTATTGTAAGTGTGTATATGTATGATTTCTTTGAATAGAATGTTGTGTAAACCAAAAAGATTCAAACTGTTCTAAAACTGTAAGGTGCTTAATTCTGCCTCTCTTTACATAATTATACTTTTTTTTTTTTTAATTTTCAGTTCAAGCATAGATGACTTCAGCTAGCCCCAATGTGACTTCAGCTGACTTCTGATGACTTCAAATGGCTGCACTGAGGAAGAAAGACTACTTTACACAACACTGAAAACGTTGTGTGAATTCCAATAATCAAACCTACATTGAAGTGATTTATTTTTAATTCCCTGACAGTGTGATGATTCACAAGTGACCACCATAGCACCAGGCTTCTTCTCACCCTCGATGACGCTCACTATGAAAAACGACGTCATGCTCATTGTGACGTAACCACTTCTCAATCGTCATCACAGACCCTCTCCATCATGAACGGCAGCAACCACAATGACTCAGAAACTCGGACAGTACCCGAAAAAAACCATACCACCCTCCTCTCCCCTAGACACACCCCAGCCCCCCAAAACCCACCTCCTCCCACCACCTCCACCACCGACCCTGACCCTGACCCCTCACTCTCAAGGTCAGCCACAGGTCACAGTGACCCTCCCCAACCAGGAAACCGCGAACCTCGCGGGATCCTCAAATCTTCCACCATCGTCCGCGATTCTGGGTCAAGGTCGGTCAACGGTATTTATAGCATCAATGACACGAACGAGGTCAACTCGACCTCTACACGAGCAGCGACCTTCACCCGAGCCCCTCCGAGAAGAAGGAGAAGTGTGATGTCGAATAATGGCGGGGATTTATCGCGATTGTCGCAGTATCAACCTCAGTCGGAGAGTTCGCACCTAGGCTCATGCGAAACTCCCGGAGGAGGAGGAGGAGGAGGAGGAGGAGGGAGCACCTCTACGCCCTTTTGGAGTCCCGCACCCTCGCGGATGGGGCTCAGGGTCAGTGGGGGGTATTCGGCCCAGCTGAGACGAGATCGAAGACGGAGTAGTTTTTTCGGGGAGGAGAGTGGTAGTGGTACTACTACTGGGGAAGGAGGAGGAGGGGGAGGAGGGGGAGGAGGAGCGACTTCTGGATTGTGAGTAGTTGGTTAAAGTTTGTGTTTGTTTTGTTTTGTTTTATTTCGAGGACAATGGTCGTGTGTTGTTGTTGTTTGGGTTTTTTTACATCCTGTCACTGCTTGTTTTTTGTTGTTGTTCGTGTTGTTGTTGTTGTTGTTCTTCTTCTTCTTCTTCTTTTCTTCTTCTTCTTCTTCTTCTTCTTCTTCTTCTTCTTTGCATTCTTCTTCTTCTTCTTTACATTTTTCATCTTCGTTTTCTTGCTTTGCAGTTATATTAATTTTCATCTTTACAATAAATTGTTCTTCTCCACAATTCTTTGCCAATCTTCTTCTTGTGACATGTTCATGACTGATCGAGACATGTTACGAACCAGTGACATTTATTCTCATCGATTGTGACATATTTTTTTTTAAAAGACGAATTGGTATGTACCCAGCATGCACCCTGTGACCCGGAGAAAAATGGGCTCCGCCAGGTCACCTTGTCCATAGCAAACTACCCAGATAAGTCAGAGCAAAAGCTTAGTGACTCCTCAAGGAGTGAAGAGAGAAGTCAAATCACCTGCATATTGCGTAGCGACTCTTGGTGCCAGCATGCCTGAGGTGTGACAACCAGTGCAGGTGGAGACGGATTTTGCATGAGGGGTGGTGGTGATGTTTTAAGGTTATGTCACACGCATAAGTGGTTGTTGTTGTGCCTAGAAGCAGTCAGCCAGTCAGCCAGTCAGCCAGTGGGTCAGCCAGTCAGTTAGTTAGTCAGTCAGTCAGTTGACTGGTTTTTGTTTATTCGTTCATTAGGTCGATCTAGGGTTCCTTTAGTCATTCATGTGTTCGTTCATTCTTTCATTCATTTTGTTCGTTCGTTCGTTTCGTTATTTAATCAATTGTTAATCAGTGAAGGTATTGACTGATTAATTCATTGATTTTCTTGATAGCATGATCTTCCACAAAGGTATGATCAGATTCTTTCATTCATTCGTTCATGCTGTTTATGGTTTATCCATCCATCCATCCATCCGTCCATCCATCCGTCCGTCCGTCCGTCCGTCCGTCCGTCCATCCACCCATCCATCCATCCATCCATCCATCTGTCCGTCCGTCCGTCCGTCCGTCCGTCCGTCCGTCCGTCCGTCCGTCCGTCAGTCTGTCCGTCCGTCCAGCCAGCCAGCCAGCCAGCCAGCCAGCCATGAGCACATTATCAGATTCCTTCCTTCCTTCCTTCCTTCATTCATTCATTCATTCGATCATTTATTAATTCATTCGATTTATTCATATTTTCCTCTATGGTGTAGTCCAAGGGTATCTTTAGAGCTGACGTTACATGAAAGACTATGAATTCTAATAGACTAATGAATAAATTTATAAAATAGGTTGATAAATATATAGATAAATAAATAGAGAAGTAAATAAATAAAGGAACAGTGAAATAGATAACTACATTCATTAATAAAATAAATAAATGCATAAATAAATGCATAAATGCATAAATAAATAAATGAGAACTTATCCGATCGTTCGAGTTAAAAGGTCAGCGACTATCTTCTTCTGCTCCCTCTCCTCAGTCTTCTTAAACTCTGAAGATGGCCACTTTTATGTCAGTGGTGTGCCAAAGCCTTGGTTTCTGAACAGAATCTCCATGTCTGTCCAATCTGCAGTTTTATCTGTCCACCGATTGTGTTTGGTTTTTTTTGGTTCCTTTTGCTTGTTTTGTTGTGTATGTTTCGTTTGCCTTGCTTGTTTTGTATGCTTAGTTTGTTCTGTTTGTTTGGTTTGAGTTTGTTTGATTGGTTTTGTTTGTTTTTATATGTTTGTGTAGTTGTGTATATTGTTATGTGTGTGCTTTGTTTCTTTGTTTATGTGTTTTTGCTGGTCTTGTTTGCTTTTGTTTGGTTTTCTTTGTTTGTATGCTTTTGTTTGTTTACTTTTGTTTGTCTTGTGTTTGTTTGCTTTGATTGCATTTTGTTTCTTTGTTTTTGTTTTTTATTTAGATTTTTTTGGGGGGTGGGGGGTCAGTTTTTGAGTTTTTGTTGTTTTGTTGCTGTTTTTATTTCGGGTGGGAGTGGGGGAGGGAGGGGGTATTTATCTTACGTTATTGTTGTTTTCTATTTTTTTCTGACTATACTACCTCTTCATCTCTTTCCCCTGGTCCGAAACAATGTATGACAATTTAAGTGTGACACCACCTTTACTGTACACTCTAGAAACTAGGGGAAGAGAATAAAAAACAGAAAAAGAAATGGAGAGTAGAGACTGGGGGAGAGATATGGATAGGAGAGGGGGAGTGGGGGGTGGGGTGGGGGGAAATGGTGCTAGTATTGTCAGGGGGCTAGGCTGCACAAAAGAAGTTACCTGGATGTGGGGCGATTAAATTCAAATTTACACCGTTGTCGCTTGATTACGTTGACAAGGCTCAGGGTAGCGGGGAAGGGGTGTAATGGCTTGACACCACTTTCTCTGTCTGTCTGTCTGTCTGTCTGTCTGTCTGTCTGTCTGTCTGTCTGTCTCTCTCTCTCTCTCTCTCTCTCTCTCTCTCTCTCTCTCTCTCTCTCTCTCTCTCTCTCTCTCTCTCTCTCTCTCTCTTTGGATGAGACTTTAAACCGAGACCCGTGTGCGAACGCACGCAGAACATCTTGCGCACACGTTAAATCCTGTTCCGCTTTTCGTAAGAGTAAGCCATCGTGTGCCGGTGGGAACAGATGACATTTACAAAAACTGCATACACACGGGGACTGGATGTAAAAAAGCACGAGTGCTTATTCCATTATCCTAGGTATAAAAGAATAAAATAAAATAAAATCTCTCTCTTTGTCTCTGTCTCTCTCTCTCTCTGTCTCTGTCTCTCTGTCTCTCTGTCTCTCTGTCTCTGTCTCTGTCTCTCTCTCTCTCTCTCTCTCTCTCTCTCTCTCTGTCTCTCTCTCTCTCTCTCTGCCTCTCTCTCTCTCTTTCTGTATGTGTGTGTGATCATTCCCAGCGGAA
>CM060340.1:19751338-19753838 GCA_030674155.1 Stramonita haemastoma
TTTTGGACAATATTGTCAGTGGATATGTATAGGCAAACGTAACACTAGGTGTAACTAGCTGCTCACCTGCTGTCATCTTAAGCAGTGTGGAAGGTGTCTTTGGCTATATACTGGTAACTAGCAGATGACAAAGGAGTGAGGGGATACAGTATTTGCTGAATTTTTTTTTTTAAGTTTAAACCTACCAAATTTGGGCAAATTCACATGAGTTTTGAGTCAGGGGCTACTCTTTCTGGAAAAAAGTTGTGTTTTTTTTATTCTGTGGATGCCTAATTACGGATATGCAGAGCGAATGCAAGAGTGATATAAGTATATAAATAGAACGAAAAATCGTCAAAATTAATACCAGTGTATAGCAAAAAGAAACCTTCCATGCGTTTTTGTTTAGTTTAGGTGCAGAAATAGTCGCTAGAAAAAAAAAATATCCAACTATTAAAAAAAGCACACCTTGAAACTGAATTTAAAATATGTCAGCTTCCTGATAATGAATCATGTATACTCCACAAAACAAACCTTGCTATAAGTAGTATTTTAGTCTTTTAAAAAAAAACCCAACCTTTTCCAAGCTTTGATTGACAGACTAACAAACCCAACGACTTTTAAACTTATTGACAAGCCAACTAACAAAATCATTCCATTATCCTCTATATAAAAGAATAAATAAATATGAAAGAATAAGTAAATGAATAAATTCTCTGATGAAAAACAATGACGTCTAGGTGACAAATCGATTGACTGAGAAATCGGCTGACTGACTAAATCAACTGACAAACTAAGGAGGAAGGTGGCAGGGTGGTTAAGACGTTCGCCTGCCAACAAGTATAACTGTGAGGTTCTGGGTTCAATTCCCAGCCTTGCCCTTTCTTCCCAGTTTGACGAAAAAATCGAACTGAATGTCAAAGTCATTCGGATGAGAATAAACACGAGGCCCCGTGTGCGAATGCACGCAGAACATCTTGCGCACACGTTAAAACCCCGTTCCGCCTTTCACAAGAGCAGGCCATTGTGTGCCGGTAAGAGCAGATGGCAAAATTAAAATAAAAAAACACCATGCACACAGGTGTCGTGTTTAGACACCATCCTTGATGAAAAATCGGGGATTTGGAGTCCCCAGGGCGACTCAGGGCTGTATATATATATATTTTTTTTTTAAAGTAAAATAATGGGTAGGTGCTGCACTTATGGCGACACGCTCTCCCCGGGGAGAACAGCCGAATTTCACGCAGAGAAATCTGCTGTGCTATAAAGTGGAATAATATAAAAGTGACTGACTGACGTACTGACTAACAGATGACTTGACTGACTTGTACCTTTGTGTTGCAGGACCCCAGGGAAAAGCTGATCATGAACCTCAAACGTGAAATCAAGGTGTTGAGAACTGAGAACCATTATCTTCGTCAGCAGGTGTGTATTCATAACACCCACCTACCCTCTGTCTCCCGTCTGATATCCCCTTTGTAGTTTTTTTAAAAGATGAGGAATGTAGTATTCCTTCATTCATTTATTGTCCTTTCTTTTCTTTAACTTGTGAGTAGTCAGCCAGTATAGCTTTGTTCTGACACAGTTGGATTGTGTGTGTGTGCGTGTGTGCGTACGTGCGTGCGTGTGCGTGCGTGTGCGTGCGTGTGTGCGTGCGTACGTACGTACGTAGGTACACGTATGTGTGTATTTGACTTTATGAAATTCAGCTCATGTTGTCAATAAATCAATCTTGGCATGATTTTATAAACATTTAGCGCTTTAGATATATCCACCTTTCGATGACTACATACAATAGCGAAAGGTTCGAAATAACAAGTTAGCAACCCTTGTTGGAGGGAGATAACTTGTGTGATAAAACCAAACAGAACTTATTTCCCTTCTCTAATTGTTGACAAAAGGACTTTTCTGCAATTCTTTATTTTCAAAGTTTTTGTTGTTGCTTTTCTTAATTGCAGTTTTATGGTAAAGCAATAATTACATCACTCATGTTTCTGCCCGAAATCTGATTTCATCTATTAATTTGTTTTTATTTATATTTACATTTCATAATCACTATATAGTAGTAGGCACTCATCAGTCTCGGAAGACTATGGAGTTGCGCTCTAGTGTTTAGAGCGCAAAGCCTGGGCAAGTAGGGGGCCTATGTATGGAGGGAAAGCTGTTACCCATGCAGCAGACCCCCTCTCTCCACGGCACTGGAATGATCTATTGGAAGGGCATTGACCGATACGAATGGTTCCAGTACCGTCGCAGGAGCCACCAGAACGTTGCCATATACCTACAGCCCCGAGCCGCTCTGGGACTCCAACTCCCCGATTTTTCCTCAGGGATGGTGTCTAAACACGACTCCTGTGTGCATGCTGGTTTGTTTTAATTTTGTCATCCGCTCCTACCGGCACACGATGGCCTACTCTTCCGAAAGGTGGAACGGGGTTTTAACGTGTGCGCAAGATGTTCTGCGTGCATTCGCACACGGGGCCTCGGTTTCGAGTCTCATCCGAATAATCATTATATATTG
>CM060340.1:19778378-19780878 GCA_030674155.1 Stramonita haemastoma
CTTGCCCGGAACGTAAACAATGAAAATGCCAGTTGTTTGGGTTGTTTTAAGACGACTCAAATTCGAAGTGAAATAGTTGAAACAGCAGACAGTTTTGTGTGCTAGTAGGTTCTGAAGTACTTGTCCCTACACAATGAAAATATTCAGGTACATGTACTCGACGGAGATAGTCTTTATGTAAGCTCTAAACTGGTTGGGAATCCAGAAAGTGGTGCAAGTGCATACGAATGTTTCTCTACACCCCTGTCAGCTTGTACATGTCAACCTGTATGTTTTTTTTCTGAATGTGAGTTAGCTAACACACATTACACACATTACACAAATTACATCATTGTTTTTGGTTGTTGTTGTTGTTGTTGTTGTTTTTGGGGGGTCATAGATACATGTTTGTTTGCTGTGTTGCATAACTGCTTAATTAACTGGTACAGCATTTTAATGATACAGGAGGTTTCTGAATACCAAGCCTTAAAATGACTCTGTCACTGTTAAGTGTCTTTTTAAAAAAGAAACCTTTTTTTTATAGTATTACACTGATTTTTCTGTTGGTCAATAACCGTAATCCTACCCTTTTGTTGCACGAACGATTGAAAGTAGGTAGTCCTTAGCATACATTTTTATGTGATATTTCATAACAATGCTACTTCAGGAAACTAAGGATAATGTCAATCTGATTCATTGAACAAAGCGCATTTGCTACGTAACATCCGCATGCATAAAAAGACCCCCCTTCCCCAAGCAACCAAACATATAACGAAACATATAAACAGTAAAAAAAAAACCAACTACAAAACTTCTCCCTAAACCAAAACAAAAA
Organism: Stramonita haemastoma; assembly: GCA_030674155.1. NCBI lineage: Eukaryota > Metazoa > Mollusca > Gastropoda > Neogastropoda > Muricidae > Stramonita > Stramonita haemastoma. The sequence continues at coordinate 19,779,193 of CM060340.1, forward strand.
CCGGGGACCCCAACAGTTGTCCATATTGAGACAGAAAATAAAGTTAGCAGAAAAAACAGTTTTCTAAAACTTTACAGCTCGACTTTAATCCACCATACCAAATTCATTTAAGTGAGTGCGTTTTTTGTTGTTGTTTTTTTAACAAAGGTAAAACCTTTTTATAGCATACTTTCAAACTTTACAAAATGTTATTTTCCTATGATACACATTCTCTCAAAACTTTTGAGCTTAATTCTTCTTTGTGTGCGGAATAAACTTTTTTTTTCTATTTCATCTGTTGTTTATCCTGCTTTGTTTCCGATTTTGTCAAAGAATACTCGCATCCTGTTTTCATAAGGATGTGTGTGTGTGTGTGTGTGTGTGTGTGTGTGTGTGTGTGTGTGTGTGTGTGTGTGTGTGTATGTGTGTGTCTGTGTCTGTGTCTGTGTGTCTGCGTTTGTATCTATCCTGTTTTCATAAGAACGGGTGCATGCGTGCGTGCGTGTGTGTGTGCGTGAGAACCCATATTTTTCAAGCAACTTGGTACACTTTTGTCATCAAACAGTTTCAGTACAGCAAACCAACAGGGAGGGTTGACAGGTATCTCCGTGCACTCTGGATGCAAATAGCACTGAACTGGCGCACTGACCCAGTTGTTCTCCACAAAGGTCAACAGGGAAATCTGTGTCACTATGCACTGGCTGCAGACACAGGGCTAAGTGCAGCAGACTTGATGTAAGTGTATAGATCTAGTATGGTTATCCAACATGATCTAAAATAGAATTTTCACTATCTTACTTTATTGCTTAAAATGTTAACATGTTGATTGTTTGTCTTCAACACAAAACTATGTCCTAGTATGTGTATTCTTTTGTTCTTTTTCATCGAGTTTTATAATACGGTTTGGATGCAGGTTTAATATGATAGAGTCTAATAACTTATAATTTTGCCCTCTACACCAAAGCAATAGCCTCCTTTTACAAAAGAAACCAAGAGAGAAACAAATCAACAAAAATACACACCCCTCCCCCCAATTCCAAACCAATCCTAAAATCAAAACATAAAACCCAGCCAACCCCTTCCCCTTTCCCCCAAAAACATAAAAATTAAATAAAAACTATAACAACAACACCCGCAAACATATTACCCTGTAATTTCGTTCCGTACTTCTTAGAACTATAATTATTCGTTTACAGTCTATGTCATACTAGTAGCATAATTATCATATATATACATTCTTTTTGAAGTATTATAATTATCCTCAAGCATTGTGCAGAATTGAGTGTATCATATTGCACTGATTTGTAAATGTGTGCGTGCGTGTGTGGTGTGTGTGAGTATGAGAGAGAGAGAGAGAGAGAGAGAGAAGAGAGAGAGAGAGAGAGAGAGAAGAGAGAGAGAGAGAGAGAGAGAGAGAGAGAGAGGAGAGAGAGAAGAGTTTGTGAGTCTTTTTTTTTGCATACAAACTAGGGTGTAAAAGACGGTATGTATAACGGGGTCATTTTATTTATTCTATCTTTTTTTTTTGCTGTTGTTAGAGGTGTTTTTTTTAATTTTGTTTATTTTGTTAGCTAGTTTGTTCTTTGTGTGTGGGGTTGTTGTTTTTTTTCGGACAGTGCATCTGCTTGTTTTCGTTTCTATTCCTCGGCTAGAGCTCCGAGGTTTGCCAAAATGGTGAGATAACAATAACAATTTTGCGACCGTGTG
>CM060340.1:19788378-19790878 GCA_030674155.1 Stramonita haemastoma
TGTTTAGCATGCAGGCACTCCATCACGTGCTGATGAGCACACGCTGTCTTGTGATGGGTAGGTGGCCTGTAGGAGTCAATAATAAGCATGAGGGGGTCGGGTTAACACGCTCAAAACATTCTTCTTCTTCTTCTATCCCATAGTCTGTTTAGACCGTAGTGGAGCCGCGGAAGACCTCGCAACCAGCTCTCTCCATTTCCCTCTGTCCTCGACCTTTCTCAGGGTGTCACTCAGCCTGAGGCCGGTCCACTCTCGGGTGTTGTCCTCCCATCTCTTTCTCTTTCTCAAAACATTACCGTGCAATAAAGACTACCGTAGTGGTTTTGGCGTAAGGCTTTCATGCCACAACCACTACCGTAGTGACTTTTGCGCATGCTGTAAAACACTACCTTAGTGACTTTGGCCTACGCTATGAACACTATCTCTAAGCTATCTAGATTGACTACCCAAACCAAAAAGATGGCACAGACAGATCAACGAATAGATATCAAACATTTATTACAATAAATTAATGGCCTACCGTAAGTCATTTTCGACTTCTACAGCAAAAATACTTACCCGATAGGCTATATACATTTTTTTCAGCTTCACATTTTCTCCTGTTACAGCGAAATATTCCATAGGAATAGTCACAATAATTGTAATGCTCTATATGGGTTGATATAGTCTTCCATAAAGGAACGAGGTGAGAGTAGCACTTTTGACGTCATGACAGTAGTTTATTTAGCGTGATCATTGATCAGGATAGCGTTTTTAGCATTCTTGAATTGCAATTTTTGCTTGAGGATTGTGTCATTGGCGTAGCCAGAAATAGTGTTTTTGGCATGAAGGCCTGTGATGTGCTATAAACATTACTGATAGTGCTTTCAGCGTTGCCAAAATGACTATGGTAGTGTTTGTTGCATAGAGCAATTTTGGCTTATTTACACCGGGTAGCCTAGTGGTTAGAGGGTTGTGTTCGTGATTTGACGGCTTGGGATCAAGTCATCACTGAGGTACCCGTTTATAGGGAATTTTGCCCTAGAGTTAACATCAGTGCTGACTCCACTCCCCTCAAAAGTCCTTTGAACAGACTATAAAGCAAGGTCCTGTGTGTACACGTATGTAGAACATCTTGCACACTAAAAACACATTCTGCCTTTTGGAAGAGTATGCAGTTTTTGTGCCAACACATGCACATAGGCGCTGATGAGAGAGAGAGAGAGAGAGAGAGAGAGAGAGAGAGAGAGAGAGAGAGAGAGAGAGAGAGAGAGAGAGAGAGAGAGAGAGAGAGAATGTTTTCATTGTTTTTGTCATTATGGCTGGATGATTATTACTTCGTCTACCTTCGGTCCTTGTGGTTTTTTGTGTGGATTTTCCAACCTTTTTTCTTTTTAAACTTGTTATTGACGGCATCATATAAAGTATATGTAGGGAATAGGAGTGGTCAAGTTTTCTTTATGGGCCTCTCTCTCTCTCTCTCTCTCACACACACACACACACACACACACACACACACACACACACACACATGCCTGTACTGATATACATGTTTGAGCTTCTCTCTACCTCTCTCTCTGAGGGATATAATAATATATCTAAAAAAATTTATGCTTACTCTGTTACCCACTTAAGATAAAACTTCGTCTGCCCCCTCCTCCTCTCTCTCTTTATCTCTCTCTCCTTCACCTCCCATCTCTCTCTCTCTCTCCCTTTGTCTCTCTCACTTCTCCTATCTCCCCCTATCTCTCCCTCCCTCCATCTCTCTCTCGTCTCTCTCCCTCCCTCTCTCTTTCCTCCTCCTCTCTCTCTCTACCCCACTGTTTCTCTCTCCATCTATCTCTTTTTTTTTCTCCCTCTCCCTCCCTCTTTCTCCCCTCTCTCCCTTTCCTTCTTTCTCTCTCCCTCCCTCCCCTCTCCATCTCTCTCTCTCTCGTCTCTCTGCCTCCCTCTCTCTGTCCTCCTCTCTCTCTCTCTCTCTCTACCCCCTTCTGTGTCTGTCTGTCTGTCTGTCTGTCTGTCTGTCTGTCTGTCTGTCTGTCTCTCTCTCTCTCTCTCTCTCTCTCTCTCTCTCTCTCTCTCTCTCTCTCTAGTTATATAAGCTTAGCAGCCTTATTTGGTGAATCTGTTGACAAATCGGCCCCTTGTGTTTGCGTTGTGTTTGAAGACCTAGGCCTATTGATAGCATTTGACTCGCCTATCACATGTCACCCACCACCCCCTTTAAATGTCCCTAAAAGGTTTTTTTGTGGTTAGTTTTCAATGCAGTTCGGAGAGTGTAACAGTATGAATTGTAAAAAAAAAAAAAAAAAAAAGAGAAAAAAAAGGAAAGTGTGTGTGTGTGTGTGTGTGTGTGTGTGTGTGTGTGTGTGTGTGTGTGTGTGTGTGTGTGTGTGTGTGTGTGTATGTATGTGTGTGTATGCGTGTGTGTGTGTGTGTGTGTGTATGTTGTGTGTGTGTGTGTGTGTAATTCCTCAGGGTTCTCTATCCCTCTCTCCTTTTGCGACTCTCTCTCTCTCTC
>CM060340.1:19805878-19840878 GCA_030674155.1 Stramonita haemastoma
TTTCACCATTTAGACCTGACTGAACATTTAGCATGGCCAGGGAACATAGAAGAAGAAGAAGAAAGAAGAAGAAGAAGAAGAAGAAGAAGAAGAAGAAGAAGAAGAAGAAGAAGAAGAAGAACAACAACAACAACAACAACAACAACAACAACAACAACAACAACAACAACAACAAGAAAAAAGAATTTCGAAGAAGAAGAAGAATTGCGAAGAAGAAGATTCTCAGCGGAGACATACATCCTGAATGTCCACAATTTTAATGGGCTGCCACAGGGATTCCTGGAGATTTCAGTACAACAATTATTTATACATAACTTAAGTTTTTATGTTTTCTATCATAACCGTTTTTGCTTATAATTTTGTCCTTATACTTAAGAACAACTCCACAATCAATTATACATAACCTAAGTTTTCTATCTCTTCTATATTGACCATTTTTTTGTCTATTACTTTGTTCTTATACTTAAGACTAAATTCACAATCACTTATACATAACCTAAGTTTTCTGTTATCTCTGTCTTGACCGTTTTTGCTTATAACTTTGTTCTTACACTTCAGACTAACTCCACAATCACTGATACATAGCCTAAATTTTCTATCTCTTCTACCTTGACCGTTTTTGGTCATAATTTTGTTCTTATACTTCAGACTAAATTCACAATCCCTTATACATAACCTAAGTTTTGTATGTTTTCTCTCTTGACCATTTTTGCTTATAACTTTGTCTTTATACTTCAGACAAATCCACAAGCACTTATACATAACCTAAGTTTTCTCTGTTCTCTATCTTGACCGTTTTTGGTTTATAACTTTGTTCTTATACTTCAGACAAATCCACAATCAACATAACCCAAGTTTTCTATGTTTTCTATTATGACCGTTTTTGCCTATAACTTTGTCCTTATACTTCAGACTCAATTTACAATCACTTATACATAACCTAGGTTTTCTAGAATCTCTATATTGACTGTTTTTGCTTACAACTTTGTTCTTACACTTCAGACTAACTCCACAATGACTTATACATAACCTGAACGTTCTATGTTTTCTGCGTCTGATATCACTGTTTTGTGGAAGGACGTTAAACTGAAGAACTGAACTGATATGTTTTCCATCTTGACTGGTTTTTTTTCTTTTTTTAAAACCATTTTTATTCAGTTTTATCATGTTGTACATTGTTGTATATCATGGAATGCGATTTTTCACATATATGCAAAAAAAGCAAGCAAAATATTCACACAAAGCATAATGAATGAAAGATAATAAAGTATAAGAAAAATTAGGAAAATCAGAAGAGAGAAAAAAAAACAACACAAAAAACCAATCACACACATACTCACACAAATATGTTAAAGTTATAGCGAAGACTTTTTCTCTTTTTTTATAACTTTGTCCTTATACTTCAGACTGACTCCTGCCTACATGCTGTGCCTCATGGTGTACACCTGTCTCTCTCCCTATTGGGGAGATGGCCCGTTTTGGCCAGCCAAATTGGCTGATGAAGATTTTTGCGCCGAAAAATGGTGGATGAACTTGCTCTACATCAACAACTTCGTCAAAGCTAAAGAATCGGTGAGGTTGTTTTTTTTTAATACAAAATATATTTCTTGTTGTTTGATTTATTGAGGGTCGGGGGGAGGGAGGGGGGGAGTGGCGCTGATAATTTTAAATCGTTTGGATTTGAATGACTTTTTATAGTTTAGCATTTTTTTCTTGTAGTGGTTTGGATTTGAATGATTTTTATTTTTGAATTTTTTTTATTTTTATCTTGTAGTGCTTTGGATTTGAATGATTCATTTTTGAGCATTTTTTCTCGTAGTGGTCTGGATTTGAATGCTTTTATTTTGAGCATTTTCGTGTGTGTGAGTGAGTGTGTGCGTGCGTGCGTGCGTGCGTGTGTGTGTGTGTGTGTGTGTGTGTGTGTGTGTGTGCGTGCGTGCGCGCGCGCGTTTGTGTGTGCGTATGTGTGTGTGTGCGTGCGTGTGTGTTTGATTTTTTATTTGTGTATTTTTGATCAGGCATTTCTGAATGTTTAATTTTTTTTTTGCTGCCTCATTTTCTGTGACGTTTCTGTCTGCTATTTCCACTGCCCTCCTTATCTCTCATTTCAATCTCCTCACTCCAGCCATAACTCAGATTTGTTATAATTATTGCATCTTCATGGTCCATAGTATGACCATCAGTGTCAGGCCACTGCAGGGCCACCAGCCAGAAGATCCCTGCACTGCTGCTGGATCACTTTTGGTGGTGTTCAGTGGTGCCTGTTCTGAGGTGACATACGCAGAACACTACATACGAAGCCCCCTACTAACGACAGTATTAGCTCAGTGACGGAGCCAGACTGAGTGAGTCACCTACCCTGGGTAGTGACCACCACAATGTCCCTCCACCAACATTCTCCTATGAACCTCCAATCCTGAAGGCTTTGACACTAACTCACCACAGGCACAGAAGTGTATGGGCAAACTGAAAACTGAGGTCACCACGAGACCAGAGCAAAGGGGGGGGGGGGGGGGGCACAGAATCAGAGGCATTTTTTTCATTGCATGATGATCCATGAGAATGAGGATGATGTAATGATGCTTCTGTGGATATGCACGTTTCGAAACTACGTGACAGACCTGTACTCTACGCTTATGCTTCCTATCATTATATAAATCTATATCCCTGCGGCAACTGTGCCCGAAAGATACAGACACCTGCAGTGTTCGTCAAGAAGTTTAAGCAACACTCTCAAAATTGCATCCCTAAAGTGGATTAAGTTCGAACGTGTGGTACTAGTCTTCCCAGAGAGCCTGCAAGAAACGCTTTTTATTTCAATTATTTTATTTATTTATTTATTCTTTTATATCGAGGATAATGGAATAAACACTTGTGTGCTTTTTTTCTACACCCAGTCCCCGTGTATATGCAGTTTTGTCAATCTTGTCATCTTTCTGGGTAGGAGCCTACTGGAGCCCAAGAAATCAGGGTGTGTGCTTATGACTACTGTGTTATTTCATCCTGTGCGCTGTATCTACACAGAAGACATAATTCATGATCCTTTGATGCTGTGTTATCCTACTGTCCCAGTGTTTTGGCCATACCTGGTACCTGGCTAACGACATGCAGTTCTACATCCTCAGTCCGCTCATCTTCGTTCCCTTGTTCTTGTGAGTGGTGATTTTTTCCTCATTACTTGTCACTTTATATATATATAATATATATATATATATATATATATATATATATATATATATATATATATATATATATATATATATATATATATATGGTCAGAGAAATCGCTTTCCCCAGGTCAAGTTAAGCAGCGTCGAGCGTGGTTACCAGTTGCAGGGGTGACCGTTTGCACACCTTGGCTTCAGTACAGTCCCCCCAGTTCACCCAGCTGTCAATGGGTACCTGCCCTCTTTAGGGTCAGGGAAGGTAAAGCAACGAGGGAGAGGAGATGGGCGCCACCCTCAAGAAGCTGGCCCCTAGAGAAGCTGAGGTCTTTGATGCCTCGCTCCCCTATGACCGCCTAGGTCATAGGATACCTTTACCTTATGTAATTATATATATAATATATATATATATATATATATATATATATATATATATATATATATATATATATATATATATATATATATATATATATATATATATACGTAAACACATCAAGCAGCCATTCTAAGTCCAAAAATGAAACACAGACTTCTTTGCATGACCTTGCTAAAGAAAAGTCAATCATGACAAAGAGGGGGGTGCACGACATTAATTAACATGCACAGATCAGAATGCATCCAGCTATCCAGGGAGGTGTGTGTGTGGGGGATTAGATGGTTTGTCTTTTCTGTTTTCAGTTATCCTGTGGTGGGGGTGGCTGTCAGTGTGTTTTTCCTGCTCCTCACATCCATCATTCCTGGAGCGCTGAGTCAGCATTACGGCCTGCCTCCCGGGTTGTATCAACCAGTAGAGGGAGCTAAAGACACCGCGTGAGTCAGTAATTTTGTAAAGATTTGTTTCCCTTTGTTGTGTGCTCTTGGTGAGTCATTTTACAGATTTGTCTCTTTTTGTTGATTGTGTGTGTGTGTGTGTGTGTGTGTGTGTGTGTGTTGTGTGTGTGTGTGTGTGTGTGTGTGTGTTTATGTCGTTGGTTTTATGTGAGAATTTTGTTAATTTTCAAAGTTTTGTTTGTTACTTTATCTGTCATTTGTTTCTACGTTTTTCTGTACATTCATTGCTTTTTATGTCTACAAATGCACATGAATATATATATTTTTAAAATTAGTTTTCTCTCTCTTTTAGCGTTTATCTAGAAACGATTTCTGCTGTTTATATGGTTGTGTATAGTTTGAACAAATATTTTAAACAAAAGAATGAATAGAAAAACAAATCGAGGGCTGACTGCTAGAAGTTCGTAACTTGATTTATGCACTTTCCGAGAAAACGCGAAGAGAAAGTTTAAGCAGCTATATTTATGTCTCTTATGAGCGGAATGCTTTGCAAATTCACTGTGTTCAACGTTAACATATGGTGTAAAGGTGATGTAAATATGTAAAGTATACAACGACGCCTACATTCATTTTTTATGTAATGTGTAATACCAACTGAAATAAGAAATTTTAGCTGCATTTTGACCCACTGTTCTGTCCCTGTTTGTACTGCTAGAAGTTAGTAACAACTGTTACTGAGATCTAGCCCACCCCGTAAGTGTACAGGGCGGTTGCACTGTGGCTGCTATAAGTACTTAACTTGGATTGCTGCATTCTAGCACGCACTATTCCCCCTTATTGCTGTCCAATCCTGGGAGCTATCAGTCTTTATCCCAAAATAATTACCTCTAGCAGGTTCTCTAATGGCATGGGTCACTTTCAACATACTGCCGAAACTCCTCATCTCAAATTAAGAAGTTTTATTAAGCTTCCTTCTGAGATAAATGGAGTATGTTTCTAGTGATAAAACTATGTATTTGCACTTAAGTGTTTTTAGTTGAAAATATTCCTTCAACTTGATAGACAGCAAGACATGGAAAACAAAGTAAGTGTGCCTTTCCCATGAGGAGAAACATTGATCAGTCAAACATTGCAATTAAAACTATGTACAAATACTAAAAAGGACATAAAAACTGTACATACCAACTGTTCTTCTCTGTTCTTTTCGCCACTGACGAATAATATTTTGTTGAGACATAGCCATCCAAGATTAGAGTTATTCCAACAATGGAATCCACATACCACAACGGTATTCCACAATTCAAAACGTGTACAGTTTAAAGCTTTCCTTTCATGAATAATGTAAATCAGTTCTAGCATAGCACACTGTTTGTGATCATCATTGTCCTCTAAGTCAGTTCTAGGACAGCACAATGTTTGTGACAATCATAGTTCTCTGCAGTTAAACAGTAAAGACTGCTAACACACACACAGCCCCCTCCCCATCCCACCCTCCCCAAACAGACTCGCAGCCAGTTCTAGTCTGTCTCCTCCCCACTGTCACAGTCGTTCACATCCAGCTCCTCCAGACGGTCCACCTGGCTGGCCAAGGTCGGCAGGTTGTTGTAGAAGGGGTGGTGCTCCTCTGGAATCACACCTGAGCGACACAGGGAAAGCAGGTCTCGCTTCTTGGCCTCTGAAATGGGCAGCTTGCCCTGGTAACAAGGCTTGATGATCTGCCCCAGAGATGGCTGCCTCCTCCTTGCTGAGGGTGTTGAGACAGAGCTGGTGGTAATCACTGTCATCAAATTCGTACTTGAAGTACATGGTGTCTTGGCGTTTGCTAAAGTGGATCACCTTCATCTTCAGCCAGCTCACTCGCTTGTTGTGCCTGTCCACCTTGGTGTTGCGGATGACCTGTGATGCCAGGTGCTTGAAGTCAAGGATCTGACTGAACCGAATGGGGACGACAGTGTAGGGGTTGTGCCGCCTCGCCATGCGGAAAATAATATCCCACCGCTGGGAGTGTACACAGGGGTTGCTTTTTGAGCAAATGCAATTGCTGAGTGCATAGAAACACATTCCATCTGCGTATGGCCGGTATCCAGGTACTTGTGGGTGACTGAAGTGATAGTGTGAACTTGCTCAAGGGCGTACAGGATGGCTACTGCTAAGTACTGATTGCGATTTTGTCCTCCACAGCAGTCTGAATAGAGCACAACCTCTTTCACTGACACTGGAAGGGACTGGAAGTAGAGAAGAAGGCAAGAGGCAATTTCCACTGAGCCCCTCTTTCCATTTGTCTCATCCCAAACATAGCAGGTTGCCTTTCCATCTGTCAGAGAATACACCGTGAAATTGTACACAGAGAGCTTGCGCTTGTAGTACAATTGACTCACAAGGCCGCATGGGGTTGGTAGAACAGCCTGAAGGTCAAGAGTAACAACATGGATGGACGAATCTTGTTTGGCCAGCTCCTTGTCTTTTGCCTTCTCCTCTCTTGCTCTTAGTTTCATCTGGGTGTGCCTCTGGTATTCCTTTTCCTCATCTTCTGTTACGCCTTCTTTAAGTTTTGCCGCATAGTTCACACACACTAGGCACTGATCTTTCTTTGGTTTGTGGAAGGATAAGTTGAAATCTGAATTGAATACATCTCTGTATTTACGACAAGACACTGGAGTGTTTCCCTCAGCCTGGCATTTCTCCTTGTACAGATGGTACATCTTGGTGACGGTGAGAGCAGGGTCAAGGTACTGTCTCCTGGTGTCCTTTCTGGTGTAGTGACTCTCAACACAGGGGAAGGATCGGATGTGCTCTCATACGTCTTCCACCGCGGCTGTCTGTGTCCTGTTGTGAGCTGGGTGTTTTCCTCGTCCATCACCTCCTGTAAAGGTGCCCATGTCGCTGTTGGCCATGGCATGGTTGACATAGCCCTCTCCAACATCCAGGGTCGCAAGAAAAAGCTTCTTGCAGACCCTGATCCTGCTGCCATTGATGGTGAAGTGAATGGCTCAGGCTACGCTGCGTTTCTTGGGTAATGGACACTTGTCCTTGCCGAGTATGGTCTTGCTCTCTTGTTCAGTAATATTTGAGCATACAAACTGCTTTTGTCTGTCATAGGATGGCAAGGCATAGAAAACGTCGAAAATTGCCTGACGATCATCATTTTCAATTTTTTTTACAATCAAACCTGCATTTGGTGCTGTCAACAGAGCGTATTTCCTTTTGCTGAATGGTTTTTCCTGACTGAGCTACATGTTCTTTACCTTGCAGCTTCAGAGCCTTTCCATTCTGCCAGGACCAGTGGCAAGAGATCGGCAATGCTTGTGGACCATCTGCCTTCAGTCCGGAGATCCTCGATGGCATCGATGTAGGCAGTGTTGTCCATGCCACGCGCCTCAGCCCCCAGAAAAGGCATGTACAGCTGCCTCTCTGTCATGAGAAGATCACACAGCTTGGCCCGTAATTCACTCACTGTTACGCCTTTGACGTGTGTCACTGCAGCTTCAAAAAAGCAATTGCCATCAGCATTGATCGGAACGCGAACGTATCCATTTGATCCAGGGATGTTGTCAAGTGATGTTTGGTGGGCCAATGTCTCTTTTTGACGCTTTTTAGCCTCTTCCAAGCTCGCACGTTTTGCTGCATCAAATGCATTGTCAGCTGATTGTTTCACTTTATTAATAAGTGGCTCATCATCACTTGAACACTCAGTCCTGTATTTGCGTCTGAGAGCAGACAACGGCTCGTCCTCCTCCTCCTCGTCCTCACTGGGGAGCACTGCCTCCTCCGGCTGATAGTCAGCTCCTTCCGCCATTGACAACCCGGCTGTAAACAACAACACAGTTGCATCAGCTAATGAACATATTACTTAAATAGTAAAACCATCTCTATTACTTAAACAATAAAACTCTCTCTCTCTCTCTCTCTCTCTCTCTCTCTCTCTCTCTCTCTCTCTCTCTCTCTCTCTCTCTCTCTGTCACACCACACACACACACACACACACACACACACACACACACACACACACACACACACACACACACACACACAAACACACACACAACGTAACATATAAACATCATTGTATTACACACACACACACACACACACACACACACACACACAACACACACACACAACACACACACACACACACACACACACACACACACACACACACACACACACACACACACACAAAACACAACACACACACACACACACACACACCACACGCGCGCGCGCACGTAACTTATATAACATCGCTTGTATTACAGACGAACACACACATGCAGAGAGATAAAATTATTGAAGAGAGAGAGAGAGAGAGAGGAGAGAGAGAAGAGAGAGAGAGAGAGGAGAGAGGAGAGGAAGAGAGAAGAGAGAGAGAGAGACTTGACTTGACTTGACTTGACTTGACTTGACTTGACTTGACTTGACTTATTCTTTTATATAGAGGATAATGGAATAAGCACTCATGTGCTTTTTTTTACATGAAGTCCCCGTGTGCATGCAGTTTTGTAAATATCATCTGTTCCCACCGGCACACGATGGCCTACTCTTACGAAAAGCGGAACAGGATTTAACATGTGCGCAAGATGTTCTGCGCGCGTTCGCACACGGGGCCTCGGTTTAAAGTCTCATCCGAAGGACTTGTGGGGAGAATGGAGTCAGCACTGATGTTAACTCCAGGAGAAAAATCTCCTCGACCGGATTCGAACCCGGGTCGTCAAATTGCCAGCGAAATGTTCTGACCACGAGGCTATCCGTCCCCCGAGAGAGAGAGGGAGAGAGAGAGAGTGAAACTGAGACAGAGACAGTGACAGAAAAATAAAATATCATTACCTTTTGAGATAAATGCGATGAAAAATGGCTGGAAAATCCAACTGGGAAAGTGTGTTGCTTCTTCAACTGAAAATCGCAAAACGGGAAGAAAGCTGCTGTGTCCAGAAAATCGTCCCTAGTAGTGGGAACCAAATTAAGGAGCCATTCCCACGCTGGAAATGTTGATAGTACCAACCGGACAGGTGCCAGATGCACATCTCTCAACACCAAGTTTACACTAGCAGACCGCCGACGCTCCCTGCTACAAGTCGGTATCTTGCACTTGCTATGTTTTGACCTGTGGGAAGAGATGAGTCATCAAGAAAACTTGTTTGCTATAACTCCGTAACTTCAGAATCTGAGTTCTAGCAGTACTCTGCCAGGCAAATGCGTGCTTTTCTGTCACTGCTATAAGTCAGGATAGCAAGATACGTACATTTAGCTCCCACACTTGTCTGTTGCCCGGTAAAACAAAGCGAACTATAAGTCTGGAACTTAACTTAAGTAATTCTTGCTGTCAAAAGAACCCGGGATATAAGATAATTGATTTAGGTTTTAATTAATAACTCTATCAATTTTACTAAAAACGAAAATCTGACATCGCCACCGGAAAGAGCAAGTCCAAATCTATCAGAAGAGCATAAAATCTCAAAATTGAAAAAAAATCGAGTTACTGACTTCTAGCAGTCAGCCCTCGAAATGATGTCGATATAATCATGTCTTAGATCCATGGACTACGTTGACATCTACTATGTCAAACCATACAACCGGATGGGGCCTTACGTCATAGGCATGCTCGCTGGCTACTTCCTGTACCGCAACAACTGCAAACTGCGCATTCATTGGGTGAGGATTCTGATTCTGTGTGTGTGTTTTGGGTGTGTGTGTGTGTGTGTGTTTGTGTGTGTGTGGCTTTGTTTTTGTTTGTTTGTTTGTTGTGTTGTTTGTTTTGTGTTGTTTGTTTGTTGGATTTGGGGGGGGGGGGGGGGTGTCATTCCTAGGCTAGAGGTTCAAGGCTCACCAATGGTGAGATTTTGCCTATGCGACCATTTTTGTCCAACAGGAAGCCGCATTCCAACTTCGGGGATGTATGCTGGGTATGTTCATATTTCCACAATTCACTGAAAGCTGAGATGAATTTGCAGGACCTTTGACGTGCATAGTTGGTATTCTGCATGTGTGTTTATATTAGTAATGACAGTGATAATAATAATAATGGTAGTCGCAATAAGAAGAAGAACAGTAGTAATGATGATGATGATCATCATCATCTAATCATAATCATAATTGATAATAATAACAATGATAGTAATAATAACAGCACTACTAATACTACTAATAATGATAATAATAATAATAATAATAATAATAATAATAATAATAATAATAATAATAATAATAATAATAATAATGGTTATAATATAATGATAATTAAAATAATAATGATAAATGGAATTTGTATACGCGAAGAAAATTAATGCTCTGGTAGGTCTGTTGTTAAAGTTGACCTGGGAGATAGTAAAAAAGAAAATCATCTCCCTTAATTCACCAGTCCCTGCCAAGATTCCAACACAATAATTTTCTTTTCTCACAGCTGGTCAACTTGGCCATATGGGCCGTGGCCACAGCCAGTGCCTTGGCCGTGTTGTACGGCCTGTACGAGTCTTCTAACGGCCACCCAGTGACGGTGCCTGTGGCCGCTTTCTATAACGCCGTCAACAGACAGGTGTGGGGGCCTGCGTTGCCTGGGTCGTCGTCGCCTGTGTCACTGGCAACGGCGGTGAGTGGGGACATTTTGGGTACCCTGTTGAAATGTTGTCTCCCTGGCGGCTTTTGTTTGTTTTTTGTGTTGTTTGTTTTTTTGTGTTGTTGTTGTGTTTTTTGGAGGAGGGGTGAGCAGGGGTGGGGTGGGGGATGTTTGTGTAGGGGGATGAGGTGGGGTGGGGTGTGGATGAGGGGTGTGTGTGTGTGTATGTGTGTGTGTTTACTTAACACCAATAGTGTCCTTCATCGGCTAACTTCATTCATTCATTTATTCATTCATTCATTCATTCATCATTCATCATTCATCATTCATCATTCATCCATTCATCCAACCATCCATCCATCCATCCATCCATCCATCCATCCATCCATCCATCCATCTACCCATTTACTCATTCATTCACTCACTCTATGGTAAACTCTATTGTTGTTTTGTATGTATGTGTGTGCGCTTGCGTTTGCGTGTGTATGCGCACGAGTGTATGTGTGCGTGTGTGTGTGTGTGTGTGTGTGGTGCGTGCGTGTGCATGTGCATGCGTCTGTGTGTATGCGCACGCGTGTGTGTGCGTCTGTGTGTGCGTCTGTGTCTGTATGTGTCTGTATGTATCTGTGTCTGTACGTACTGCACGCACATGCGTGTGCATGCATGCGTGCGTGCTTGTATACGTGATTGTTTCAAAATTGGAAAAAACTACAGGTATGGTCAACTCTATCTTGTCGTGGCGTGCTCTGGTGCCTCTCAGTCGGCTGACGTATTGCACCTACCTATTACACCTGATGGTGCTTGACCTGTTTCTGAACAATGCCCGTAATCCTTTCTACCTGAACGACCTGAACCAGGTGAGGTGGGGATGGTGGTGGTGGTGGTGAGGGTGGGGGTGAGGGTGGGGATGGTGGTGATGGTGGTGGTGTGGGGGTGGTGGTGGTGGTGGTGGTGGTGGTGGTGGTGGTGGTGGTGGGTGGGGGGGTGTGGTGGTGGTGTGGTGTGTGGTGAAGGTGGTGGTGATGGTGGTGGTGGTGATGTTGATGGTGGTGATGGTGATGGTGATGATGGTGATGGTGATGGTGATGATGATGATGATGATGATGATGATGATGATGATGATGATGATGATAGTGGGGGTGGTAGTGGTGGTGTTGATAATAATGATTACGACACCACATTGTCCTTCCAACTTCTCCCTCGAACCTCCTACCAGGAAGGCTCTGACCCAAACTCACCACAGGCACAGAAGTGTATGGGGAAACCCAATTTGAGGTTACCATGAGACCAGAGCAACAGGAGCTAATCAGCAACAATTTTTATTATTGCGTGATGATCAGTGACGATGAGGACGATATAATGATGCCGCTGCTATGGAAGTGCATGTGCTTTGAGACTACTTGACAGGGCTGTACTCTATACTTACTGTCATAATATATCCCGGCGTCAACCGGGCCCGAGAGATAACAGACACCTGTAGTGTTGGTCAGGTAACTTTGAGCAACTCTCTCAAACTCGCATCCGTAAAGCGAACGAAGTCCAACGGTGTGATCCCAGTCTTCCAAAATGAACCCGTAACAAACTGGCTCTACATAGGAGCCGGACGGAATCCGACCCCCCCCCCCCCCCCCCAACCTTATAACTCTTAAGGGATACGAACCTGCGACCTTGCATGCCTTAATTTATCTATGATGCTAACAACCACTGCACCATGGGTGTTGTTAGTGTCTTCTCTACCAGTTTATTCATCAAAAATGTTCACTTTAAATTTCTCTTATTTTTGTCTCTCAGGTGATACTGTATTTGGGGATTCTGGTGTCCTCCTCTGCAGTGGCCTTTGTGGCCTCTTTGGCCTTCGAGGCTCCCATGATGGGCCTGGAGAAAGCCTTTCTGAGGAGGCCCTCTGCCTCCAAGACAGACAACAAACGTGGATGATGACGATGACGATGATGGTGATGATGATAGTGAGAATGATGGTGAGGATTGAGGATGATAGTGAGGAAGATGGTGAGGAGGAGGATGACTATGATAATGACGATCGCGATGGTGATGGTGATGATGATGATGACGATCACGATGGAGGTGATGATGACGATGACGATCACGATGGAGGTGATGATGACGATGACGATCACGATGGAGGTGATGATGATGATGATGACGATCACGATGGAGGTGATGATGATGATGACGATCACGATGGAGGTGATGATGATGATGACGATCACGATGGAGGTGACGATTATGGCAATCACGATGGAGGTGACGATGATGACAATCACGATGGAGGTGACGATGATGACAATCACGATGGAGGTGACGATGATGACAATCACGATGGAGGTGACGATGATGACAATCACGATGGAGGTGACGATGATGACAATCACGATGGAGGTGACGATGATGACGGTCACGATGGAGGTGGTGATGATGACGATCACGATGATGATGCCGATGATGGTGGTGCTGGTGCTTAACTCAGCGGCTGATCTTACGCAATCGTGTGTGTTGTATCTTGATGCAAAATCGATGATTTTTGTCTTTTTATATAGCTTCTATTATATTTTTTTTCTTGTTTTTGGTATGGTATGTTTTTGTAAGAGGAGGTGTTTTTTTTTATAAATTGTAGGTGTACGAACGACCAAGATAATAATTATGTGATGTGTTACGGTGGACATGCAGGATCTTGCGATGGCAAAGACAATGCATATGATGATTGTCATGAATCTTTGGTGGCAGTGTTATCCACAGCATCAGTAACTTATGTCGTAGAATGGATGTGTGTGCGGATGAATTTTTTTTAAGTAAGCTCAAGATGTGAGTAACGTTGATTCTTTGTCCCTTTTTGAAAAAAAAAGAGGGTGGGGGGTGGGAGGAGGAGGCTTTCAGGGTTTTGTAGAGATTTTTGTGTTTATTAAATGATTTTTTAAAATAGGGATTGTTTATATTGGATAAGTATTTGATATAAGGAGTAGGGATGGTGAGGTTTTGAACTTATGTTACCTTGTTGGAGTTTGTTTGTCTGTCTTTGGTGCGCTGATTGTTGTCATTATCGCTTTAAAGTGTGTTCGGTAATTGATTCTATTATTTGTTGCTTAGGTTATGGGTTTTTAAAAAATAAAAAAAAGTTTTGTTTCTTTGAATCTGTGTTGTTTTTTTCTTTCTGTAATCTGATTTTCCATGAATCAGTCTGTTTATATGCCTGCTTTTTTCTGCCGGCCGGCCTGTCTTGTCTTTCTCTTTCTAAAGATCTAATATCAAAACTGAAAACTGCTGATTTTTTAATCAATTATTTTATTTACTAATGTATTCACGAGGCGAAAAAGTAGTGGAGGAAAACAAGTGCAAGTACACACTTACAACTTCTGTATGTATGTATGTATGTATGTATGTATGTATGTATGTATGTATGTATGTATGTATGTATGTATGTATGTATGTATGTATGTATGTATGTATGTATGTATGTATGTATGTATGTATGTTGTGTGTGTGTGTGTGTGTGTGTGTTGTGTGTGTGTGTGTGTGTGTGTGTGTGTGTGTGTGTGTGTGTGTGTTATGTATGTATGTATGTCTATGCATTTATTTATTTACTTATTTATTTATTCATTTATTTCCTTAATAGTTTGTTTTCTTATTGATTTATCAATGGATTTATTTCTAAATAATTGATTACTTAAAAATTAGCGAGGAAACTTGTTAAAACAGCTGATACCCACTTGACTATGTACCTTTTTTATATAAATTTGCAAATACCGAAACACCTTTGTACATAACAGGTTTTCAAAAAGGGAGGGAGAGGACATGGGCGCCGCCCTCAATATGCTGGCCCCTAGAGAAGCTGAGGTCTGATGCCTCGGCTCTCCTACGACCGCCTAGGTTATGGGACACCTTTACCTTTGTTTTTGTTTTTTACCGACGACAGACAAAATTATTTTGCTGTCTGGGCGTACAACAAACACGCAGACGTATGTTCGATTTTGTTTTGTGCTAATCTGTACACACACACACACGAACATCATCTTTTAGAGATTAGCACACGCTTTCCCACGCGTACAAATATCTTCCCTCACATTATCATACCCACATAGAGACGGTTCATTCATCGAAACTCCCCCCCCCCCCCCAACTTTAAAAACGACCGGACGCTACAATCGCATAAGTAGGGGACAGAATAACAACAACAAAAAGTCGAGATGAAGTTCTCAAACAGTAGCACTATCGAGGTGACCGGTCACAATAAACTGATAGCCCACGTCTGAAATGGTATCAGTAGCTATTTTGGAGAACACAACACCATCTTCCTCATATTATCACTTCTTCACTTGAACTGAACAACAGGAAGCCACAGATATCAAAAGCCACACTTCAGAGGTCATCTTTCAATGGGTGAACTTTTTTTTTTTAGCCCGTCATTTTAGGTAGGTCACCGCAAAACTGAGAGATTTTTTGTGATATTTTTTTATTGTGTGGTTATCATTACATGAGGGGGAAAAAATCACCGAAAGGTTTAAGTTTTTGTTTTGTTAAAGCTTTGTATCAAAGTTCAGGATCAGTGGTATAGTATTTTCTCATGGTTCATATCGATCTATTTATTTTTTTGTTCCTCCTTCCCTAGAGCCCCGAGGTTTACCAATAGTAAGATTTTACGTATGAAACTATTTGTTCTGGGCCCCCACCATAAAGGTAGCCGCATTCCAACTCCGGGGATGATGTCTAAACATGACACTGGTATGCATGCATTTTTTTGTAAAAATGTCATTAATTCCCACCAGCACGCAATTAATGGCCTGCTCTTCCAAAAGGTGGAACAGGTTTTAAAGTGCACACAAGATGTTCTGCTTACAGTCATGGTACTGGAAGAAAAAGCACTTTTCCCTGCAATGTTGTGGGGGTCCAGGGGGCATTACCCCCTGGCGGGGTCAAGAAGCTGAAGGTTTTTCAACAATTCTAGCCTGTTTAAAGGCCTCTCCTTGAACTAATTTCTGTTTTCATACTAAGCAATTTCTGCCCTAAAATAAGCTCTCCAAGTATGACTTTTTTCTGTCATTTCTTCAATCCAAACGAGGTTCTATATACCTAAGTAATCACATAGCAAAACGAAGTACATTTCTAGTTAAAATTAATGTGCACTAATGCAGATAGAGGAAGAAAGAGAAAGAAAGGACAGACACAAACTGACAGAAAAACAGAGAGAGAGAGGAGAGGTGGGGGTAGGTGTGTATGTGTGTAAGAGAGAGGGAGAGGTGGAGAAAGAAAAGAGAGAGAGAGAGGAGAGAGAGAGAGAGAGAGAGAGAGAGAGAGAGAGAGAGAGAGGAGAGAGAGAGAGAGAGAGAGAGAGAGAGAGAGAGTGTGTGTGTGTGTGTGTGTGTGTGTGTTTGTGTGTGTGTGTGTGTGGAGAGAGAGAGAGAGAGAGAGAGAGAGAGAGAGAGAGAGAGAGAGAGAGAGAGAGAGAGAACACTGAACACTGAACACTGAACACTGAACACTGAACTGATTTAATGTACATTGGCCATGGACCACAATACATTTCTTGGGCTTGGGATGGAACAAAGGGTTCATTCGTATCATAGGCAAGGCAAATGCACAAAAGGTATAGATTCATGCTGATCAAAAGAAGAAAAACACACATTATTCTAAATCATGATTATGAATCTAACATGAAACAAAACCAAATCACAGAAACATAATTTCTAGGGAAAATTGTGGAAATCATGCATATCAATTACGTAACGAATCATAAAAGTTTTCAAAATACATCCTGAATTAGCATTTTCTTTCTTTTATTGATAGAATGAAAAACATATCTAGACAAACTGTGCCTGTACTCATCATTTGTTCCACTGAACAGATCGTGCAATGGTACATTGATACATTTACTTAAGAATCTTTCTCTCAAGTCATGGTATACGTAACATTCCCATAAAAAGTGAGCTTCATTTTCAACTTTCGTTTTACAGAAGGGACACATTTTTTCTCGATTATTCTCACTATATCTATATACATTATTATTAAGGGGTAGAAACATTAAATCTGGCTTGAGTAATTGCGACTCGAAAGCAGTAGACATCAATAGAGTTTATATACTCCTCTTTTACAAAAATACTTTTAAATGATCTGTAATTTTCATACCTCTCTTTATCTCTTATAGTCCCCTCCCATTCTTGAATGAACATATCTATTAATCTTTGTTTAAACATACGTAAGAAAAGTTTTACATCCCCAACACCTTGTTGCATCCAAACTATGTTAAAACCCGTTTCACACAAAATTTCTCTTATTTTGGAAATCCAGCAGTATTTACCATTTCTATCTAACTCTAACAGCATGCAGTAAGCATTATATGGTATTCTATTCTGATCCATTTGCAATAGTTTTAACCAGTATCTAATGGTTCTTGAGAGAGAGAGAGAGAGAGAGAGAGAGAGAGAGAGAGAGAGAGAGAGAGAGAGAGAGAGGAGAGAGAGAGAGAGAGAGAGAGAGAGAGAGAGACAGCCAGTGTTAAAAAAAAGAAAAAGCTGGTCGGCCTGCTGATTGTAATGTAAACATTGCACTCTGACCCCATACACCACTGAAGTGGAGCAGCCAGTGAAATTCCCACCCCCACCCCCTTCCCTCTTCCTACCATCCCTCTTCACCCTTCTCTGCCTTATTATAGTAGGCCTACAGCTGCAACCGACACCCTTCTGTCGACAGATACCTAGTAAACTGGTGATGTAAAGAAGAGAAGGGAAGTACTGGGCATGGAAGCCTTACGTCCTATCCCTTGACTGGTTCTCTGTGGGTTTCGTGGGTTTTGTTATTTTTCTTTTTTCTTTTTTTTTTTCTTTTTCGGGGATTTCCCCTAATTGGTGGAGATGTACCATGCCTGGCTAAGCACAGGGGACTTAGGTTTATATAGCCTCATCCCAATGACTTTTGAGGAAATGGAGTGGGAGGGAACTGATGTTAACTCCAAAAGAAAAATCCCCTCAAACAGGTGTCTCGGTGGTAGCTTAAACCTGAGATCAATCCCGGGCCATCTGATCGCAAGGACAAGCTCAAACCACCAGATTATCCCATCCCACCAGATTATCCCATCCCACCAGATTATCCCATCCTCTCCTATCAATCCATTATCAATAGTGATCCTCACTGCTCCACCAATCCTGGAGGCCCCATCAGGACTTTCACCTGGTTTAGAGCTAAACAATCAACAGTGGGAATGTATTCATCAGGACTTTCACCTGGTTTAGAGCTAAACAATCAACAGTGGGAATGTATTCATCAGGACTTTCACCTGGTTTAGAGCTAAACAATCAACAGTGGGAATGTATTCATCAGGACTTTCACCTGGTTTAGAGCTAAACAATCAACAGTGGGAATGTATTCATCAGGACTTTCACCTGGTTTAGAGCTAAACAATCAACAGTGGGAATGTATTCATCAGGACTTTCACCTGGTTTAGAGCTAAACAATCAACAGTGGGAATGTATTCATCAGGACTTTCACCTGGTTTAGAGCTAAACAATCAACAGTGGGAATGTATTCATCAGGACTTTCACCTGGTTTAGAGCTAAACAATCAACAGTGGGAATGTATTCATCAGGACTTTCACCTGGTTTAGAGCTTAACAATCAACAGTGGGAATGTATTCATCAGGACTTTCACTTGGTTTAGAGCTGAACAATCAAAATTATTGTGAATGTATTCATCAGGACTTTCACCTGGTTTAGAGCTGAACAATCAAACTTATTGTGAATGTATTCATCAGGACTTTCACCTGGTTTAGAGCTTAACAATCAACAGTGGGAATGTATTCATCAGGACTTTCACTTGGTTTAGAGCTGAACAATCAAAATTATTGTGAATGTATTCATCAGGACTTTCACCTGGTTTAGAGCTGACAAAATCAACATTGGGAATTCATTCATCAGGACTTTCACCTGGTTTAAAGCTAAACAATCAAAATAAATTATAAATTTATCTACAAACCATGGGTTGGAGAGTCTAGTGGTTAGAGTGTTGAGCTCACGATCTGACAGCCAGGGTTCAAGCGACACAGAAGCACCCCTCCAGAGTTTTCCTAGTGAAGTTAACATCAGTACTGACTCTACTCCCCTGAAAGTTCTTCAAATGAGACCATAATCCCATGTACAAACGCACAGGTACATTGTGCGCACACCTCAAAACCTGTTGTGCCTTTTCGGAAGAGTAAGCCATTCGGCAGTAGAAATAGATGACTAAAATTTTTTTTAAAAACCCAAAGCATGGCCACTGATGTCGTGTTTAAACATCATCCCAGAAGTCGGAATGTGGCTGCCTTAATGGAGGAAAAAAAAAGGTCCGATAAGCAAACTCTCACCCTTGATGAACCTCGGAGCTGAGAAACGAAAAAAGAGAAAGAATAATTGTTCAGACTCCTCGTCTTAAAAGTACATGGCCAAATCTAAGAGTCTTAAATACTACACCAGAGTGGCTGTCACAGGATACAAAAAGATACGATAAGAACAATGTGAAACGATAGATATTAGAATATTACAACATCCCCTACAGGTGACGGGATAGCTCAGAGGTCAGAGTCCTCCCTCTCCCCAGGCTAAGGTTAAGGGGTTAAGCATAGTTATCTCGCTAATGTGTGACCGTTTGTGCTCCTTGTCTTCAGCACAGTCCCCCAGTTCACCTAGCTGTCAACATATACCTGCTTTCTTTAGGGTCAGGGGAAGATAAAACAGCAAGGGAGGGGAGATGGGCGCCGCCCTCAACATGCTGGCCCCTAGAGAAGCTGAACTGAGGGGTCTCTGACACCTAGCCAACGACTGCAGAGGCTATGGAACACATTCATCTCTTTTTCTATATACCAGAAGGAAAGAGTCATACTGTAATGATGAAATCTTGTCAAAGTCAGAGACGCATTGATATACAAGTCATTACAAAACTTTTTTAAAAAATTACCCAGTTGATCATCCAGTTGGAACTGAAATCAGCTGGGAAAGAGAGAGAGAGAGAGAGAGAGAGAGAGAGAGAGAGAGAGAGAGAGAGAGAGAGAGAGAGAGAGAGAGAGAGAGAGAGAGAGAGAGAGAGAGAGAGAGAGAGAGAGGGATAGAGAGAAGAGAGAGAGACATACAAACAGACAGGGACAGAGACAGAGAGATAGACAGACAGACAGACAAATGCAGAGAGAGAGAGAGACACGAGACAGAGACAGACAGACAGAGACAGAAATACAGACAGAAATACAGACAGACAGACAGACAGACAGACAGACAGACAGACAGACAAATGCAAAGAAGTAGAAAAACTGGACACACAGAAAGAAAGGCAAAGAGAGACGAAGAGGTATGAAAACAGAGTAAAAGGAATGTAGAAACTAACATTTTTTAATTGAGCAAACAAAACTGGAAAAGAAAAAAGAAGAAGAAAGAAAGAAACAAGCAAATCACCAACCAAACGGGCAAATACAGTTTTATCAATAAAGGATAAAACACTATAAAGGGATTGACAAAATACGACAAGACTCCGACACATAACCAGGCACCATCAGAATTAAACGAGAAAAAAAATCTTTTTATTTTTAGTCTCTTCCCTACTGTCAATTCACATCGAGACTGAAAACACTAACTAACCATTTTCAGTCAAACAAAACCTAACAAAGATCGAACGCAGGAAACCTTAGCGGGAGATAGCAATCCTATTCTGTCTATACCTCTGGCCAATCATTCACACTCTCATCAAAATCATGTGACCGAAAGTGACACGCATTTAAAACATTCATGTCGACCCCTCAAGCACATTACATACTCTCGCGTACAAACGAAGAAGATAAAACGAAATCTTTTCTCCTCCAACTTCGCTTCAGTGTCCTGTCTGGATATTTTTCGATTGTTATTTGATCTTCTTGTCTTAGTTATTGAGCAATAGTTTATAGTATTGACTATATTCGCACCAAACTCAAGAAGCATCTGTTGCAGTGTTGTTAAGTTGGACAATTTTGTGGAGACATTGTTTTTATGCTTGTTGTTTTGTTGAGATTGTTTTGAACATTATTTTTTAGCTGGAGTGTGTCAATATGGCCAATTTTGCTTCGGGAACATGGAATTTGTCACATTCTGAAAACCTGGATGAATATATGAAAGCTGTGGGTAAGCATATTGATGTCAGATTTGTTTATCCGCCTGCTTGGTTGGTTGGTTGATTAGTTGGTTGGTTGGCTGGTTCGTTGACTGGTTGGTTGGTTGGTTGGTTGATTGGCTGGTTGGTTGGTTAGTTGTTGGTTGGTTGATTGGTTGGTTGGCTGGTTCGTTGACTGGTTGGTTGGTTGGTTAGTTGATTGGTTGATAGGTTGGTTGGCCGGTTGGCTGGTGGTTGGCCGGTAGGCTGGTTTTAAACCATTGATTTCTGTATTGTAGGTTGCAGCTGTGTTGTATTTAGTTTGTATCGGTATTTTTATACCACTTATAAGTCACGGCAAATTTCTCTGCGTGAAATTCGGGCTGCTCTCTCCAGGGAGAGCGCGTCACCACAAGAGCAGCGCCACCCATTATCTATTTCTTTTTCTTGTCTGAATATGCATTTGCATTCCTATCAGGACGGCTTTTTAAAATAGTTTTTGCTAGGGACAAAGCTCTAGTTGCCACGAGTTCTTTTACGTGCGCTGAATGCGTTTAGCACACTGGATCTCGGTTTATTGTCTTTTCTGAAAGACTAACACCCAGACCACCACTCAAGGTCTAGTGGATGGGGCCAGACTTTTGGGTCATACGGGGTTCAAACTCACACTTTAGTTTTCTATGCAGGTAAGTACATCTAGACCACAGATCTAGGGCTGTATCTCACAACAGTGCATCACAGGATGCTCATTTTGAACCACACAAGTTTGTATTGAAAAAAGAATTGATAGGTTTAATGACAGTTCTGCTTCATTTTTCTGAAGATTCTTAATTCTCGTGTTGATATCTCAGTTACATTCTCTTATGTGAGGTCAGTTTGTCTAACATTCACACATTCAAGCAGCAATTTACCAAGAATGCTGCCTAGCGCACCGTAGCACTTTTTTTTCCTGTTTCGTGAGCCAGAAACAACAGTGAATTGCTAGAGGGGATCAGAGGTCGTAAGATTTGTAATAAGAATACGAGAAGAAGAAAAGTAAGCTGTGCCGATTATTCTTTTGCAACACGAAAAATGTTTGCAATGAGTTGTATGTTAATGAAAAAATGGCACTGCAGTTGTTTCAAAAAAGATGATTATGATCAAGCTCTCAAGATATTGTAACGTCTCTTTCTAGGTGAGCTTGCTTTTGAATGGTTTATCTATCTCTTTATGTCTTGCATTTTTGCTTTTAAACAGTATGATAATCTAAGCTTTCTTGACTGTGATTAGTTTAGATTAATCTTGTCATTTTGCGTGTATAATTATTTATCACTTATTACCATCTTGTGTCAAAAAGGTGAAAATTTAATAATATTGACGTGGTCTTGTTTTGTTCTTATGACTTTCTAGGATGCTTTTGTAGTTTCCTTGCTGTAATTGGTAGTTGGTATTAGTCTTTGTGTTTGTGGGCATGGTGGGTATGTTTCCGAATTATGTTTTATGTATTCTATTTGAAAATTTAAAAAAAACCCATGATATTGACAAACACAATTTACATTGACAAAAAAAGAAAGCCATACTAGATCTTACATTCTCATTGGGTGTTTCCAACCTCCAGGTGTTGGATTTCTGGGCCGGAAGATGGCAGCGACTGTGTCTCCAACACAGGAGATTTCTGTAGAGGGAGACAACTGGACCATCAAGACGATCACTGCCCTGCGCACTTCAGTCTTACAATTTAAACTGAACACACCTTTCGATGAGGATACTGTGGACGGAAGAAAAACTAAGGTACTTATTTTGAGAAGATATTTTAATGGAAAGAATATAATTTATCATGAAAGTAAAGGTAAAGGTAAATGTGCCCAATAACCCAGGTGGTCGTAGGGGAGCGAGGCATCAGAGACCTCAGCTTCTCTAGGGGCAAGCATGTTTGAGGGCGGCGCCCATCTCCTCCCCCTCGCTGCTTTACCTTCCCTGACCCTGAAGAGGGCAGGTACCCATTTACAGCTAGGTGAACTGGGGGAATTATACTGAAGCCAAGTCGAGCAATCGGTCACCCATCCAACTGGTAACCACGCTCGACGCTGCTTAATTTGGCTGGGGGAAAGCGAGTGCTCTGACCACAGAGCTATCCCAGTCATAAATCTCAATGGTCTTGATTTTTATTCTATCTTGTTTAAAGATAACGGGGCGGAATAGCTCAGTAGTGGTCAGAGCACTAGCTTTCTCCCCCAGCCAATGTTAAGCAGCATCGAGTGTAGGTACCAATAATTATTTAAGATGATGAAAAGGAAAACTTTAGTTTTATCAACACTTAGTGTCAAAATACAAATCAGGGTTTAAATTAAGCACAATATTCAATTGAAAATGTTCACACATTTTTTTTTTTTTGTCCTCGGCTAGAGTTCCGAGGTTCACCAACGGTGAGATTTTGCATAAGCGACCTTTCACCCACAACGGAGGTAGCTGCATTCTGACTTCGGGAATGACGCATAAACCAGTATGCAGGCCGTTTTGTAAATTTTGTCAGCCGTTCCCATTGGCACGCAAAGGCCTACTCTTCCAAAAGGCAGAACGGGTTTAAATATGTGGGTAATATGATCTTTGTGTGTTTGCACACGGGACCTCGGTTTATAATGACATCCAAAAGACTTTTGGAGAAGTGGGGTCGGCACTGATGTTAGCTCCAAGGGAAAAAACATCCCCTCAAACAGGTATCTTGGTGATGACGCGAACTCGAGCATTCAGATCGCGAGTTCAGCGTTCTGACGACTAGGCTATCCCCCCTGCACACACAACACACACACACACACACACACACACACACACACACACACACACACACACACACACACACACACAAGACACACAGACACACAGACACACACACACACACACACACACACACACACACACACACACACACATACACACACACACACATATCCAGCTTCAAATCATTCACACATAGTGAAATAGCACTTTCGCCTTAAGGGGGGAGGGCTTATTAGCTGAGAGAAGAAAAATGATAAAATCACAATTTAGGAATAGAAAGAACTTGCGAATACGCAACACACCCAACCATTGCAAGTTTAGTTTTGCCCCCCCCCCCCCCCCCCCCCCCCCCCCCCTCCCCTCTCTTTTTAAGGGGTGAAATGATTTGGCCGGTTACAGACTCAAACTTCCTGAACATCTTGCGCACACGTTAAATCATGTCACGCTTTTCGTAAGAGTAGGCCATTGTGTGCCGGTGGGAATAGATGGCAAAATTTACAAAACTGCATGCACACGGAGACTGGATGTAAAAACGCACATGAGTGTTTATTCCATTTTTATCGATATAAAAGAATAAAAATAAAATACATGTCTGAAGACGGCATGGATTTGCACCAAATAACATTAAGTCAATGATGATGGTGATTTTGACAAGACGATGATAATGGTGATGATAATGATGGATGATGGATGATGGATGATGGATGATGATGATGATGATGATGATGATGATGATGATGATGATGATGATGATGATGATAATGATGATGATTAAGAGGAGAATAGCAAGGATAATGGTTGCACGGAAGTTGTTACATCCCTACTGCTACTACTATAACAACTATTATTAGTCTTCTACTACTACTACTACTACTACTACTACTACTACTACTACTACTACTACTACTACTACTACTACTACTACTACTACTACTATGCTGCTGCTGCTGCTGCTGCTGCTGCCGCCGCCGCCGTTACTACTATGCTGCTGCTGCTGCTGCTGCTGCTGCTGCTACTACTACTACTACTACTACTACTACTACTACTACTACTACTACTACTACTACTACTGCTACTGCTGCTGCTGCTGTTACTACTACTACTACTACTACTACTACTACTACTACTACTACTACTACTACTACTACTACTACTACTACTGCTACTGCTGCTGCTGCTGTTACTACTACTACTACTACTACTACTACTACTACTACTACTACTACTACTACTACTAACTACTACTACTACTGCTACTGCTGCTGCTGTTGCTACTACTACTACTACTACTACTACTACTACTACTACTACTACTACTACTACTACTACTACTACTATGCTGCTGCTGCTGCTGCTGCCGCCGCCGTTACTACTATGCTGCTGCTGCTGCTGCTGCTGCTGCTACTACTACTACTACTACTACTACTACTACTACTACTACTACTACTGCTGCTGCTGCTACTGCTGCTGCTGCTGCTGCTACTACTACTACTACTACTGCTGCTGCTGCTACTACTACTACTCCTCCTACTACTACTACTTCTGCTACTACTGCTACTACTGTTGTTATTACTCACACTTATACTGCAGTTGATAATGATGAACCATGATAATGATAATAATAATACTTATGATGATGGTAACAATAATGATAACAAAGGTAATAATTAAGATAATATCACAAACGTTAATAAAAATGTAAAAAATCATCATGACTATACTACTTGCCTGTATAGTTATGATAATTTCTCTTTTTTATTTAGTTTATTTATTTGATACCACTTTATGTCACAGTAGATTACTCTGCGTGAAATTCGGGCTGCTCTCCCCGGGGAGAGCACGTCGCCACAAGTGCAGAGCCATCCATTCTTTTTCCTGTCTGCAAATGTATTTGATTCCCTATCAGAGTGACCTTTTTCTACAGAATTTTGCCAGGGACAACCCTCGTGTTGCATTGGGTTCTTTTACGTGCGCTAAATAATGATGTGTAACACACTGGACCTCGGTTTATCGTCTCATCCGAATGACTAGCACCCAGATCACCACTCATGGTCTAATGGATGGGGGAGAAAGTTTTGGGTCCAAACGGGACTCAAACCACCGTACACCCTGACCTGGACTTTTTGCTTTCCAGGCAGGCGCGTTACTTCTAGACCATCGATCCACCCATGATAGCAATGATGATGATGAAGATGATGATGATAATAATAATAATAATGATAATAATGATGATGATAATAATAATATGTCCAGAGCCTTGTACAGCTGGAGGGCCAGCAGTTGGTTCAGGAGCAGAAGGGAAATCCAGATTCGGTCGTGACACGGTGTTTTTGATGGAAACAATTTGACCATGGTAAGTAAGTGTTGACACTATGAGTGTGTGTGAGACAGAGAGAGAAAAAAACACAAGAAAGAAGTTATTTTTACCAAGAACTCATTTCCACCGTTATCCAAGATGCTCTCTTAACTGAAAAATAAAGCCTGAAATATAACGAGCTTACATGTAGACACACTGGCTCGTTTGGTCAAAGGATATGTATGTTATTGACAAGATAATGATATCGATACTGGTTTAAATTCAGTAAGTATGTACGTCTTAAAGCAGGCTAGATATGTTTTATACCGACAAATCGTACCCACATTAAAATGAGCTTATATTTTGTCCTGCGGGTTTTCCATTTGTTTTAACTGAAAGCTTCTTTTTTATAGATGGAGTATTTAAGTTTGCATAGATGCGTAAGTAATAATGTTTTTGGTTCAAAATAATTAAAGACACCCAGGTGATGGGGTGATAAAGAGATTACTTCCCATACGATCAGAAAGCGTTTGTGTTGTCTAGCTGAAAACCACCAACCAAAGAAACAGAGCCTCTCACAATTTTCTGGTGTTTCCCGATTTAGAAACAAGGGGTGCACTCGCACTTTTTCTACATCATGGGAGGTAATTATTAAGGCCCTGTCATATCATGCATGACTGAATGGATAGCTAAAATGGATGGAAGGATAAATGGATGGATGGATGGACGGGAGGATGGATGGATGGATGAATGAATGGATAAATGGATGGGTGGTTGAATGGATGGGTGGATGAATGGATGGATGGATGGATGGATGGATGGATGGATGGAAGGATGATTGGATGGATGATCGGATGGATGGATATTGATAGCTAGGTAGGGAGAGAAGTAGATCGGTATTTATTTGATTATATATTTATTTCATTTTATATTTATTTGATTATGTATTTATTTGATTCTAGATTTCTTTCTTTCTCCATTCATTTTTTTTTTCAATGTTTATTTTGCAGACACTGACAGCCAAAGGTGTGACAGCAACACGTGTGTATCAAAAACAAGCAGACACGAAATGACAGCTGTAATTAAAAAAACACGAATGAAAAATAAACTTACCAAACAAAGGAAAAAATTGCTTAGAAGAATATAGTCTTTGTGTGTGTGTGTGTGTGTGTGTGTGTGTGTGTGTGTCTGTCTGTCTGTGTGTGTGTGTGTGTGTGTGTGTGTGGTGCTCACTCCTCTCTCTGTGTCTCCGTCTGTCTGTCTCTGTCTTTACGGAACTGTTATGATTAATTTGAATTTTTTTTGTTTATTAATGGTGGCAGGATGGTGTTTTCAGTTGCTTGAGTCGTTATGTTTTCGTGCAAACTTGCGTTTTTGCCTGTTTTATCATTTGTTGGGTTTTCCCCCTGTGTGTGTGTGTGTGTGCTTGTTATTATTCTGTTATTGTTTTTTTCTGCTTTTGTTTGTTTGTTGCTGTCGTTGTTTAAGTTAGTGTTTGGTTGTTGTTTTCATCTATCATGATGTTATCCCTGATAAGGGCGGGGATTGGATGTAAAAAAAAAAGCACACAGGTGCATATTTATTATCGCCAAAATAAGATAATTTGATTCTCTCTCTCTCTCTCTCTCTCTCTCTCTCTCTCTCTCTCTCTCTCTCTCTCTCTCTCTCTCTCTCCCTCTGCCACCACCCTCTCGCTCTACCCCCTCTCTTTCTTATCATCGTTGATTCAGACATTACCAAATGGGGAGAAACACATACATGTAAAATTATGGAACACACCAGAGAGATCAAAATCCAGTTCAATCCAATCTTTATAAAGTTTATTTCCAGGATAATGAATACGATCAAACTTTTTACATCCAGTCCCCATCCTTTATCAGGATTAGCACCATGATTAATACACACGCACGCACGCACACACACACACACACACACACATACACACACACGAACGCACGCGCGCGCGCACGAGTGAGAGAGAGGGAGAGAGAGAGAGGGAGAGAGAGAGAGGAAGGGAGGGAGGGAGGGAGAACTCGGAACTTATTTAATGTAAGTCGGCCATTGGGCCATAATACAATACAATAAAAAGAACAGGAAAACTATAATGCATGTAGGCAGATAGATACGATGGGAGAGAGGTAGGTAGGTTGGTAGGTAGGTAGGTAGGTAGGTAGGTAGGTAGGTGAGTAGGTCGGGAGGCAGGTAGGTAGATAGGTAAGTATGTAGATAGGTATGTAGGGAGGGAGGCAGAAAGATGGATAGATATATAGATAGGTAGGTAGGTAGGTAGGTAGGAAGGTAGGTAAGTAGATAAAGCAGACTAGGTAGATAGGTAGATAAATAGATGAGTAGGTAGGCAGATGTATTCTAGTTGAAGCAGTCCGCGATACACAGATCAAAATACGAACAACAAATCTTTATTATTTCAAAAACAGAGAAATTCATTTGGATAGTCAGCCATACATTATAACGAAAATGAAGCGAAAAAAAAAGTTTTAAAAAGTAATGCTTCTCAGTGCAGTATCACTTATCACAGACAATGTTCTTATTGTTTTCATGCTATAAAAATATGTTTATTAACACACATCCACATCTGCTGTACATACACATATGTACAAAAGCTCACATAGAAAAAAAAGAAGTTATGTGCGCGTGCACACACACACACACACATACACACACACACACGCATGCACACACACACATCGAATTTATTCCTCAGATCTTTTGGGGGAATATAGAAGATGTAAAATAACATACGACACGACAAGAAACGTTAAAGAACCCACGACAACAAAGAATAAGTCACAACATTCGAAATAACCAAACTA
The DNA here is from genome assembly GCA_030674155.1 of Stramonita haemastoma. Taxonomy (NCBI): domain Eukaryota; kingdom Metazoa; phylum Mollusca; class Gastropoda; order Neogastropoda; family Muricidae; genus Stramonita; species Stramonita haemastoma. Next base: position 19,834,346 of record CM060340.1, read on the forward strand.
CATTACAGCCATGCTTACATTAATCACAGAAAAAAACACAACTTTCATTTATCTTGTTTCCTCCTTTATAATCACATCAGAATTTATCTTAATTTTGAACAAATGTCAATCATTGTCCTTCAAATGATACGATAGACCGATAGTCTGTATACTGCACGCCTATAGTGAACGTTAAAGAACCCACGACAAGACAGAAGAAATAAGAAGTCACGAGAGGTTAACTCTTCCAGCAAAAGAAATAGTAAAGAACGCTAAAAAAAACAAAAACCACGACACAAAAAATATGAGGCGACAGGTAAAATCTTGCAGAAAAAGAAATCTTAGGGAACGTTAAAGAACCCACGACAAGAAAGAAAACAGAGTAAGCCGTGACAGCTAAAATGTTACATTCAAATCTTACGGGACGTTAAAGAACCCGCGACAAGAAAGAATAAATCCAGTGTGTACCTACAGTCTCACCGTGATTTCCAGGTGGGATGAGTGAAATAGAGTACATATTTATCTATTCTGAGCGACCCCTAGGATGTTAAGCTTGGGAACGTACAACAACAACCTGATAAAATATGTATTTTTTTATATTGAGAATGCAATCCAGGTTAAAGCAATACGGTACAAAACAATTAATAAGAACACAGTTATCTTTTTTGTAACTCAACACAACATGACCAATGAATATTACCACGCAAATGCAGAGCACCGCAACACAATATCATACAACATCGCAAATACTATTCAACACAACATGACACAGCACAATTGACCATTCTTATGATTGACAGGAGATTGAAAATTCATTTTTAAACCAGTTCAATACTTTCAACAACACACACAAGTCTGACTACACACACACACACACACACACACACACACACACACACACACACACATACACACACACACACACACACACACACACACACACACACACACACACACACACACACACACCTCTCTCTCTCGACAATTTTGTATATTCTATGTTGATATGTACATAAAATGAAAAGACAGTGTACTTGGAAACAAGACAAGAAAACAATTTATACACAGAGGAGCACCTAGTTTATATATATATTCATATCTTATTGCAAAGAATAAAAAAAAAAATAATATAAGGACGCAAGAATATGCACGCATCATCACATCACACTGTATCAATGTTCTAGATAAATGCTATCATTTGTGTGTGCACAATCAAGTGACTTTTTGAACGTCGAGCATGCAAGATAGATAAAAAAAAAAAATTCATTGCATACGCATGATATCGCAAATTAACACACACACACACACACACACACACACACACACACACACACACACACACACACACACACACACACACACTCTCTCTCTCTCTCTCTCTCTCTCTCTCTCCTCTCTCTCTCTCTTCTCTCTCTCTCTCTCTCTCTCTCTCTCTCTCTCTCTCTCTCTCTCTCTCTCTCTCTCTCTCTCTCTCTCTCTCTCTCTGTGAAATATACAAAAGATATTGTCACTATCAGAAAACAAAGAGATTGTGAGCCAACTGGCTTTCACAACAAAATTTGTGAACTCTGAAATATTCAACTTATCAGGGACTTCAGTTCTTTATGAAATTGTTTAATCTAACTACACTGGTGAATGTTGTTTTCCGAAAAAAAATAGACAAACATTTTACTGTTAAAAAATTCGAGACACGAGCATTTCGAAAATAACAGAGGACATTTTTTTTTCTCAGAACAATAAATAAGCTGTACGGACGTGTTCAAGAACAATTCTCTCCTAATAGAAAACTTTCTTCCCCCTTACGGACTTTGTAAAAAGCCTTTTATTCCTTTAAAAAAAAATGTTCAGCCAGTTTTTTTTCAAAATGACGAAAGACTGTAACATTTAAAATATTATGTACAAGGCAAAGAAAAAAATGGGGATGCTGGAGGGAATAAGATGGCATGATTAATTACACAAGTAATTACCCCATGCATCAAAAATTGCAACAACAATAACAACAACAAAACTCTACCCAAATCACAACAATAACAAAGCAACAACAACAACAACAAAACAGCGAACACGTTGCACAAAGGCAGGAGGACCCTGTTCGTTGACTCAAGCCGACCGGGGTGACGTCATCCACGAAGCCCCTCATGACGTCACAGGCCTGAGTGTCGTCAGCACGCTTTTGATCTTTCTCTTCTCTTTCTCCTTGTCCTTGAAGTCTGTGTGACCGGTCACCAACTCGCTGCAAAAGAGAGGAGGAGGAAACGAGTGTGACACAGTGTTTGACAATGTCCAGGTAACTTTCAAGTTTCTCAATACTTATTCAGTATCAGAGTTTAAAATAATTTTCACCAAAAGCATTGCTATCATACACGTTGAGCAGACACATAATTTTCTTACAAAACAAAGCTCAATCTCGCAACTGTGTTGTTGTTTTTTTGAAGCGGACACATTATTTCTTACAAAACAAAAATCAATCTCGCGACATTTTTTTTTTTTTACCAAAATAGAAATAACCGCCAAAGCCATTTTAGCCACGCAAAAAACGTCACTAAAGCATTTCTTCTGAAAAGTGGAAGCGAAATAAGGGAACTAACTTGTGTAGGAAAAATCAAGCCAGTTTTGTGCCTTTATGTGAAAAAAAAAATCTACGATGATGTTGATGTCGGACTGACTCATTTCTCTTATTACATGCAACTTTTCTTGTTGTTCTCTCACTTTCATCACTTTAGATACCTTTATACTTCCTCAAAGTACATGAGTACATTGCCAACCATTTCTTCTTCTCTTCTTCTTCTTCTTCATATCATTATTATTATTACATTATCATTTTTATTTTATACCACTTTATGTCACAGCAGATTTCTCTGCGTGAAATTCGGGCGGCTCTACCTGGGAAGATCGTGTCGCCACACGTGCAGCGCCACCCATTATTTTTTTTCATTTTCCTGCCTGAAACTGTATTTGTATCCCTCTCAAAGTGGCCTTTTTCTACAGATTTTTTTCCAGGGACAACCCTCTTGCTGCCGTGGGTTCTTTTACGTGCGCTAAATAATGATGTGTGCCACACATGACCTCGGTTTTTCGTCTCATCCGAAAGACTAGCACCCATATCACAACTCATGGTCGACCAGAAATAAGTGGACCCACAATTCAGTTTTTGTGTAGGAATTCAAAGATCTCACCTGTAGTTGATTTCTCCATCGCCGTCTTTGTCCAATTCGTCCAGTAGTAAGTCCACTTCATCTTCCAGGAGAGGGATGCTCGCATCCTTCAAGAACACAAGAACTCGTGTGAGCGCACAAACAAACGCACTCACTTAGGCAGACAGACAGACATTCAGACTCAGACAGAGACAAGTACACAGACACAGACACACACAACTACAGACACAGACCCACACAGACCCACACAGACCCACACAGACCCACACAGACCCACACACACATACACACACACATCCACGCACTTCCCCTCCCTTCCTGCCCTCCCTTCGCTCAACACCGACACTCACAACCCCTACCACCACCCTTACCACTACCACCACCCTTACCACTACCACCACAACCACCCCCAACCCCCCTCTTCCCCCCCAACCCCCCTCTCTCCCCCCCCCCTCACACACACACACTCACCCGAAGCCCTTGCCGAAAGTGATCTCGGGTGATGCTCATGGTGCCCTCTTTGTCAAACTTGTTGAAGAAGTCGACAATGCGCAGTTGGTTCTTCTCGATGTAAGCCATCAGTTTCACCATGGGGTGGATTCGAACCCGGGGTCTGGGGGGAGCCACGGTTCCCCCGTGGCTGACCTTCAGGTGAGGCAGCTGTTCCTTGACTTGCTGGTAGATCTTCTCGAAGTCCTGATTGACTAGAATGTCCTGGAAGAATGTTTTTGTGGGAAGGAGTGAGTGTTTGGTGATTTAGAGAGGGTTTGATTTAGAGAAGGTTTTTTGTTTACTTGATTTTAATGTAGAGTCACTAATCTCATCTTTTCTTAGCCTAGTTTTGGAATTTTTTTTTACATCGATGTTCTCGTTTTGTCTTTTAGTGGACAAAATTATTAAATCTTACAAGAGCGAAAACGTATATGAACACAACACCCAAGTTTTGAGTAGAAAATGTTTGTTGTTCATTTAAAACCTTCTTCAGGTTAAAAGATTGGCTAACTGACAATATAAAGAACAAAAAAAAACACGAACCTATTTACACAATTAAACAATTCTGTTTAAACATTGAAAATTACTCATGTAAAAAAGCACACCCTGCCTCACATATGCAGCATCGGCTGTAAAAATATTAATGTTTTGGAGTTTACAAAAATAACAACAACAAATAAAACCCACCCCCTAAAATAATTAAACAAGCAAATAAAAACTTTGGAAAATGAAGGGGAGACAAAAAGGTACACAACAAGACCAAAGGGACGATAATTCTACACGATTAGTACTATAACACATTTGAAGCACTGTCGGAGAAAAAAGAACAACAATAAAACGGAAAAAAAAACTAGTCTTAGAGAAAAAAAAAAAAAAAAGAAAGAAAAGAAAAAAAATAGAAAAAGAAAAAATGAAACTTTGAAATTTGTGACGCTCCACCACGAAATGAGTCGCTTAGCACATTACCCATATTTGCACTAGGAGCCATTAAAGGCAGATGAGGGTCAAGTTGTCAATGTTGAGATTTTAATCAATTATTAAACTAAGTCCGTTTATCTACCTTATAATAAAATTTCAAGGCATGATTTTTATTCCTTTTGCTTTTAAATGTGATTTGAAAATACCCAAGCCCTCATTCTGACAACCTTTTTAGAATACGAATTCGCCCGTTTCTCATTTTGTCACATCCTGCAGTCTATCATTTCAATTTGTAATAACTTTGCACAGAATTGTCTGATTTTCGATCTGTTTTTTTGATTGGATAGCCATTTTATTGCAGATTAATAGCTTGTCAATAACTAAAAATTGACGTCTGGTGCAATGCGACTCCTTATGTGGTGGAGCGTCACATTTGTCTATAAGGTCATGGGGAGACTCATTCATCAAAAGATGAACGAAGTGAGACGCACAGACAGACAGAAAAGCAGACAGACAAACTGGCAGACAGATAGACAAACTGGCAAGCTGATAGACGGACAGACATACAGACGGACCGACAGACAGATAAGGTGGTAGACATATAGATAAACAGAGAGACTGGCAAGCTGATAGACAAACACACACTCAGAAAAGATAGACAGACACACACTCAGAAAAGCTAACTCACAGAAAAATCCATTTCCGTCAAAACACAGTTGGGATTTTTCAAGATGGCGGCACAGATCCCCCAGCATCCCGCGCTCTGCATGGGATTCTTCCCCATCTGAGACATCATCACCGTCACCGTCACCATCGTCATCATGATCATAGTTATCGTTATAATCATCACCATCGTCGTCATCGTCATCATAATTATCGTCGTCGTCATCATCGTCATCATCATGATCATCGTCATAGGCATCATCATCATCTTCATAGTCGTCACCGAAATTATCTTTTAATTTCTAAGTCGTTTTCATGCCATCACTTGTCACTATCACTATCGTCATTATTATTGTCTTTATCATTGTCACTGTCGTCATCCTCGTCAAGACTGCTACTAACGTTGTCGTTTTATTTTTCATCAATATCATCATCTATTGTGCCATTATTGTTTTCATCGATCACTGGCGCCGTCGTGTAAAGCAGTCATCATTATCAACATCTTTCATAACATCTGGCGATCTTCTCTTTTTTTTGAAGAGTTATAAGATAAAATACAAGGTAAGAATTAAAAGATGCAGTGAAGTGTATCATACACGCGCACGAGAGATAATTACTCACACACACACACACACACACACACACACACACACACACACACACACACACACACACACACACACACACACACACACTCGCACACACAAATGCATTGCTTATTTAATGTACCATCTGGGAGTAAAAATTTTGACTTTAGCACACACACACACACACACACACACACACACACACACACACACACACACACACACACACACACACACACACACACCACTCTCTCTCTCTCTCTCTCTCTCTCTCTCTCTCTCTCTCTCTCTCTCTCATCACAGAGCAACACCTTAAAACAATAAAACCTACAATAGACTTTACTAACTGTTACCTTTAGGACTCGTAGTGTCTCATTCACGCTCAGTCCTTTCCCGATCAGTACCGCTCCCTCCGTGTTAATTCGGTTATTCCTGAAAGAAAATTTCCCCCATACTTTAATGTTTGTACACTACTGGGAAGATAGATAGATAGATAGATAGATAGATAGATAGATAGATAGATAGATAGATAGATAGATAGATAGATAGATAGATAGATAGACAGACAGACAGACAGACAGACAGACAGACAGATAGACAGACAGACAGACAGACAGACAGACAGACAGACAGACAGAAAAAAAACTTTTTTTTGCCAACAATTGATGTAGCCATATTCTGACCTCGATGATGAAGTCTACACATGACACGAGTGTGCATGCGTTTTTAATATTTTTAA
>CM060340.1:19848378-19863378 GCA_030674155.1 Stramonita haemastoma
GCATGCCAGAGGCGGCCAGCCCGTGGTGCTTCATGTACAGCTGTTGGTCGTCCATGTGCCGCAGAAAATAGGACGTGGGGATCACCCCCAGCCGTTTGCACTCCTCCAGATACACTGTCTTCCCGCTCCGGTCAAAGGGAGGGGGAGTTTCTGTAATGATGAGGATAATGAGGATAATGATGGTAAAGATAATGATGATGCAAGCCAATAACGATGATAACCGTAAATGTGTTCTAAATATAGACACACGACGCTACGATTGGTGGTTCCGATCGTACGGGAAGTCATCTAGTTACCGCCCTGTCGCAATAAGGTAAAGATAAAGGTGTCCCATAACCTAGGCGGTCGTAGGGGAGTGGGGTATCAGAGACCTCAGCTTCTCTAGGGCCAGCATGATTATTGAGGGCGGCGCCCATCTCCTCTCCCTTGCTGCTATACCTTCCCTGACCCTAAAGAGGGCAGGTGCCCATTGCCAGCTGGGTGAACTGGGGAGAACGTACTGAAGCCAAGGCGCGCAAACGGTCACACACAGAATTGCAAAGAAGAAGAAGAATTGCAAAGAAGAAGAAGAATTGCAAAGAAGAAGAAGAATTACAAAGAAGAAGAAGAATTACAAAGAAGAAGAAGAATTACAAAGAAGAAGAAGAATTACAAAGGAGAAGAAGAAGAAGAAGAAGAAGAAGAAGAAGAAGAAGAAGAAGAAGAAGAAGAAGAAGAAGAAGAAGAAGAAGAAGAAGAAGAAGATAATGATACTATAACAACGATTATAGAAACGCCAACATAAACAGGAGATTTAATCATTGCGGATGTGACAACCCTGATAAGGCCTCTGTGGTCGGCGGGGCTATAAACAATACTGATTGGATTGGATGGATTGGCAACTTCTGCTGATACTACTACTTCTATTTCCATCGTCTACTGCTATCACAAAATAACCACAACCATCACCACCATCATCACTACAACTACGACTAGCTCGACTACTACTATTCCCCCCTACTTTTCCTCCTTTTCCTCTCCCCCAATTACCACCACACCACCACCACCGCCACCGCCACCACCACCATCATCATCACATCATCAATACTATTATGATCATGGCAACTCATCTATCTACACCACCACGTCACGCACACAAATATAACCACACATCACCACCATCACACTACAACACACTACTCACTCTATCCCCTACTTCTCCTTTTCCTCCTCCCCCATTACCACCAGCACCACCACCCCGCCACCGCCACCACCACATCAATCATCACATCATCATTAATCCATCAATATCATCATCATCACCACCCCACCACCACCACCACCACCACCCACCACCACCAGCCACCCCCCTTACTACAACTACTGACCCTCTCGCTCCAGATCCGTATCCCATCCCTGTCATCCGTGAGATCCGGTCCTAAGAGATCCAGATCCGAGGATAGTCTGGCTTTGATCTGGTCCTCCCAGTCACTCCCGCTTGTGGAGCTGGCCCCTCTCTCCCTGAGTGGACCGTGCGCTGTTTGCCTGCGACCTGCGACTGCTGGGCCGGCTTAATGTCTGAAAAGAGGGTGGAAGGGTTACAAAATATGATGGAATTTTTTTTGGTCGTGCCTCAGTTAAGCTCCGGGTTTCTAATGATCAAAGTCAGAATTATATTTCAGATGGTACTTGAGTAAGCAACAATTTTTTTCATCAAGCATTATCTAGCAAAAATATCAAAACAAAACAAAACAAAAAACCCTATAAAAAAAAACCCATTTAAACAAAAAAAAAACAGACGAACTAACAAAAATGAGGTGAGGTTTTGTGTGTGCGACTGTTTTTTTTTTTTTTGCCCACCATTAATTAAGGTAGCCGCATTCCTATTTCAGGGCTGGTGTCTAAACACGACAACTGTGTGTTTGCGTTTTTTTGAAAATTTGTCATGCGTTTCTACCAGTACACTCTTCTCAAAGGCGAAACGGGTTTTCAACATGTGCACAAGATGTTCTGCATGCGTTCGTACAAGGGGCTTCGGTTTACGGTCTCACCCGAAGGAATGCATAGTAGAATAAAATGGGATATGATAGCCCAATGAAATACAAAGCTGCACTCTAACAAAAAAAAAGGTAAAAAAGGGGTAAAAGTGTCCCGTTATGTGTGGTCTAGGGGAGCGAGGTGTCAGAGACCTCAGCTTCTCTAGGAGCCAGCATGTTGAGGGCGGCGCCCATGTCCTCTCCCTCACTGCTTTACCTTCCCTAACCCTAAAGAGGGCAGGTACCCATTTACAGCTGGGTGAAAAAAGCAACAATAAAAACAAACAATGACAAACAAACAAGTGTCACCAAAAATCAACTACAAAATTACCCCCCCCCCCCCCCCCAACTTTTTTCAAGTCTATGTTTTCAGGCTATTTGTAAAACAATTGCCACTGTACCCATAACACTTCGTAGCCTACTTACCCGACCCCGTTTGCCAAGAAATTCATATAGAAAACAGTCGACCAGTGGAGGGAGGGGGTGTGGGGTTAAAATAGCCTAGTGGTTAGAGCATTGAACTCGTGATCTGATAGCCAGGTTTCGAACCTCCACCGTAACGGCCGTTTGAGATTTTCCCTCAGGAATTTACATCTGTACCAACTCCACTCTGCCGAAAGTCTTTCGCATCAGACTTTAAAACGAGGTTCCGTGTGCGAACGCGCGCAGAACATCTTACGCACACGTTAAAAACCGTTCCACCTTCCGAAAGAGTAGGCCATTGCATGCCAGTAAGAACAGATGACAAAAGTTCAAAAACGCTTGCACACTAGTGTGGTGTTTAAACAACAACCCTGAAGTCGAAATGCGGCTACCTTAATGGTAGCTAAAAAAAAAGAAAAAAAGAAGTATACGCAAAATCTCATCATCGGTAAACATCGGAGCTCTAACCAAGGAAGAGCCTCCACCCCCCCCCCCCTCTCCATCGACCCCACCCCTCCCCCCCAAAAAAAAAAAAGAAGAAAAAAAAAACAAGAGGGAAAAATCAGCTCTGCGTTCCGTGTTTTATAACTGACAGCAAATGGAACCATTTTGTTTAAAATCTATACAGAGTACAGTTTAACGTGGCATTTTGCTATCTCCAACATATTATCTTACAATCACATAATTTTCAAGCACTGGTCAAGATCTAATTTGGAGTGAAAGTTTTTCAAAGTTAAATTAGTGAGTAAAAAAAAAAACACAACCTCAGATGCATGTTTGGCATTATTGCGTTTCCATAATTCACCAAAAATTATCGCGTTCGCCAAAAAAAATTATCACATTAACGCGTTCCCATAATTCACCAAACACTAACAAATTATAAGATCTTTAACGTGCAATCCTCAACTTTTACTTTAATGGAGAAGGCCACCCACAGGCCTACATAAAGTGACCCAGAGAGACAGTAAAAACAAAAAAGAAATCTCCAAATAGCCTTCCAGGCGCCACCAGGATTTAAACCAGCGACCCGTAACTTCCCAAACCATTAGGATTTCAAAGCCTGTCACCTTATTTTTTCAGCCGTTCCCGTCTTTTACGACAAGACAAGACGAAATACGGTGTGTCGTAAAAGTGTTTTAATGACCAGGACAGCATTACGGCTTAATCCACTCTCCGCCTTGATTTTTTTTTTCTCTCTCTCGTCTTAAGTTGAATTGACTTGGCCTTTTTTTTCTTCATTGAGAAGTGGTTTGGGGGACTACACTGAATTTCTGTTGTTGGCAAGTTGACCCCGGCAGATCTAAAACCTCTCGAGGCGTCCAATATTAGAGCGAAAACGCACATACGGACAGACAGACAGACAGAGAGACAGACAGACACACACACACACACATACACACGCGCGCGCATTCCCCCCCCACCCCCACATACACACACTCACTCTCTCCATCTCTCTCTCAAACACACACATACACACACATATACACACACAGACGTCTAGACACGCACGCACGCACTCACTTACACACACACACACACACACACACACACACACACACACACACACACACACACACACACACACCGTCTAATATCACAATTTGTGAATAGACGTTAAATGAATTTGAACACACACACACACACACACACACACACACACACACACACACACACACACACACACACCGCGCGCGCGCGCGCGCGCGCGCGCACAAAATACTGTAATAAATAGCAATAGCAGTGGTAGTTGCTGTTGTTGTGGTGGTAGTTGTTGCTGTTTTATTATTACTAACATCACAATTATGATGATGATGAGTATCATTATTGCTGTTTTTGTTGTTGTTGTTGTTGTTGTAGGTGTTATTTTTGTCTTCTAAACGAAAAACGCATTACTTAAATAGAAGATACTTACATCTTAAACTATAATTATATCAAAACCAGAAACGGGAACAAAAATGACACTCAAACTTATGCATGACGTTGATCAGTCATTGTAGGCTTAGCACAATACTTTTAATCCGTCAAGTCAGTGTGGCGCTCAGTTGGACTCCAAACTCCAGACTGAAGACTAGTTTATAGCTCAGTGGTCAGAGCACTCGCTTTTCCCCAGTCAAGTTAAGCAGCGTCGAGTGTGGTTACCAGCTGGATGGGTGACCGTTTGTGCGGCTTGGCTTCAGTACAGTCCCCCCAGTTCACCCAGCTGTAAATGGGTACCTTCCCTCTTTACGGTCAGGGAAGGTAAAGCAGCGAGGGAGAGGAGATAGGCGCCGCCCTCAATATGCTAGCCCCTAGAGAAGCTGAGGTCTCTGATGCCTCGCTCCCCTACGACCGTCTAGGTTATGGGACACCTTTACCTTTACCCTTTTATGAAAAATTCCAAGTGGCGCATGTAAGGATCTTTCCAAGCACAGCACACAGTAACAATAGTTACATTATTAAACAACACACAGAATGAGTTAATGCTACATGACCTTACACTAAAAAACAAGCTCTTTCAATGATGAAGCAAACACAGGATGAGAATATAGCATAATCTACACGAGATTGCAAAGACACCGATTATTGTCCAACTTTACATTATTTTTTACGCTTTTTTCTCTTTTCACCCCCTCCCCCCCCCCCCAACTTTTTCTCATAAAAAAACAAGTAGAGTTGTTCAGAAAACCTATACAGGCAATGGAGAGCGACGCGTCAGAGACCTTAGCTTCTCCAGGGGCCAGCATATTGAGGGAGGTGCCCATTTCCTCTCCCTCGCTGCTTTACCTTCCCTATCCGTAAAGAGATCAGGTACCCATTAACAACAGTTGGGTAAAGTGAAAGGACAGTACAAAAGCCAAGGTGCGTGAATGGTCACCCATCCACTTGATAACCAGGCTCAACGCTGCTTAACATGGGCTTAGGAGAGAGAGAGAGTGCTCCGATCACTGAGCTATCTCGTCCTGTCCCTTAAAAATTACACACATATTTCTTTCATACCTTTGCTCTTTCTGACCACACCACAACCCCAGCCCACCCTTTACCAGTTTTCTTTCTGTAGAGTTCCTCTCCACACTGTGTTAACCCAAACTATTTCTGCTTCATACACACACGTGGACATTATACACACACGTGTGAGCATACACATACACACACTGTGTGTTGCACGCGTGCGTAAGCACATGCACACACACTCCTGTACACACACACACACATACACTTTCTCTCACCTCTCCTCCCTCTCTCCTGTCCAACATCACTCCTCCACTCTCTCTCTCTCTCTCTCTCTCTCTCTCTCTCTCTCTCTCTCTCCTTCTCCTCTCCCTCTCCTCACACACACACACACACACACACACACACACACCTAATCACACACACCAACACACACCACACACACACACACACACACACACACACACACACACACACACAACTATCACACACACAAATACACACACACACACTCCTCTCCACACAACACACATACACACACACACTCCTGTCACACACACACACACACACACACACACACACACACCAACACACACACACACAACCTCCTCTCTCTCCCCACACACACACACACACACACACACACACACACACACACACACACACACACACACACACACACACACACACACAGGGTACAAAACAAAAGAAACCCATAGTATTGTAGACATGATAATAGAGAGCTCTCAGCCTAAGATCGATTCAGGCAGACATGATTTATGGGACTGTTATTCCAGACCCCAGAGTAAGAACGGAAAAAATACCGTCTGGTCCACTTTGGTAGTCAGATTTGAACTGTCAATGGGGTTCTCAGTGATTATGCTGATTGTCTGTTCGTCTGACTGCTTGCTGCCTATCTGTCTGTCTGTCTGTCTGTCTGTCTGTCTGTCTGTCTGTCTGTCTGTCTGTATGTATGTATGTCTGTGCCTGCCTGCCTGCCTGTCTGCCTGCCTGACGCTGCCTGCCTGACTGCTGCCTGCCTGTCTGTCTGTCTGTCTGTCTGTCGTCTGTCTGCCTGCCTGACCTGTCTGTCTGTCTGTCTGTCTGTCTGTCTGTCTGTCTGGCCAGCTCTCAGGTTCAAAACGGTCAGTGTCTTTCAAAGTTTTAAATACACTTAGAATAAATACATGTGTGTATAAACACATGCATACATACGTGCATGCACGCACGCGCGCGCACACGCACACACACACTCCTCTCTCTCACACACACACTCCTGTCACTCACACACACACACACACACACACACACACACACACACAACACACACACACACACACACACACACGCAAAACACCACACGCGCGCGCGCGCGCGCGCGCACACACAGAGTGTACAAACAAAAAGAAACCCCATAGCACTCTTAGACATGATAACAAAACTCTTGTCTTAGATCGAATCGGGCGGTCAAGATTGATTGCAAAGTTGGTTCTCACCTGAGAGTAAGAATAAAAACACTGTCTGGTCCACTCCTGTCGTCAGATTTGAACTGTCATCGGTGTTCGAAGTGGTCAGCTAATCCGTCAGTCTGTCTGTCTGTCTGTCTGTCTATGTGCATGTGTGTCTTTATCCATTCTAGTACACTCATGTGCATAAGCATACACAAAACGCCTTTGCCCAAAAACACACACATGCATGCACACCACGCATTCACACACACACACTTAGATATGAATACACACATGCATACACACACAGGTATGCATGCACACATGTTCACCCACCCATACTCATCCACCCACATAGAGGGGGGCAACAGTAATTTTTATTGCTTACCCGTTATTGGTATATATTGGTTATTGGTTATTACCAATGGGTGGGTGTGTGGGCGCGCACGCATGTGCGCACGTGTGGCAGGAGATAGCGTGTAAAATATGCTTGTACGCTTGCTCAGCATGTACGCGTACGAGCAAGCACGTGTTTCCATCATTCTATCAGTATATGGAACGTTACCGAGTGTCTTCTTCAGCGGGACACAAACTAAAGAGAGATCAATCAATCAATCAATCAATCAATCAATCAAATTCTTTTATTTCGAGGATAATGAATAAGCTCTCATGTGCCCGCCCTTATCATGGGTAATACAGTATAAAAAGAAACAACCTCTAACTAAATAAAAAAAGAAACAAAACAAAAACAAACATGAAGAGATCCCCCACCCCCTAAAAAAAAACAGAGAGAGAGAGAGAGGGGGGGAGAGAGAGAGAGGGGAGAGAGAGAGAGAGAGAGAGAGAGAGAGAGAGAGAGAGAGAGAGAGAGAGAGAGAGAGAGAGAGAGAGAGAGAGAGAGAGAGAGAGAGAGACAGACAGACAGACAGACAGACAGACAGACAGACAGACAGACAGACAGACCGACAGACAGACAGACCGACAGACCGACAGACAGACATAGACAGACAGACAGAAAGAGACAAACAGACAAACACAGACAGACAGAGACAGACAGAGAGAGTGATAATGATATCGTAGATCTTGAATAAGCCACTTTAGGCTAACACACGATGGCAAATATTGTAAACCTCGATACGAACTGAGTGTCATGTTTCTCTCTTTCGCCCATTATATATAGAGACCTGTGTTGAAAAATGAATGGAGCAAGGGGCCGAAAGAGATGGTGTTTTGAGCTAGTAGTAGACAGAGTGTCACGTTTCGAATCGGATTGATTTTGAGGTCGTGGTTCAAATTTCTGTGACGTTTAGGGGGATTATAAGAGAGAGAGTTCTCTCTGTCTTTGTCTCTGTCTTAGTGTCTGTCTGTCTGTCTGTCTGAGTGTCACTTTCGGATCGGATTGATTTTGAGGTCGTGGTTCGAATTTCTGTGACGTTTGGGGATTATAAGAGAGAGAGAGAGTTGGTCTGTCTCTGTCTGTCTGTGCTAGTGTTTGTCCGTGTCTGTCTGTCAGATGTCCATTCTGTCTGTTGTCTTGTCTCTGTCTTCTTAGTGCGTCTTGTGTCTTGTTGTCTGTAGATGTCCTTTCTGTTGTTGTAGTTCTGTCCTGTTTTTGTCCGTGTCTGTCTGGTCTGACTGTCTTCTTTCTGTCTCTTCTGTCTCTGTCTGCTCTCTGTCTTAGTGTCTTGTCGTGTCTCTCTGTCTGTCTGTCTTCTGTTCTTCTGTCTCTTTCTTCTCTAGTATAGTCTGTCTGTCTGTCTGTCTGTCGTCTTCTGCTGCTCTTCTTCTCTTCTCCCCTCTCTCTCTCTCTCTCTCTCTCTCTCTCTCTCTCTCTCTCTCTTTCGTGTGTTTTTAATTATTCTTTTATTTCTAGGATAATGGAATAGGCACTCATGTGGCTTTTTACATCCAGTGTGTGTGTGTGTATGTGTGTGTGTGTGTGTGTGTGTGTGTGTGTGAGTGTGTGCGCGTGCGTGCGTGCGTGCGTGCGTGCGTGTATGTGTATGTGTGTAAGTGTGTGTACATAAATGAAGTCATATATACACATAAAAGATATCTTATTCCAATTTAGCGTTTGGCGAGCCTCAGAAAAATTCAACATTCCAATATACCCAGCATGCACCAAGGCTCCGGCAGTGCATTGAGACTTGCGCTGGTCACGATAAGCAGACTACGTCAGTCATGCTAAATAGATGTTTTAAGAAATTTCAGGGCGTATAAATGCGACATTTTGCACACAGGTGTTCTATGGAACTAAATCCCTGATAACTGAAGAAGAGAACAAAAACGCTTTTGGAGAGGTAACGAGAAAATTCAAAGGGATGATAAAATAATTCACCAGCAGTACAGAGATATCTTACAAGGTAATGTATGCAAGTTCTGCTGGGCATCATCATCATCATCATCATCATCATCATCATCATCATCATCATCATCATCATCACCACCACCACCACCACCACCACCATCAATGCCGCCACCACCACCACCACTACCACCGCCAATAACATCATCATCATCACCACCATCATTGTCACCATTATCATCACCACCACCATCATCATCATCGTCATCACTATCATCACATCATCATCATCACAACCACCACCACCACCACCACCATGGTTGTCGTCGTCATCGTCGTCGTCATCATCACCACCACCTCCACCACCACCACCACCACCATCACCACCACCTCCTCCTCCTCCTTCTCCTCCTCCTCCTCCTCCTCCTCCTCCTCCTCATCATCATCATCATCATCATCATCATCATCAAAACCATCACTAGATGGTCGTTGGAAATTAATCACGAGTCAATGATGTTAAGTCAAGTGATTTTAAGTCATGTCAGTGACTTTAAGTCAAATCAGCTTTGTAAAATGGAGTCAATGATTGTAAGTCATGTCACTGATTTTCTGTCAAATCAAAGGGGCAGAGGTACAGCCTGGTGGCTTGAGTGATTCACATTGCGCTCGTGATCTGCTGACTCGGGTTCGACTCTCGTTCAAGAGGATTTTTCTACTGTAGTTAACATCAGTGCCGACTCCACTCGCCCCAAAAGTCATGCGGATGAGACTTTAAAGCAAGGTCCCGCATGTGTGCGCACGCAGAACATCTTACGTACAAGTTAAATCCTGTTCCGCTTTTCGGAAGAGTAGGGCATTGTGTGCCGTTGGAAACGGATGACAAAATATACAAAACTGCATACACACGGGGAGTGGATGTTAAAATAAAAAACGTACATGAATGCTTATTCCAATATCCTCGAAATAAAAGAGTGAAATAAAATAAAACAAGAAAAAGATCTTAAGCCAGGTCACTAATATTTACTCAAGCCGGTGTCACACACAAAGCCAAAGGGACTCCATCAATGTTTATTCTAAATCTTTAACATCCCTGTGAACAATTGATGGCTTAAAAATCCCTTCCTACACTTTATATTTTTCCCTATAGGTCTGGTGTTCTTTCTCTGCTCGGTAGTCCGTTAATGCTCTGTTCTAAAGGCTCTCGCTTTCACGGATGGGTAGATGACAGATAAATCTCTGCCTTTTATGGGGCATCAAGATGGATCGTGGTAATACGATCTGGTTTTATTGATCATTTTATTTTGTTAACCTTGACACAGGTGAGTAAGGAGCAATAGGTATGTGAAGCTAGCTAATATGATATACTGTGGGTCTGATAGGTCTCTTTTACTGTATTTTTGGCTTTTTATAAGTGTTTTGTTAATATGTTTTGTAGGGTCATAGAAATGTAGTGCTAGGTCACTTTGGGTTTGATAATGATGGTCTCTGCTTTTGCTCTTTTTTGTTTTGCTTTGTTTGGTTTTGTCGGTTGTGTTTTGCTTTGAAAATTTCGGGAAAAGAGAATTTCAAATGTTTGATTGTTCTCTCTCTCTCTCTTCTCTCTCTCTCTCTCTCTCTCTCTCTCTCTCTCTCTCTCTCTCTAATATATATTGTATATATATTTATATATGTATATGTGTGTGTGCGTGCGCAAAAATATATATGTAGGTATATACATGTCTGTATAGTGTGTTTGTGTATGTGCGTGCGTGCGTGCGTGCGCGCGTGCGTGCGTGCGTGTGTGTGTGTGTATGCGTATGTGTATGTGCGTCCGCGCGTGTGCACGCAGTCAGACTGTCTGTATGTCTTCGTAGTGCAGACTTTTGAAGTTCGATACATGTATACTTCCTTTTAAGTTTTAGCGTCCTTCTCGAAAGAAAGAAGCACTCCGATCTTAAAACACCACTGCACCTGCCGACTCCATTCTACGCGGCAGAGTATTGCCACAGTAAGCAAGAGCGCAAAAGGCAGTGTTTGGTAAACCGGTCTGCACACATTTCTATATAATGAAAGAAGTTTATGGCCGGACCAGCTTTCTTCCATTTATTTATCACATCTGGGTGGGACAGCCTAGTGGTTAGAGCCTTGCGCTCGTAGATCTGACGGCCTGGGTTCGAGCCACCACTGAAGCACCTAGCTGTTCTACGTTTTTTTCCCGCTGGAGTTAACACCAGTACCAACTCCACTTCCCCGAAAGGACCAGCTTTCTTTCATTTATTTATTTATTGTGTGTTTTTGTTTGTATTTTGTATCACTTTAAGTCACGGCAAGATTTCTTTGCGTGAAATTCGGGCTAATGTCCCCTGGAAAGAGCGAGTCGCCACAAGAGCAGCGCCACCCATTCTGGTTTTTTTCTTTTCCTGTCTACAACTGTATTTGTTTCCCTATCAGAGAGGCTTTTTTCCAACAGAATTTTGCCAGGAACAACTCTCTTGTTGCCGAGGGTTCTTTTACATCTGGGCGGAATAGCTTTGTGGTTAGAGCGCTGCGCTCGTGATCTGATGGCCCGGGTTTGAGCCACTAGCCTACTGAAGCTGGAGTTAACACCGGTACAAACTCCACTTCCCCGAAAGTCCTTCAGATGAGACTATAAACCGAGTTCTGAGTACGAATGCTTGCAGAACATCTTACACACTTATTAAACCCCGGTACGCCTTTTGGAAGAGTAGGCTATTTTGTGCCGGTAGGAACGGATGACAACATTTTAAAAATGGATGCACACTAGTGCCATGTTCATACAGCATTCCCGAAGGCGGAATGTGGCTAAAGGTTGGGCAGATAATTGTATAGTGAAATCTCACCATTGGTGAACATTAGAGCTCCAGCCCAAGAACGAAAACTAAAACAAAATGTTACTGTTGGCAAGAGGCCTGTCTACTAAAGTGGGTTTCTATATAATTTTGTCAAAGACAGCTCACTTGTTTCAAACAAATCTTCAAGAATTACTACTATAGGCGGGTTGTTTCAGAGATTGCAATCTATCGACAAATCTAAAAAAGACTAGCATCCAGACCACCATTCATGGTTTGCTCTAAAAGGACCTGAGTAGGTGGACTCGGATTTTGGATGGAATTCAAACCACGAATCCTTAGTTGTTTATACATTTTGTGTAAACCACAGCAAACACACACAGAGTGTATGTATGTATGTATGTATGGTATGTATGTATGTATGTATGTATGTATGTATGTATGTATGTATGTATGTATGTATGTATATGTATATGTATATGTGTATGTGTATATGTATATGTATATGCAAACATATACATACATATCTGACCACACAGCAGTGCACAGAATGTCATTGGTTTAACTTGCACACTGCTACATCTAAAACATTTCCGATCTTTACTTTTTCTCCAGGTGAACATACAACTTCACACAAGCAGGGTTGGTATATTCTTTGGTGTATACATGTATGTCTGGGGAAGCCCCAGGACAGCCAAAAATCTACATGTGCAAAATGAAAATGGAAATGGAACGGCATCAAGTTTGCTCTTATGATTTTATCTCTCTGTCTCTATTTCTGCCTGTATGTCTGTCTGTCTGTTTGTCTATCTGTCTGTCTGTCTGTCTCTCTTCTTTATTTCCTTTTTCCCTCTCTCCCCCATCCCCCTTTTATATCTATCTTTATATATATATATATATTATATACATACATACATACATACATACATACATACATACATACATACATACATACATACATACATACATACATACATATATATTAATAATATGTCAGTGTTGGTAACTCAAGAAAATAACATTGACAGTTTACAACCAGTCTGTATAGCTAACCATACCACACAAAACAATAAACTCTATACTATACCACGCCACTTACCCTTCTCGAAACTTTGGCAGTCTCCTTTTTGTTGTACATAGACAACGAAAGTGTCGACATGCTGGTATTGTCAAGTAAAAAAAAAAAACCAACACAAAAACCAACTGTTGACTAGCCCCGTTGTAATAAAACCAACACAAAAACCAAGAAACAAAACCCAAAACACCGAGAAACAACCGTTGACAAGTAGGCTCCAAGAGAACAATTGAAAGTAAAACTCCCAACGAAAGTTTCACACAGTTTGAGAATGAGACAGTAGAGAGCCCACTAACGCCTCTCTCTTCTATCTTCACGTAGGGGTTTAGCACCCTCCACACAATCGAAGTTGTTCTCCACTGATTTTTCTTTTTCTTCTTTTTCAGCCCCAGGCCGTACCTTATCTCACAAAGATATATATGCAAATCGGTTGTCAGGTTGCAGACGATACACACACACACACACACAGTTTCGAAGCGTCCTCAACGGTGAAACGGTTTTATCTATGACACACCCGAAGTACCGGTATCACTGTATATCTATGCAGACGTCATAAAAGTTTTTAACGGTAGTTTCAGTACTTCATAGTCAAAACTTTTTTGACTTATGTGGGCTTGGAGTAAGGTATTCGTCACCGCTTTTAAAACGATCCTTCTGTCAATATCGACTTCATTGTGTGCATACAAAAGAAAGGATTAAAATTCATACTTTTTTATGTCAGCCTTTTTTCTTTTTTTTTTCTTTTTCAAAACAACTCTACAACCCACGACTGTTCAAAGCAGACGATCTAACATTGGAAACTTTTTTTACCTCCGCGAAAAAAGAAAAGAAAAGAAAAAGAACATATCCTGACTCCTTGAATAGAAGAGTTGTATCCGAAAACTTGGTCTAATGCTTTCAGCAAATCGGCAAACTGTTCGGATCTATAACTGCCAAAGAATGAGCCAGTATGCTACGACTACAAGTGCGCGAGATTGGAATAGACAGTACAATAGACAAGCAAGGCGAGAATCGCTCGGGTAGATTTCTATACCGTTGACTCGGGTCGAAGGTCGCGAGGGTTGGGTATTTGCTGGAATAGTGAAAGGGAGGAGGGAGGGGGTAGGTAGGTGGTGGGTACAGGTGGTGACAAGCAAGGGTAGGTGGGGAATTGTTGAGAAGATGATCCACCAGTTTGCTCTGATCGTGTTCGTGCTGGAGATCGAACTGAGGTCATTTTTATTTCGTGTTGGGGCAAAGTCGAGGGGGTGGTGGTGGGATGGAAGGAAGTAGGTAGGAGATAGGGAGAGGGTAGGAGAGGTGGAAAGTGGGTGGTGGTGGTTGTGGTTGGTGGTGGTGGTGGTTGGTGGTGGTTGTGGTTGGTTGTGGTTGGTTGTGTGTGGTGTGGTGGTGGTGTGTGTGAGAGAGAGAGAGAGAGGGAGGGAGGGAGACAGACAGACAGACAGACAGACAGACAGACAGATTGATTGATTGATTGATTGATTAATTGATTGGTTGGTTGAATGAATTTTATTTTCAGACGGTCAAGGAATAAGCATGACAATTGCTTTTCCAATCTAGCCTTCTATAATGATGCAAACTAGTAAAAGCAAACTAATAACAAAAAAATGAAAAAAAAACACCAAAAAAAAACATAGCATAATTCTGTTTGTAACAACCAATTATGTAACTTAATACTTCATAGCTGGAGAGAGAGAGAGAGAGAGAGAGAGAGAGAGAGAGAGAGAGAGAGAGAGAGAGAGAGAGAGAGAGAGAGAGACAGACAGACAGACAGACAGACAGACAGACAGAAGACAGACAGACAGACAGACAGACAGAAGCAGACAGACAGAGAGTTAGTGTGTGTGTTGCTGCGTTGTTGTAGTTTATATAAAAAAGCAAATACAGACACCACGTATAGTCTTATACATAACAGCAATGGCATGCGAGAAAGATAAAAACAAAAGATACAAAGGACATTTTTTTCTTTTATTCTTGTTTGCTCTCTTTGTGTGTGTATGTATTGAAGATAGACAGA
>CM060340.1:19875878-19878378 GCA_030674155.1 Stramonita haemastoma
TCTTGTTTGAAAACAGTGGTGTGGCAAAAAGTGGATGTGAAAATGCGTGTCAAGATGAAACGATGATTTACATTATCTCTGATAGCTTGCTCACACCTTGTTTAGCCACATGACCTACTTCTCTTTTTTTATATATAATATAGTGTTGTTTATCTTTTGTTGGGAGGGCGAGATAGCTTAGTGGTTAAAGCGTTGCTTTCATGATTTGATGGCCTGGATTCGAGCCACACACCCGTTCGAGGGTGATTCTTCTCTCGGAATTAGCACCAGTACTGACTCCACTCCGAAAAAAGTTTTTCGGGTAAGACTATAAACTGGAGGTCCCGTGTGCAAAGTCTCATTTCAATTTTTGTAGGTAAAGGTGTCCCCCATAACCTATGTGGTTGTTAGGGGAGCGAGGTGTCAGAGACCCCAGCTTCTCTAGGGGCCAGCATGTTGAGGGTGGTGCCCATCTCCTCTCCCTCGCTGCTTTACCTTCCCTGACCCTTAAAGAGGGCAGGTACCCATTTACAGCTGGGTAAACTAGGGGACTGTACTGAAGCCAAGCTAAGGCGCGCAGAACCCTTCACCCATCCACATGGAAACCACATTCAATGCTGCTTAAGCTTAGCTTGGGGGAAAACGAGTGCTCTGACTATTGAGCTATCTTTACACTTCCCCCATACTATTCTGTGTCTCTCCTTTCAAATGCACATTTCTACAGAGACTCGACCCTACACCCTCTGCTACTTCCACATCACACTTTCAACGCTCTAACCATTTGAGCCCTTCCGAACGAACACACACTATTGTAGCATTGTCCCAACAGTTCTTGTGTATCCTTCTCACTATTTGAAACCCAGCGCACTCAGAATACGCGTGTATTATTTTCTGTTCAATATCTACCAATACAAAAACAGAGGCTTTGGTATTGTTGTGTATGCATCGAGCTAGCATGCTAGGTTGGTTTCTGTCGTAGCAAGAATAATAATCATTGTATAGTGTTGAGTCTGGCTTAGCTCAGCTTTCTATTGTGTTGATGTTAAAGGTTTGGTGGGAGAATAAAAAAGGAAAGGAAAGAGGGTGGGATTGTATGGAGATATACATATATATATATATATATATATATATATATATATATATATATATATATATATATATATATATATATATATATATATATATATATATATATATATAAAGTGTGTGTGTGTGTTGATGGGTGGGCGGGAAAGGGTGGGGAAGGGTGGGGGAGGAAGGTTGATGGTTGTGTGTGGGGGGGGGGGGGGAGGGGGGGGGGGGGGAGGGGTGTTGTGTGTGAGGGGGGAAGGTAAATATGTGTGTGTATGTGTGTGTGCGTATGTGTGTGTATGTGTGTGTGTGTGTGCGTGTGTGTGTGCATGTGTGTGTGTGTGTGTGTGATAGGTCAATTAAACGGAAGCATTATGACACACACACACACACACACACACACACACACACACACACACACACACACACACACACACACACACCACACACACACACACACACACACACACACACACACACACCACACAGAGTTCGACTGCATTGATTTCAATGGCAAAAAAGATAATTATGTATTATACTATGTATTATGGCTATGGTTGTACAGTAATATGAAGGAACCAGGTTATGCTAGGTCTCCTTCATGTGGGGGCTTGGTGGCTATCTTGCTGGTGTGAGGGGCTTTATGGTTTATGCAGAAAGGCCTTTAGTTATTGATACTGTCAGGGTGGGTAGTAGAGTAGTATCTTTTTTCTTGGTAACAGAGAAATTATCTATCATAGCTACTGCGTTGTTGTATTGAAGGAGAGATAGAAGGAGGAAGGGGGAAATGGGGGGGAGGGAGAGGGTGAGAGAAGGGAGGAAGAGAAGGAGAGAAGAGAGAGAGAGAAGAGAGAGAGAGAGAGAAGGGGGGAGTGAGGGGAGAGAGGGAGAGAGTGGGAGAAAAAGCGACAGCGACAGTGGGGAGGAGAGAGGAGAGAGAGGAGAAGCGAAGAGAGTGGGAGAGAGAGAGCAGGGGAGAAGAGAGGAGAGAGGAGAGAGAGGGAAGGAAGAACGAGACAGACAGACAGACAGACAGACAATAGGACAACATAAACATACATACATACATACATACATACATACATACATACATACATACATACATACATACATACATACATACATACATACATACATACATACATACATACATACATACATACATACATACATACATACATACATACATACATACATACATACATACATACATACATACTACAGACAGACAGACAGACAGACAGACAGACAGACAGACAGACAGACAGACAGACAGACAGACAGACAGGGACGGAAACATAAGGAGTGCCTGAAAAAGCTAAACAGAGAAACAGAAGTAAATAGTTTTATACTTAAAAACAAGTTGTTGAACACAATTTAGTTTAAACAACAGAAGACAACAACAACAAAACAGCAGCACTACACACACAGACACGTACACACAGACGCG
>CM060340.1:19883378-19898378 GCA_030674155.1 Stramonita haemastoma
TAGCAGCTACCTGACCCAATGATACCTGAATATTCTTACTTATCCAAGACTGAAGCCGCTATGTTTCGATAGCAGTTAATGCACAGTATCCGTTTCCCAGAGAGAGAGAGAGGAGAGAGAGAGAGAGAGAGAGAGAGAGAGAGAGAGAGAGAGAGAGAGAGAGAGAGAGAGAGAGAGAGAGAGACAGACAGACAGACAGACAGACAGACAGACAGACAGACAGACAGACAGACAGACAGATAGAGACAGAGACGGAGAGACAGAGACAGAGAGACAGACAGACAGACAGACAGACAGAGAGACAGAGAGACAGAGAGATAGAGACAGAGACGGAGACGGAGAGACAGAGACAGGGAGACAGACAGACAGACAGACAGACAGACAGACAGAGACAAAATGAGAGAGAGAGACAGAGAGAGACAGAGATAGACAGAGAGACACAGAGGAGAGAGAGAGAGAGGAGAGAGAGACAGACAGACAGAGATCGGTATCCTTTATTCCAAGGGTTACAGATAAGTATTGACATACTCTTTTCATCCGGCCCTTGCCCTGAGAAGGGACAATCCTTGAAAATCATAACTACTAATTTTAGGTAAATGCAAAACGAGAGAGAGAGAGAGACAGAGACAGAGACAGAGACAACGAGAGACAAAGACAGAGAGAGACATTTGGAGAGAGACAGGTACAGAGATACAGACACACAGAGAGTCAGAGACAGAGAGACAGACAAACAGAAAAGAAAGAAGAAAAGAAAGAGAGAGAGAGAAGAGAGAGAGAGAGAGAGAGAGAGAGAGAGAGAGAGAGAGAGAGAGAGAGAGAGAGAGAGAGAGAGAGAGAGAGAAAGAGAGAGAGAGAGAGAGAGAGAGAGAGAGAGAGAGAGAGAGAGAGAGAGAGAAGAGAGAGAGAGAGAGAGAGAGGAGAGAGAGAGAGAGAGAGAGAGGAGAGAGAGGAGAGAGAGAGAGAGAGAGGAGAGAGAGAGAAGAGAGAGAGAGAGAGAGAGGGAGAGAGAGGAGAGAGAGAGAGTGAGAATTATATCTGGGGTAAGTCGGGATTAGGCAAACGGTGTGCGTTGTTTCCTAAATGACCAGTGTGTGCATTCACAATACGTGGGTGAGAGAGGATTATTGCAACCCTTACACACACACACACACACACACACACACACACACACACACACACACACACACACACACACACACACACACACACAAGCAACGCACACACACACACACACACACACACACACACACACACACACACACACACACACACACACACACACACAAGCAACGCACACACACACACACACACAAGCAACGCACACACACACACACACACAGAGGCACACACGTACACACACACACACACACACACACACACACACACACACACACACACACACACACACAACACACACACAGAGGCACACATACACACACACAAGCAACGCACGCACGCATGCACGCACCTAACAGTTCAAGGCAAGTGCATGCTGTAAGTACGTTTAGTTTCTTTCTCTGTGTGTGTGTGTGTGCGTGTGAAGTAGAGAACTGAGGTATCTTGGTAGTGTTCTGTACAGTTTCGAACAAGAGGATTATTCTAGAGAAGCGTTGGAAATACTGTGAGATTGAGATTTAACGGTGAGTGTTCTCTATTACTGTGTTGTGTTGTGTTTTATTGTATTGTTTTTGTATTATTTTTGACGAGGTGACAGCCCCCGATATGGCCTGTGTGGTCGGCGGGGCTATAAACAATATGATTGGATTGGATTCATTGGTATTGTATTGTATTGTATTGTATTGTATTGTATTGTATTGTATTGTGTTGTGTTGTATTGTATTGTGCTGCTTTGTGTTGTGTTGTATTGAATTGTATTGTATTGTGTTGTGTTGTGTTGTATTGTGCTGCTTTGTGTTGTGTTGTATTGAATTGAATTGTATTGTATTGTATTGTGTTGTGTTGTATTGTATTGTATTGTTTTGTTTTTATTGTTTTGTATTGTATTGCATTGTGTTACATGGCAGACCCCCTAAAGATCCCTTTTCACGATGTTCCACCAGGCAACATTTAAAAAAAAACTTTCTGATAGAAATCAGGCTTTTTCCCCTCGTGTGATACAAGTGAATATGTCATAGTAAGTGAAGTCACTAAGAACAAAGTTATTTTAAGGAATCTGGTTTTGGTTTTATCTTATTTTATGTGTGATCGATGTGGTTTCTCTCACATCCCGGTAACCGTCCCGGGCTGACCCTTATGGTTGACCAGGGAGTTGATATAAGGAAGAACAGTAGAGTTGGTTTTATACCCTGATTAACATTTAATCTGTATGTATGTACATAGTTTTACTCTGATATATAAATTTTTACGAGGGGACAGCCCTGATATGGCTTCTATGGTCGATGGGGCTGTAAACTATGGTTGGACTGGATAGTGGAATAAGATTTTACATACGTACGTGAAACATTATTAATTTTGTGCTATTAATTTAGTCAGGGGGCCTCGATTTTCTTCTCAACAGTTTTGGTTATTTTCAAGCTTTGTTAGTTATCAAAACCCTGCGACAATATCAAAATGCTTTATAAATATATACAATTATTTACCAAACTTATTGTGTCAATATACTTAGAAAAATAAACTTTAGCAAGAAATTTACTGCTGTGTTTTACATACTCGTGGACATAAGTATTTTTTGGAAAAATTCTGTAAACTTGTATAACGTAATCATATTTTTTAAATGTTAAACCAAATACTTATAACATAAAATATTTTTTTTGAAAATATTCATGGATCACGGGCCATCAAAACTTAAAGTGTAAAAAACTGAGAGGGGGTAAAATTTCACCCAAAAAATCCCAAGAAAGGGGGGCCCTGGGGGCGGGGGGGGGGGGGGGGGGGGGGTAAGAATTTACACAACTGTTAGCTCCAAACAGACGTTTTCTTCCTGCTTGGTGGTAAGCAAATAAGATTCGAACTCACAACCTCTGAAATCAAAAAGTAAACCGGTTTAGTCAGCCAGTGGTAACTTCTCTCTGTCTCTCTGTCTCTGTCTGTCTGTCTGTCTGTCTGTCTGTCTGTCTGTCTGTCTGTCTGTCTGTCTGTCTGTCTGTCTGTCTCTCTCTCTCTCTCTCTCTCTCTCTCTCTCTCTCTCTCTCTCTCTCTCTCTTTCTCTCTCTCTCTCTCTCTCCAAAAATTGTGGTCCTATTTACAATGAAAAACTAATTAAGGATGGTGTTGTATTATTAGAGGAAGCATTATTGCAGTATTTTCAAAAAAATGATTTTCATTTCATGATTTTAGGAGATTTGAATGCCAGGACAGGTCAAGAACAAGCCGACATTGAAGTCATGTCAAATTATATGGATGATGTTGAGTATGACAATATGAATGATGAACTTTGTGTGCGTGCTTCTAAAGATGACATGATAAACAATTTTGGCAGGTCTTTGTTAGATTTATGCTTTATGTTTGACATGGGGATTCTGAATGGTTGTTGTGAGGGAGATAGGGAAGGGGAGTATACATTTGTTTCTCCTAATGGCTGCAGTGTGATTGACTATTTTCTTGTTCCTAGTGAAATATTATCATGTTTTAATATGTGTATTGGAGAATGTGTTTATTCATGGCACCTCCCTGTTGAAACAACATGGAAAGTAAATAATGAATGCACCAGTATTGAAAGTAGAGAACAAGAGAGTGTAGAAAAAATCATATGGTCAGAAGATTTTGTAGAAATATATAAACAAGAGCTTAATAGTGCAGAATTTCAAGAAAGCATAGAAGTAGCTTCCCAACTATTGAACACAGATATAAATGATAGCTTAGATCAGTTTGTTAAAGCCTTATGTGAAGCTGCTGCATGCATGGTAAGAACAGTTAGTAAAGGTAGAAAAAAATGTAATGACTGGTTTGATGCTGAATGTGAAAGAAAGAAACAAGAAGTTAAGAGATTATTAAAAAGATTTCAACGTTGTAAAACAAATGAGGATAAAACAGAAAAAAGACAAATTTACACTAATGCTAGAAAAGATACATCCATTTAAGAAAAACAAAAGAAAGAGATTTTAACAATAAGAGATTAGAGAAACTTGAAACTTCTTCTAAGGACTCCAAAACGTTTTGGTCTGTTATTAGATCGGTTAACCGTAAGTCACTAGTAAATAATGATATAACTATTCAACAGTGGTATGATCACTTTTTGAAGGTCTTTAATGACTTAAATTGTGCTGAAACACAAGAGAATGTGGATGTACTACAGGAAGATGAAATATTTGAACCATTGTTTAACAATGCTATATCTCATAATGAGATTTTTGATGCTATTAAACATTTAAAAACAGGGAAAAGTGCTGGTCCAGATAAAATAATTGGAGAAATGCTCAAGTTCACTAACTCCACAGTAATTACTTTTCTTGCTCAGCTATTTAACCATCTGTTTGAAACAGGTGCTTTCCCTTTAGAGTGGGCCAAATCCGTAATAATTCCAATTCATAAAAAAGGTGATATTAATAATCCTGACAACTATCGTGGAGTAGCTCTCACAAGTATATTAAGTAAACTTTACACTTACATTTTGAATAAAAGATTAACTGAATGGGCAGATAATGAAGAAAAATTAATTGAAGAGCAAGCGGGCTTTAGAGCAAAGTACAGCACTGTAGATCATATATTTACTTTATACTCTCTTGTTCAAAAACATTTGCTTTCCAGTAAAAAATTATACGTTGCCTTTGTGGACTTTAGAAAGGCCTTCGACTCTGTGAACAGAAATATATTATGGAATGTACTCCGAAAAATTGGTGTTAATGGTAAACTTTATTCCGCCCTTAGAGCTATTTATGATTCAGTTTTAGCATGTGTGCGTGCAGGGAACAAATATTCCGATTTTTTTTGAATGCCCCAAGGGAGTGAAGCAGGGTTGTATCTTAAGTCCACAAATGTTTTCATTTTTTATAAATGAACTAGCTATTGAGCTATCTAAAAAAGGAAAGCACGGTATTCAAATGATTCCTGGAGCAATTGAGGTATTTTTACTACTTTTTGCTGATGATATTATTCTTTTGTCTGAGACTGTTATTGGTTTACAAAATCAGTTAAATATCTTAAAAGAGGAAGCAGATCGTTTTGATTTATCAGTAAATATGGATAAAACAAACATTATTGTTTTTAGAATGGGTGGACATTTATCAGTTCATGAAAAATGGTTTTATGGGAATGCTGAAGTCAAAATAGCCAATACTTATAAATATTTAGGGATGATATTTTCAACAAGGCTAAGTTTAAATTTTGCATGGGAAGAATCTTGTAGGAAGGGGAAAAAAGGTGTAATAGAAATTTTAAAAACACTACGAAAGCTTAGTACGATAGACTGTTCCCTTTTCTGGAAATTGTTTGACACACAAATTGAGCCTTTGCTTACATACGCTTCAGAAATATGGGGATTTAAGGTAAATACACAAATGGAAAAAGTTCACACATATGCCATGAAACGTTTTTTAAATGTACCAATACATTCATCTAATACTGTACTTTATGGAGAGACAGGAAGATATCCTTTATATATAAGAACTTTTGTGAAAGGTATTAAATATTGGTTAAAACTGTTGAAACTTCCACAAACAAGATTATGCAGACAGTCGTATGAAATGTTGATTATACAGATGGAGTTGGGTAAAGAGAACTGGGCTTATCAGTGTAGCCAGGTGCAGTAGATCTAGTACCGGTAGAGCTAGCGTTGTGAGACAGCGCGACGGGCAGCGCGACAGGGATTATCTCCCATGTGTGTATGCATGTGTGTGTGCGTGCGTGCGCGTGTGTGCGTGTGTGTGTGTGTGAGTGAGTAAGAGATTTTGTAAATAATATTGTTTGTATGCTAGATGTAGTGTGCTAGACTTAGTGCGACAGGAGACTTGTTTAGATAATATTTTATATAATTTTATCGCTGTGTAGTGAATAAGTATCCTTAAGTTAGAGCTTTTGTTTTCATATAGTCTTCATACGGTCTTCGCCTGTATCGGAATGCTGAATAACAAATAAAGAATGACCAGCCAGCTACCGTCTTCCCCTGAGTCTTCTGTTGCCCAATTGTTGAGACTCGTTGCTTGAATTGTTGTTGCTTGAATTGTTGTTCCGCTCTTTCCCTATCTTGTCTTATCCTTGCCTCTCGTTGTTGCTTGAATTGTTGTTCCGCTCTTTCCCTATCTTGTCTTATCCTGCTCGCAGCGAGCAGGATAAGACAAGATAGGGAAAGAGCGGAACAACAATTCAAGCAACAACAATTCAAGCAACGAGTCTCAACAATTGGGCAACAGAAGACTCAGGGGAAGACGGTAGCTGGCTGGTCATTCTTTATTTGTTATTCAGCATTCCGATACAGGCGAAGACCGTATGAAGACTATATGAAAACAAAAGCTCTAACTTAAGGATACTTATTCACTACACAGCGATAAAATTATATAAAATATTATCTAAACAAGTCTCCTGTCGCACTAAGTCTAGCACACTACATCTAGCATACAAACAATATTATTTACAAAATCTCTTACTCACTCACACACACACACACGCACACACGCGCACGCACGCACACACACATGCATACACACATGGGAGATAATCCCTGTCGCGCTGCCCGTCGCGCTGTCTCACAACGCTAGCTCTACCGGTACTAGATCTACTGCACCTGGCTACATCTCCCCCCTCCAAACTCTGTCAGCGTCCGCGCTGACAAAACATATCAATGCTATCTAGACAAACCTATGAAATTCAACATACTACTAGAAACATTTCTTCTGCCAAATAAGCAAACTGACATTATTAAATCTAACTCTTCACTTCCAAAATAAAATGAACCACATTTTTATGCTTCTATGATAAATGTTATTTCAACAGTATAATCATAAAACAGTGGTATTAAACACTTCGAAAACAAAATATCCAACACAATACACAGCTTAGGCATTTACGATCCATGTTATTTTAACAAGTAGAGTCGTAAAATACAGAATGTTCATCTCCAGTGCTTGCAATGCCACAATCTAGTGAAGATCTGATATATAAACAGGATTCTTCATAGATAAAGATTTTTGCATTGACAACAATAGCTACAGGCTTGGTAATGGAACTATTATTAGTGGAAAGAGCTCGACTCTGAGGTGTTTTGCTTAAATAGCAATTCCTCTGTTGTCAGTGATGGCTCTACTTGTTCTGACTCACAGAAGAAATTTGTCCAAACACAAATTTTCTGTAGTCGCCTGTAGCTATTGTTGTCAATGCAAAAATCTTTATCTATGAAGAATCCTGTTTATATATCAGATCTTCACTAGATTGTGGCATTGCAAGCACTGGAGATGAACATTCTGTATTTTACGACTCTACTTGTTAAAATAACATGGATCGTAAATGCCTAAGCTGTGTATTGTGTTGGATATTTTGTTTTCGAAGTGTTTAATACCACTGTTTTATGATTATACTGTTGAAATAACATTTATCATAGAAGCATAAAAATGTGGTTCATTTTATTTTGGAAGTGAAGAGTTAGATTTAATAATGTCAGTTTGCTTATTTGGCAGAAGAAATGTTTCTAGTAGTATGTTGAATTTCATAGGTTTGTCTAGATAGCATTGATATGTTTTGTCAGCGCGGACGCTGACAGAGTTTGGAGGGGGGAGATGTAGCCAGGTGCAGTAGATCTAGTACCGGTAGAGCTAGCGTTGTGAGACAGCGCGACGGGCAGCGCGACAGGGATTATCTCCCATGTGTGTATGCATGTGTGTGTGCGTGCGTGCGCGTGTGTGCGTGTGTGTGTGTGTGAGTGAGTAAGAGATTTTGTAAATAATATTGTTTGTATGCTAGATGTAGTGTGCTAGACTTAGTGCGACAGGAGACTTGTTTAGATAATATTTTATATAATTTTATCGCTGTGTAGTGAATAAGTATCCTTAAGTTAGAGCTTTTGTTTTCATATAGTCTTCATACGGTCTTCGCCTGTATCGGAATGCTGAATAACAAATAAAGAATGACCAGCCAGCTACCGTCTTCCCCTGAGTCTTCTGTTGCCCAATTGTTGAGACTCGTTGCTTGAATTGTTGTTGCTTGAATTGTTGTTCCGCTCTTTCCCTATCTTGTCTTATCCTTGCCTCTCGGCACCATCACATCAGGTTAAAAGAGTTTTGTCGGAACATGGCTTTGGGATTGTGTGGATGTCTCAGGAAGTAGGCAGTGAACGTTAGTTTCTTTCCGAATTTAAAGATAGGCTTATTTGCTCTTTTAAGCAAAACTGGCATTCAGATATGGAAAGTAAAAAATAAATATAGCTGGTTCTTTTCTTTCAAATCCGTTTTTCAGACGGAAAAATATCTAAAAGTAATTAATGATAAATGGCACAGGATTAATTATGCTCGATTCAGGTTAAGAACTTTGGGTTTTAATGCTAATAAAAGATGGTTTCAGACTGAGACATCCATACAGTTACCATGTCCATTATGTGGTCATAATGTTGATGATGAAGTTCATTTTCTGTTCCAATGTAAAGCATATGAAACGATACGTACTAAACATACTTTTCTAAGTCTACAATCTGCAGAAATTCAAGATATTGTTTCTATTTTGTCATCTGAAAATGAACATGTGATTAAATCTGTTGCTAAGTTTATAGCAGAAGCACAAAAATTAAGACAAAGCCAAGTCACCACCAATTGTATTAACACGAACTGATATAGTAATAGGAGCAATGTATTCTCGAGAAAGCAGATTTCAAAAAGGTTGATATCTATCATATGTAATTTGAATGGATGGTCGATCCGAAAATGGTCGTTCGTTACTACATTTCAGTTTACTTTTTCTTTTTTTCTTTGCTTTGCATGTACTAGGTGTTTTGTAACTGTATAGACGTCAATGTTATAGTTAGGTTGTTACAAGTGGATGGATAATTTCTTTTTGCCAAATTCAATTGTATTGATTACGTATTTTACTTTTTGTTTACTGTTTCTAAAAAATATATATATATATTTTGTGTTACCTCCCTTGTCAAAAGGCCTAGTTGGGCAATGACAATAAATTGTTAAAGCGTTAAAGCGTCTCTCCAAAAATTAACAGTGAATGGCTGTTTACTTCCACTTTTGTATGTTTTTCACCCCTTCAGAAGGGGCTGTAACCTATCTGAATAAATCATCTGAAGTCTGAAGTCAGAAGTCTCTCTCTCTCTCTCTCTCTCTCTCTCTCTCTCTCTCTCTCTCTCTCTCTCTCTCTCTCTCTCTTTCTCTCTCTCTCTCTCTCTCTCTCTCTCTCTCTCTCTCTCTCTCTCTCTCTCTCTCTCTCTCTCTCTCTCTCTCTCTCTCTCTCTCTCTCTCTCTCTCTCATAGACAGC
Source organism: Stramonita haemastoma (assembly GCA_030674155.1). NCBI lineage: Eukaryota > Metazoa > Mollusca > Gastropoda > Neogastropoda > Muricidae > Stramonita > Stramonita haemastoma. Next base: position 19,892,743 of record CM060340.1, read on the forward strand.
ATTTAATGTTATTTGTCTGGAAAAAAGAAAAAAACCGAAAACAACAACAGCAACCAGATATATAAATAGAAGAACAGCTACACAAAGAACAAAAGTAGAAAGTCATTCGGATAAGACTATAAACAGTGATCCCGAGTGTAAACGCACACAGAACATCTTGCACACACGTCAAAACCTGTTCCGTGCTTGGAAAAAGTAGGTCATTATGGATGACAAAAATTACAAAACCGCATACTTTCAGACATTGGGTGTCTAAAAAAGAAAAGCACATGAGTGTTTATTCTATTATTCTCATGATAAAAGGTTTAGATGTAAAAAAAAAAATTAAAATAAAGAGGAAAAAAATTAAAGAAAAAGAACAATATCACGTAAACAAGAAAGAGAGGAAGAAGAGGAGTAGGAGGAAGAAGAAAAATCAAGAAAAAGAAGTAGAAGAAGAAGAATGCAAAGAATGTAAAGAAGAATGTAAAGAAGAATTTAAAGAAGAAGAAGAAGTAAGAAGAAGAAGAATGCAAAGATGATGAATAAAAATGCAAAGAAAAAAAAAGAAAAATGCAAAGAATGAGAATAGAAAGAAGAATGCAAAGAAGACTAATACAAAGAATGCTAAGAAGAAGAAGAAGAAGAAGAACTGCAAAGAAGAGGAGGAAGAAGAATTGCGAAGAAGAAGAAGAAGAGGAGGAAGAAGAATAAGAAAAAGAAGAACAACAACAGCAACAACAAGAACCAGAATGCGCAGAAGAAGAAGAAAAAGAAGAAGAAGAAGAAGAAGAAGAAGAAGAGGAATTGCGCAGAAGAAGAAGAAGAACAACAACAACAACTACAAGAATGCGCAGAACAAGAAGAACAAGAAGAACAAGAAGAAGAATTGCGCAGAAGAAGAACAACAACAAGAACAAGAAGAACAAGAACAAGAAACAAGAAGACGAAGAAAACACAAAAAAGAAAAAAAAAGAATCAAGACATATCGAAAGACACTTCAGATTAAACAATCATACATTACCGATTACACCCAGTAGACACAAAGTCTGTCAACATTGTTATCAGTCTGGGTCGTCAGAAGTTGTAGCAATGATAGGTATCAACTTGGGAGGGCGGGGTAGCCAAGTGGTTAGAGCGTTGGGCTCGTGTTCTGACCGCCTGGGTTCGAGCCACCCCTGATATGCCACGTTTGAGGGGATATGTTTTTTTGTGGTACTGATTCCACTCCCCCAAAAGTCCTTCGAATGAGACTATGAAATGGAGTTCCTGAGAGTGACTGCATGCAGAATATCTTGCACGCAGGGTAAAACCTATGTCGTGTGATGTCGTATCATGTCGTGTCGTGTCGTGTCCTGGCATGTCGTGTCGTATAGAGTAGTGTAGTGTAGTGTAGTCTTGTGTGGTGTGGTGTGGTATGATGTGGTGTGGTGTGGTGTATGTGGTGTGCTGTGCTGTGCTGTGCTGTGGTGCGGTGGAGTGGAGTGTAGTGTAGTGTAGTGCAGTGCAGTGTATTGCAGTGTATTGCAGTGTAGTGCAGTGTAGTGCAGTGTAGTGCAGTGTAGTGCAGTGTAGTGTAGTGAAGTGTAGTGTAGTGTAGTGTGATGTAATGCAGTGTAGTGCAGTGCAGTGCAATGTCGTGTAGCGCAGTGCAGTGTAGCGCAGTATAGTGCAGTATAGTGTAGAGTAGTGTAGTGTAGTGTAGTGTAGTGTAGTGTAGTGTAGTGTAGTGTAGTGTAGTGTAGTGTAGTGCAGTATATGTAGTGTAGTGCAGTATATGTAGTGTAGTGCATTGTAGTGTAGTGTAGTGTAGTGTAGTGTAGTGTAGTGTAGTGTAGTGTAGTGTAGTGTAGTGTAGTGTAGTGTAGTGTAGTATAGTATAGTATAGTATAGTATAGTGTCGTGTCGTGTCGTGTCGTGTCGTGTCGTGTCGTGTCGTGTCGTGTCGTGTCGTGTCGTGTAGTATAGAATAGTTCAAAACTTGTTTTATAACCCGCATTATCAAGGAAGTGTGGTTAATCTGTGTCAGGCTGAAAATATCACGTTTGTCCCTGTAAGTGCCGAATTGATAATGATAAAGCATGTCATCTATAACCGCGTTTGTGTTGATGTGTTAGCGCGCGTGTTTGTGCGTGCGTGTACTTCCCTGCGTCTGCATGACGGTGTATGCACACGAGTGTATGGTACATGTGATTCAAGCTTTTTTCCCTCACGTTTTGTTTTATTTAATTAGTTTTATTTATTTGGTTTTTTTCTATTTCGAGGATAATGGAATAAGCACTCATGTGCTTTTTACATCCAGTGTGTATGCAGTTTGGGAAATTTTGCCACTGGTACACAATGGCCTACTCTTACGAAAAGTGGAACAGGTTTTAACGTGTGCGCAAGATGTTCTGCATGCGTTCGCACACGGGAGGGACCTCGGTTTATAGTCTCATCCGAAGGACTTTTGGGGAGAGTGAAGCCAGCGCTGATGTTACTTCTAGAGAAAAAAAACCTTGAACGAGTTAATATCAATATCAAATATTTGATATTGGTCAAGCCTATTGTTTTTAAGCATGCTTGCAAAATAGATTGACTTACACATACCACATCTTCTGGGGGACGGGACAGCTCAGTGGTCAGAGCACTCGCTTTCCCCCAGCTAAGGTTAAGCAGTGTTGAGCGTAGTTACCTCTTGGATGGGTGACCGACCGTTCGTGCGCCTTGGCTTCAGTACTGCACAACCACTAGGCTATTCCGGGCCCCCCATATGAGGTTCGAATCTCCACAAAGTCATGGCGACTTACAGACACGGTGAGGAGATTACTACTGTCTCGATGATCTCTTAATGGTGGGTTAATTAAGTGACCTCAATGATCTCTTTAAATGTACTGTCATGGGATGAACAAGAGAGGTAGTGTGTTTAGTTGGAAAGATTGCCAGGAGATTATTGTGGTCTTGTTAATTGCTGGTGTGTGTGCATGTGTGTGTGTGTGTGTGTGTGTGTGTGTGTGTGTGTGTGTGTGTGTGTGTGTGTGTGTGTGTGTGTGTGTGTGTGTGTGTGTGTGTGTGTGTGTGTGTGTAGAGGGAGAGACAGGGACAGAGAGATTTGATTTGATTTGATTTATTCTTTTATATCGAGGATAATGGAATAAGCACTCTTGTGCTTTTTTACATCCAGTCCCCGTGTGTATGCATTTTGTAAACGTCATCTGTTCCCACCGGCACACAATGGCCTACTCTTACGAAAAGCGGAACAGGATTTAACGTGTGCGCAAGATGTTCTGCGTGCGTTCACACACGGGGCCTCGGTTTAAAGACAGACAGGGAGAGAGACAGGCAGACAGAGACAGACAGGCAGAAAAGTGGAATGGGTAGTTTCTAAGCATTTTATTATTGCTGGTCAGTTTTCACTCTTAAACAGATTCAAAGTGTAGCATCAAGGCAAGGCCCTCTAGATTATGTACAAGATATAATATAGCCCACTTTGACGATGCTGATTTCATGTGGGATAACCGCACTGACACACGATCACTTTTTAGAAAACTTACACCTAGAAGCTACAAGAAACATGCATTGTAGGAGCTGTTTGTGGAACCAGTCATCGGCTTCTGTGCAATGAGTCTGGCCTTTGTACTTTGAAAGAAAGGAGAAAGAGACACACATATTTTAAGGTCCTTAATGTCCACTTATCACAGCTTGTTCCTGATGTTGTTGCTGAAAATAAGCTCTATCGTAGACGTAGAAATTTTAGAGCGCAGGGTTCCTAAATGCAGAACTGATGTGTATAAAAAAAACAAACTTTCTTCCTTTCGCTGTTGTCTTATAAAACGAGCTTCCAGATCAAGCCAAGAATAGTTATTCTTTAAGTCTTCTGAAACTCATTTGTCAGCTGATGATCACGTTGTGCCTCTGTACTTTTATTAAGGAGAGAAAAAAAAGAACAGATTACTTATACATGACTCAGTCTTGGAGTCAGTGACCTAAAAAAAAAAAGACATATTATTTAATCACCATCTTGTTGACGACCCACACTGTGCATGCATGTGTGGTAGCGAGAGGAAAACAGCCTAACTTTATATGTTATCATGCCCTCTATTCAATGCAGCCTGTGCTGATACTATTTTGCAGCTGCCCCAGTATTGTATACAAGCCCAGTTATTTTTGTATGGTAGGCAGCAATTCCAGACACACATTAATGTTCTTGTATTTGAAAAAAAAAGTCCAGAAATATATTTCAAAATCAAACCGGACAATAATAACAATTACTGATGTTATTGTTGCTGTTTGTTGTGTCATGCTTCGTTTGATGTCTTGAATATAGATAAAAAGGTAAAGGTGTCCCATAACCTAGGCGGTCGTAGGGTAGCGAGGCATCAGAGACCTCAGATTCTCTAGGGGCCAACATATTAAGGGCGGCGCCCATCTCCTCTCCCTCGCTGCTTTACCTTCCCTGACGCTAAAGAGGGCAGGTACCCATTTACAGCTGGGTGAACTGGGGGGACTGTACTGAAACCAAGGCGCGCAAACGGTCACCCATCGAACTGGTAAACACACTCGACGCTGCTTAATTAACTTGACTTGGGGAAAGCGAGTGCTCTGACCACTAAGCTATCCCGCCCCCAAATGAATGTAGATTGTGCAAATACTGGACATCAATGGTCCACTGTGAGTGAGGGGTGACTGACCTACCTGTGAACTGCTGCCTTGCGTCTACTGGTAACCTGCTTGGTGCTTTGGAACAGAGATGAAATCTAGATGGGGTTTTCTCCCTTGGTCTCTTGACCTATTTATCATCCTCATCTTTTCTTTTCTTTCTCTCTTTTCCTTTTTCTTTTTTTTAATGTTTTTTGGTATCAGTTATTCCCTATTCACTGTCGTTTTTTCATACTAGTTTTTTTTTAATGTATTTTGATATATTTTTCTACATTGTTCTTACCTTTCCATTACAATAATATCTAAGCCCAGTGACATTTGAAGGGCTTGTTTAAACTAGAAATATCTTTTGTTACTGGTGTTTTTTTTTCATTTTAAAAAAATCCACTTTTCCAGTTTAAACAACTTGTTGTCTACCACCTGCCAAATGTAAAGACTGACACTTTCATTGCTGTTGAGCACACTGTAAACTTTTAGCTTGTTGTTGCTCTATTGTAAGTGTGTATATGTATGATTTCTTTGAATAGAATGTTGTGTAAACCAAAAAGATTCAAACTGTTCTAAAACTGTAAGGTGCTTAATTCTGCCTCTCTTTACATAATTATACTTTTTTTTTTTTAATTTTCAGTTCAAGCATAGATGACTTCGGCTAGCCCCAATGTGACTTCAGATGACTTCTGATGACTTCAAATGGCTGCACTGAGGAAAACAAGACTGTTTTACGCAACACTGAAAACGTTGTGTGAATTCCAATAATCAAACCTACATTGAAGTGGTTTATTTTTAATTCCCTGACAGTGTGATGGTTCACAAGTGACCACCATAGCACCAGCCTTTTTCTCCCCCTTGATGACGTTCACTATGAAAAATGACGTCATGCTCATTGTGACGTAACCACTTCTCAAACGTCATCACACACCTACTCCATCATGAACGGCAGCAACCACAATGACTCAGAAACTCGGACAGTACCCGAAAAAAACCTTACCACCCTCTTCTCCCCTAGACAAACCCCAGCC
>CM060340.1:19915878-19925878 GCA_030674155.1 Stramonita haemastoma
AAACCACCACACTTCCATCTCCATTGGTGGAAGACCCCTTTGCAACCTCAGATTTGCAGATGACATTGACCTCATGGGCAGCAGCAAACAAGAACTGCAAGTCCTCACAGACAATTTAACAGATCGAGCGAGCGCATACGGCATGGAGGTCAGTACAGAGAAATCAAAGATCATGGTCAACAGCGCAAGTAATGACATCACGGAAATAAAGATGAATGGAGAAACACTAGAAGAGGTGAGCCAATTCAAATACTTAGGCTCCATCCTAACAAAAGATGGCACATCAAACAATGAAGTGAAAGCTCGCATTGCAACAGCAACATCTGCTCTAGTCAGACTCGAGAAGATCATCAGAAGCAACAACATCAGCTTCGGCACCAAATACCACCTTTACAAATCCCTCGTGATATCTATCCTCCTATATGGCTGTGAATCATGGACTCTGACAGCAGAGCTAGAGAGGAGAATCCAAGCATTCGAGAACAAGTGCCACAGAAGACTTCTCAAAATATCATACAAAGAACACAAGACCAATAACTATGTGAAAGAAGAAATCAAAAAGCGTGTGGGCCCCCAAGAGCCTTTGCTCTCCACCATAAAGAGGAGAAAGCTGATGTGGTTTGGTCACACCACAAGACACAACACCCTAGCAAAAACCATCCTGCAAGGAACAGTCGAGGGCAAGAGAAGAAGAGGCCGCCAAAAGAAATCATGGGTTGACAACATCAAAGACTGGACCGCCCAACCCCTACAACACCTCCTACTAGCCACACAGGATCGTGAAGCATGGAAAAAGATCGCTGTTGCGTCTTCTCTCATGTCCCCCCTACGTCCTTTGGGACATGGGACTGAGTGAGTGAGTGAGTGAGAGTGAGTTTCTGTTTTGAAAGTCCCCAAATCAGGGCAAGGACAGGGTGAACAAAAAGTATACGAATGCTTATCAGTAACCCTTGCAAAAAACAAACAAACAAGATCTCTCATTTATTCGTTTTCTCTGAATCTCCGGCCTGCAGGGCTGAGGAACAGACAGACGGGGTCCCATGGGCTGAACGAGTTCTCCAGTCGCAGTCACAGCGTGCTGACGGTCAGCATTGAGTCCGAGACCCGTGCTGACACTGAGGATGACAGCCTCTACGTCACCAAGAGGGGAAAACTCTCCTTTGTCGATCTGGCTGGTCAGTTGATCGATTGGTTGATTGATCCATTGATTGAGTGTGATTGATCCATTGATTGAGTGAGTGAGTGAGTGAGTGATCGATTTGGTTGATTGGTTTATTGATGATTGATTGGTTGGTTGAGTGAGTGAGTGAGTGATCGATTTGGTTGGTTGGTTTATTGATGATTGATTGGTTGGTTGAGTGAGTGAGTGAGTGAGTGATTGATTGATTGATTGATTGATTGATTGATTGATCGAGTGAATGATTGATGATGGTTGTGGTGATGGTGGTGGTGGTGATGACGACGACGACGACGATGATGATGATGATGATGATGATGATGATGATGATGATGATGATGATGATGATGATGATGATGATGATGATGATGATGATGACGACGACGACGAAGACGACGACGACGATGACGACGACGATTATGACGATGACGATGATGATGACACAGAAGGACCCCCAAAAAATCAGAGGATGTGATGGTTACACACAGGAAGCGAGAAGGTGAAGGACGCCAGCAGCGGGTTGGGAGGACCCGGCATTCTGGAGTCCAACAGCATCAACAAGAGTCTGCTGGTCCTGGGTGAGAAAGATGAGATGGGATGGTTGTCTGCCTGTCTGCTCTTTGTCTCTTTATCTGTCTATCTGCCTGCATGGTTTGTTAGCTGGTTAGTTGGTTGGTTGGTTAATTGGTTGGTTGGTTGGTTGGTTGGTTGGTTGGTTGGTTGGTTGGTTGGTTGGTTAATTGGTCGGTTAGTTGGTTGGTTGGTTGGTTGGTTGGTTGGTTGGTTGGTTGGTTGGTTGTTTGGTTAGTTGGTTGGCTGGTTGGTTGGTTGGTTGGTCGGTTTATTGGTTGGTTGGTTGGTTGATTGGTTGGTTAGCTGGTTGGTTGGTAGATTGATTGATTGGTTGGCTGGTTGGTTGGTTAGTTGGTTGGCTGGTTGGTTGGCTGGTTGGTTGGTTGGTTAGTTGATTGGTAGGTTGGCTGACTGGTCAGTTTATGGGTTGGTTGATTGGTTGGTTCGTTTACTGCCTGATCCTCAGTTTATGTGTTGGATCGCTGCCTGCGTGTCTGCTTATCTGCTTGCTTGCCTGAAGGATAGATGGATTGTCTGTCTGTCAGGCAACTGCATCTCTCACCTGGCGGACTCTAAGCGGCGACACGGCCACATCCCTTACCGGGACAGCAAGCTGACCAAACTGCTGTCTGACAGCCTGGGGGGCCATGGCATCACCCTCATGGTCAGTGTGTATGTATGTGTGTGTGTGTTTATGTGTGTGTGAGTGTGTGTGTGAAGGGAGTGTGTGTGTGTGTGTGTGTGTGTGTGTGTGTGTGTGAGTGAAGGGAGGGGTGTGTGTGTGTTTGTGTGTGTGTGTGTGAGTGAGTGTACGTGTGTGTGTGTGTGTGTGCGTGCGTGCATGCATGTGTGCATAACGGCATGTGTGTGCATGCGATTGTGTGTGTGTGCGTGTGTGCGTGCATGCATGTGTGCGTAACTGCATGTGTGTGTGCATGCGATTGTGTGTGTGTGGTCGTGGGGGGATGGAGTGTGTTAGAATTTCAGCGCAGTGCCCCAACGACTCCTCCTACAGTTAAGGAAAAAGCCAAACAGTCAGTTAATCTGTTAGTCAGTCAATCAATCAGTCAGTCAAACAGTCTGTCAGTCAGTCAGTTAGTCAGCCAGCCAACCAGTCAGCCAATCAGTCAGTCAGCCAATCAGTCCGTCAAACAAACAAGTCAGTCAATCAGTCAAGAACACTTACGCTGACTAACGATCATCATCATCATCATCATCATCATCATCATCATCATCATCGTTGTTATTATCTTGCAGATCGCCTGTATCACTCCCTCCTCCTCCAACATCACGGAGACCATGAACACTCTGCGCTACGCCAGCCGCGCCAAGAAAATCAAGAGCAGCAAGCCCACCGTCAAAATGGTAACTGACTGCCAAGCTGCTGTCCTCTAGTGCAGTGCGGAAGGTTTCTTTTGGACAATATTGTCAATGGATATGCATAGGCAAACGTAACACTATGTGTAACTAGCTGCCTACCTGCTGTCACCTAGTGTGGTGTGGAAGTTGTCTTTTGGACAAAACTGTCAATGGATATGTATAGGCAAACGTAACACTAGGTGTAACTACTTGCCCTGTTGCTGTCCTCTAGTGCAGTGTACAAGGTTTCTTATGAACAATACTGTCAATGGATATGTATAGGCAAACGTAACACTAGGTGTAACTACCTGCCCAGCCGCTGTCATCTTAAGCAGTGTGGAAGGTGTCTTTTGGACAATATTGTCAGTGGATATGTATAGGCAAACGTAACACTAGGTGTAACTACCTGCCCAGCCGCTGTCATCTTAAGCAGTGTGGAAGGTGTCTTTTGGACAATATTGTCAGTGGATATGTATAGACAAACGTAACACTAGGTGTAACTACCTGCCCAGCCGCTGTCATCTTAAGCAGTGTGGAAGGTGTCTTTGGCTATACACTGGTATCTAGCAGATGACAAAATAAAATATAAAAAAACAACATGCACACAGGTGTCGTGTTTAGACACCATCCCTGAGGAAAACTCCGGGAGTTGGAGTCCCCAGGGTGGCTCAGGGCTGTATAGCAAAACAAAAAAAGTAAAATAATGGGTGGGCGCTGCACTTATGGCGACGCGTTCTCCCCTGGGAAAGCGGTCCGAAATTCACGCAGAAAAATCTGCTGTGACATAAAGTGGAATAAAATAAATCTGATGACTGACGTACTGACTGACAGCTGAACTGACTGACTTGTTGTTTCAGGACCCCAGGGAAAAGCTGATCATGAACCTCAAACGGGAAATCAAGGTGTTGAGAACTGAGAATCATTATCTTCGTCAGCAGGTGTGTATTCATAACACCCACCTACCTTCTGTCTCCCGTCTGATAATATCCCCTTTGTATTTTTTTTAAAGATGAGGAAGGAAGTATTCCTTCATTCATTTATTGTCTTTTCTTTTAACTTGTGAGGAGTCAGTCAGTATAGCTTTGTATTGAAACAGGCTGCGCGCGCGCGCGCGCATGCGTGTGTGTGTGTGTGTGTGTGTGTGTGTGTGTGTGTGTGTGTGTGTGTAAGTGTGTGTATGTGTGTGTATGTGTGTGTTTGCGTGTAGTCTTCAATTTTACATCCTTCCACATATCATACAGTAATACCGGAATGCGCGCGCGCTCGTGTGTGTGTGTGTGTGTGTGTGTGTGTGTATGGGTGTATGGGTGTATGTGTGTATGGGTGTATGTGTGTGTGCGTGCGTGCGTGCGTACTTATGTACGTTCGTACATGTGTGTTTGACTTTATGAAATACAGCTCATGTTGTCAGTAAATTTATCAAAACTTCTTGGCAGGATTTTATTAATATTTCACGTTTTAAATATGTCCACCTTTCAGCGACACGACTACCTACAATAGCGAAAAGGCTGCAAGTAGCAACCCTTGTAGAAGGGAGATGACTTGTGGGATAAAACCAAACAGAACTTATTTCCCTTCTCTCATTGTTGACAAAAGGACTTTTCTGCAATTCTTTATTTTCAAAGTTTTTGTTGTTGCTTTTTTTAATTGCAGTTTTATGGTAAAGCAATAATTACATCACTCATTCTCTGCCCGAAATCTGATTTCATCTATTAATTTGTTTTTATTTATATTTACATTACATAATCACTATATAGTAGTAGGCACTCATCAGTCTCGGAAGACAATGGAGTTGCGCTCTAGTGTTTAGAGCGCAAAGCCTGGGCAAGTATGTATGGAGGGCAAGCTGTTACCCATGCAGCAGACCCCCCCCCCCCTCTCCACGGCACTGGAATGATCCATTGGAAGGGCATTGACCGATACGAATGGTTCCAGTACCGTCGCAGGAGCCACCAGAACGTTGCCATATACCTACAGCCCCGAGCCGCTCTGGGACTCCAACTCCCCGATTTTTCCTCAGGGATGGTGTCTAAACACGACACCTGTGTGCATGCTGGTTTGTTATAATTTTGTCATCCGCTTCTACCGGCACACGATGGCCTACTCTTCCGAAAGGTGGAACGGGGTTTTAACGTGTGCGCAAGATGTTCTGCGTGCATTCGCACACGGGGCCTCGGTTTCGAGTCTCATCCGAATAATCATTATATATTGACATGGTAAATATAACAAGTTGTCTAAAGCTCTGTATCTTCACTGGGATGATCAGGAAAAATTGTTGCACGCTCACAAAGACAACAGAAATGGTCAGATTTGGAATCGTGTGTCTTGTGATTTTGCAGTCTGTGTAATCATTGGCAGCCCACCTGGTGAAGGAAAGGAGAAGGTCAGTTTCCACAGGGAGATTCCAGACCCGGGGAGGAGGAGGAGGAGTTCTTATCTCTGTTGAACCTGTCCACTTTAGGACTGCAACCACTTTACGACACAACACACTTCGGAGAGGCTGTTTTATATACTAAGTATCAGGAACAATTTTCTCGTCGCCTTGGGATCTTTTACTTGCGCGAGCGAATAATATGTTACACACATAATGATGCCTGATATTCTTTTCAAAAGACTACAAGGGTAGTGTAGAAAATTGGTGTGAATAATATAAAAAAAAAAAGGATTCAAAATGAATGCTGTGTTTCAGTTGGATTTCCCAGCGAAACCGAAAGGACAACTGCAGAAAGAGAATGACGAAAAGTTTATGAGATTCATGAAAGAACAGAAAGACAAAGGTAGGTTTGTGTGTGTGTGTGTGTGTGTGTGTGTGTGTGTGTGTGTGTGTGTGTGTGTGTGAGAGAGAGAGAGAGAGAGAGAGAGAGAGAGAGAGAGAGAGAGAGAGAGAATCTTTTTGCCTTCTTTTCACTTTTTGTCTTTTTGAGATTTTTTATCATTTTGTTAATTATGCTTAACATAATGACCCGCGCTTTTTGTTCTTGTTTATTTCTCTATACTACACGTTTGAGTTCTGAAGCAGTAAATAGCTCAAAGTTATATTTTTCAGTGTGAAAAGAAGGACCCAAAATGACCAAATGAATTGAAAAATTTCCCTCAAAATGGAAACAAAATGCTGCTGTGTCTAACAGCTGAGCTTTTCTGATGTTTGATATATAAAACAAACTGAATTTTTGTGATTGTGTAAAACAAATTAATAAAACGACTGATGGGCTTAAAACTGATTGAATGCAGGTGAACTTATTCAACTTAATTGATGTAGTTGGGACATTTTATTGTTAAGTTTTATTGTATTTTTGCGTAGACTTTTTTTTTATTAGATTTTGGCGACGTCTTAATTTTTTTTTATTACGAATGCTTTTATCATGTTTTGTGTTGTTGGGGGTTTTTTTGTTGGCATTTTTATTTGACTTTGTGTTACTGTTTTGTTGCCACCTAATTTTACACATAGGGGACAGGATCAGAGCACTCGCTTTCCCCAAGCTAAGATTAAGCAGCATTGAGCGTGGTTAGCAAGTGGATGGGTGACCGTTTGTGCGCCTTGTCTTCAGTACAGTCCCCATTTCACCTAGCTGTCAGTGGGTACCTGGCCTCTTTAGGGTCATGGATGGTAAAGCAGCGAGGGAGAGGAGTTGGGCACCGCTCTTAATATGCTAACCCCTGGAGAAGCTCAAGTTTTGGTTTTGTTTTTTTAAAAACTTTTTTGAGAAGCTGAGGTCTCTGACACTTTGCTCCCCAATGACTGCATAGGTTATGGGAACACCTTTACCATTTTACTTAATTTCTTCTTTTTTTTTATCTTACATTCCCTTTATTCTGTTTGGAAGTGTTTTTATTTATTTTTTGTTTTTTTACTTTGTGTTAGCTTAGTAAAAACAGTTTCGCGTTTTTATGGGGTTGTTTTTTTTAAACTTAGTTGATTTACATGATTTTATTTGAGGTAATCTAACTGAGTAAATTATCAATTTCAGAAAGCGGCCTGTATGAAATGCTACAAGAGTATATGGTTGAAAATGAAAACCTCAGGTATGTTGATATGTCTTTCATAACAACTTGGTGTCGGTTATTAGTGCCTTCCTTCCTTCCTCCCATCCTTCCTTCCTTCCTTCCTTCTTTCCTTCCTTCCCTCCTTCCTTCCTCCCTCCCTCCCTTCCTTCCTTCCTTCCTCCCTTCCTTCCACTCATGTCCTGTTTTCTAACTTCCCCTATTCATTCTTTTGCTGAATCTCTTCTATTCTTTCTTTCCTTCCTTCCGTCTTTTTTACTTCCTTGTCATCCGTCTTTCCCTCTTTCTTTCTTTCCTTATTTTTCTCTCTAAATCCAGCTGTCTTTTTTTAGTTTGCTTTCTCCCTTTTGTCTTGTTAAGTAATGATAATATTGATAATAATAATAATAATAATAATAATAATATAATAATGATAATAATAATAACAATAACAATAACAATAATAATAATAATAATAATAATAATAATGACAACAACAATAGTAACAATACTAATACTGCTACTAATAAATGGAAATCGTATAGCGCTATATCTTGCAAAAACAAATCAAAGCGCTTACATTCAACCAATACATAGTAATAATGATAACAATAGTAATAATGCTAATACTGCTACTAATAAATGGAAATCATGTAGCGCTATATCTTGCAAAAACAAATCAAAGCGCTTGCATTCAACCAATTTTTACGCATGCAACCAATGCCAATGGAGAGTTTTAACAAAGTCAAATTTTGCTATCATTATGATCTAAATCATTATAACATTGTCATAATCATAGTGTTTATTATCATCATCATCATAGCCGTCGTCATCATCATCCATATCATCGTCGTCATCCACATCATCATCATCACCATCATCATCCACATTGTCGCCATCATCATCATCACCACCATGCACCGTCGTCCTCCCACTCCTCCTCTTCCTCCTCTTCCTCCTCCTCCTCCTCCTCCTCCTCCTCCTCCTCCTCCTCCTCCTCCTCCTCCTCCTCATCATCATCATCATCATCATCATCATCATCATGAACATTATCATCATCATCATCATCATCATCATCATCATCATCATCACCACCATGCATCATCATCATCATCATTTCATTTGTTATTTTTTCTCGTAAAAAGGGCAGAGAATTCCGACATGCACTCCACCAAGGACAAAACCCGGCGGGAACAGCAGCTGCTGTACAGAGAGAACGAGAAACTGATGAGACGAGTGGAGGAACTGGAGAGGTCAGTAGGACATGATGATGATGATGATGATGATGATGATGATGATGATGATGATGATGATGATGATGATGATGATGATGATGATGATAATAATAACGATAATAATAATAATAATAATAATAATAATAATAATAACAACAACAACAACAACAACAACAACAACAACAACAACAACAACGACGACGACAACGATGATGGTGATGACGATGATGATGATGATAACGATGATGATGATGATGATTTGATTTGATTTGATTTATTCTTTTATATCGAGGATAATGGAATAAGCACTCATGTGCTTTTTTTCATCCAGTCCCCGTGTGTATGCAGTTGTAAAAATTTTGTCATCTGTTCCCACTGGCACACAATACCTACTCTTACAAAAAGCGGAACAGGATTTAACGTGTGCGCAAGATGTTCTGCATGCGTTCGCACACGGTGCCTCGGTTTATAGTCTCATCCGAAAGACTTTTGGGGAGAATAGAGTCAGCACTAATGTTAACTCCAGGGGAAAAATCCCCTCGAACGGGAGTCGAACTCGGGTTGTCAAATTGTGAGCGCAATGCTCTGACCACTAGGCTATCCCGTCCCCCTGTCAGTCAGTTATGTAACCACAGCAGCCAAGGCCTACTGTAAGAGGTTGTTACACTTTGGAATATTATGTTGTTGACAAGCTCCTAGCCTATCATGTCCAATTATTAAAGAAGAAAAATAATGTCATCTGAAATCAGGGTATTGGCTGCCTATGATTATTGCCAGGCACTAGAAAATTAGGGGGACGGGATAGCTCAGTGGTCAGAGTGCTCCCTTTCCCCCAAGCTAAGGTTAAGCAGCTTTGAGCGTGGTTACCAAGTACATGGGTGACCGTTTGCGCGTCTTGGCTTCAATGCAGTTCTCCAGTTCACCCAGCTGTAAATGGGTACCTGCCCTCTTCAGGGTCAGGGAAGGTAAAATAGCGCGGGAGAGGAGATGGGCGCCGCCCTCAACATGCTGGCCCCTAGAGAAGCTGAGGTCTCTGACATCTCGACTCCCAATGTCTGCGTGGGTTATGGAAACACTTTTACCTTTACATTAATTTTACCTTTCTTACTTGAAAATTGTCAATACCATTTTTCTCATATGTTCTGATGTAGAAAGATTTTATGTATTTGTATGTACGCCTTTTGTTACCAGTTGGATGGGTGACCATTTGCGCGCCTTGGCTTCAGTACAGTTCACCCAGCTGTAAATGGGTACCTGCCCTCTTTAGGGTCAGGGAAGGTAAAGCAGCGAGGGAAAGGAGATGGGCGCCACCCTCAACACGCTAGCCCCTAGAGAAGCTGAGGTCTCTGATGCCTTGCTCCCCTACGACCACAATGGTTATGGGACACCTTTACCTTTACCTTTTATGTATACATTTATGTATGTAGGTGTACATGTATGTAAAAGAGAAACCCCACAATTTACAGGTTGATGGTTCAAAACCCCGCCGCCTGGGGCAGCCTGCAGCAAGGTCAAGGTCACTATGACCGGGGGTCACCCGTCCACGCGACCCCTGGACCTGGCTACCACAGTGCCGGAACTCGACATTTCGTGGTGAGATGTTCATGTTGTTGTTGATGGTGTTGTTGTTGATATTGTTAATGTTGTTGTCGATGTTGTTGGTGGTGTTATTGTT
>CM060340.1:19928378-19935878 GCA_030674155.1 Stramonita haemastoma
GTAGTAGTAGTAGTAGTAGTAGTAGTAGTAGTAGTAGTAGTAGTAGTAGTAGTAGTAGTAGAAGTAGTAGTTTCTTTCTCCCCTTCTTTCTTCCTTCCTTTCTTTTCTTTTTCTTTCCTTCTCTCTTTCTTTTTGTTTTCTTTCATTCATTCAGTAATTCTTTCTTTCTTTCTTCCGTCCTTCTTTTCTTTTCTTTCTTTCTTCCTTTTTTCTTTTCTTTTCTTTCTTTCTTCCTTTTTTTCTTTTTCCTTCCTGTCTTTTCTCTCTCTCCCTTTTTTTTCTCTCTTTTTCTTTCTTTCTAGTTTCCTTCACACCTTTCTTTTTTCCTTCCTGTCTTTCTCCAGTTTTTCTTTTCATCCATGTGCTTTTTTGTACATGTAATTGGGTGTTGTTGTTGATGTTGTTGTTGGGGTTTTTTGCTCCCCCTTTTTTGTACTTAAAGTTGTTTTGATATTTGTTGTTGTTTTGTTGTCGTTGCTATTCTACATTATTCCCTTGTTTCTTTATCATACCAGGCCCACAGACCTTGTAGAGAATGGTGCCACCAGTAACGGCTATTCATCACCTGGTCTGAACCGCCGAATGAGTGAGTCTGTTTGTCTGTCTATTTGTCAGTTTACTTTCAAACCAACCGTACATTTGTCCGTCCGTCCGTCCGTCTGTCTGTCCATTTGTTTAAGTCCGAGTAGCCATCCGTCAGTCTCAGAAGACCATGGAGTCACGCTCTAGGCTCTAGAGCGCAAAGCCTGGGTAAGTACGTATGGAGGGGAAGCTGTTTGTCCACTCATTCATTAATCCATCAACTTATTCGTCCATCCACTGACCCACAAACACACCTTCTGTCTATCGGTATCTATCCATCTGTACGTTCATCTATCCCTCTATCGATGGATCGGTGGTTTAAAGGTAACGCATCAGCCTAGAAAGCAAAATGTGCAGGTTTGAAGTGTGTGGTGGTTTAATTGCCCATTTGTACCCGAAACTTTTTCCTCATCCTTTTGACCGTCAGTGGTGGTCTAGATGCTAGTCTTTTGGATGAGACGATAAACCGAGGTCCCGTGTGCAACATGTATTTAGTGCAAGTAAAAGAACACACAGCAACAAAAGAATTTCCCTGACAAAATTATGTAAAAAAAAAAAACATAAAAAAAGAAAAAGAAAAAAAGCGGCCACTCTGATAGGGAAACAAATACACATGCATACAGGAAACGAAAAAATGGGTGGCACTGCTGTTGTGGCGACGCGCTCTCCCCGGAGGGGGGGGGGGAGGGGGGGAGCAGCCTGAATTTCATACAGAGAAATCTGCCGTGACTTAAAGAGGTATACAGTACAATCCATCGGATTCCGTCGTGATTTATCTATTTTAGTATTCAAGATGGTGTGTGTGTGTGTGTGTGTGTGTGTGTGTGTGTGTGTGTGTGTGTGTGTGTGTGTGTGTGTGCGTGCGTGCGTACGTGCGTGCGTGCGTGCGTGTGTGTGTGCAGGTTCGCCAACACGAGTAGCAGACAGAAGAGGATCTCAAGCATCAACAACTGGTGAGCTTTTACACACACACGCACACGCGCACACACACACACACACACACACACACACACACACACACACACACACACACACACACACACACAAGCACACATACACACACACACACACACACACACACACACACACACACACACAACAGTTAGGCTATTTTTCTGAGATTATCATTATTTCAGTGCTCGTTATTGCTGTAATCATTGTCGTCGTCATTATTGTTGATTTTTTTGTCTTTTTCTTTTTCTTCATACTTTGTAGATAGCTTGATGAAAAAAAGCAAGTGTTTTGCTTAATGTACCATCTGTAAATAAAATTTGACTTGACTTGACTTTGACTTTGACTTTGACTTTGCACAACCACAACTACACACACACACACACACACAACACACACACACACACACACACACACACACACACACTTAAACACAAAAGCATTGCTTTCATGTACTATCTATAATAAAAAATTTACTTTCACTCACACACAAACATAACAATAACAATCACTCACAACCCACACACACACGGCACACACACACACACACACACACACACACACACACACACACTCAAACCTCACCCCCCCCGCCCCCGCCCCCTCACACACACACACACACACCACACACACCACACACCACACACCCACACACTCCACACACCTCACACCCACACACACACATCACACACACCACACACACACACACACACACCACACAACAACAACACAAAACACGACCCACTCACACCACCTCACCCACTCCTACCCACCCACAACCGAAGCAAAATGTCTCTCCTATTCCTTACAGATGCCATTCACAGCATGAACGAGCACTGAAGAAAGAGGTGATGCAATTGGAGGGCATCATCCGACAGCATCACACTCCAGGGACAACACCCCCGATCTCCGCCGAGCCAGCGGCTACTACGTCAGATGACTCGCTCCCTCCCTCTCTCTCTCCCTTCATGACGTCAGAGCTGCGTCATCAGCGAATGACGTCACCGTCGCTGTTTTTTTTAGATTTTTTTGTGATTTGGGGTGGGGGTGGGTTTTTTTTATAGATTTTTTGTGGGTTTTTTTTTTTTTTAGGTTAGGAGGAAGAAGCTAGCTGGTTTGGTAAACTATCTTGGTTTTGCCACAACATTCTCTTGCCAAAAATATCTGGTTTTGACAAGACTCTTTGCCAAGACTATTCTAGTTTTGACAGGACTCTCTTGCCAAAATTATCTCTGGTTTGGCCATTATGTCACGACTCTTTTGCCGAAACTATCTCTGGTTTAGCCACCATCTCACGACTCTCTTGCCAAAAGTATCTCTGGTTTTGCCAGAGTCTCTTGCCAAAACTATCTTGGTTTTGTACATTGCACGACTCTCTTATCAAAGTTATCTCTGGTTTTGCACAAGCTCTTTCCAAAGAGAGAGTTCTTCGGCTAACGTCTTCACTAATGGATACCGCGCAAATTGTTGTGTGTGTATGTGTATGTGAGAGTGAGTTTTCTATTATTATCATTATTTATCTCGTTTATATCGAGGATACAGAATAAGCAATCATGTGCTTTTTTCTACGTGTCCCCTGTGTGTTTGCAGTTTTTGTAAATATTGCTTTCTGTTTCCACGGTCACACAATGGCCTACTTCTTACGAAAAGTGGAACAGTTTGAGTGTGCGCAAGTTCTGCGTGCTTCTGAGAGAGAGTGAGAGTTGTCAGTGAGTGAGGAGTGGCCATGCGAGCTAAGAGCGATGCGAGCGAGCGGTGAATTGTGTGTGTGTGTGTGTGTATGTTGTATGTATGTATGTATGTATGTATGTATGTATGTTGTATGTATGTATGTTGTAGTGTTGTATGTATGTATGTATGTGAGTGTGTGTGTGTGTGTGTGTGTATGTACATTTCTAAAAACATAAATTCTTTCTTTGTATTTATGTTTATAGCTCAAATTGCTTATATAACTCTGCCCCAGTCATATTCGTTACCAGTCCTGTCTCTTGTTTCTTCTTCTCAGCTAGCTCTGTTTTTGCGACTACAGTTTGAAATTTTCGCTGAGTTCGATAAATCATACCTTCTATGGTTTCTGGTTATGTTATGCTTGGATAAAGCAAAAGTTAGAGTTACAGGCGAGCGAACGCGTTTTTTTTGTTTTGTTTTGTTTTTGTTTGTTGTTATTTATAATATTTTATATTTATTCT
This sequence comes from Stramonita haemastoma, assembly GCA_030674155.1. NCBI lineage: Eukaryota > Metazoa > Mollusca > Gastropoda > Neogastropoda > Muricidae > Stramonita > Stramonita haemastoma. Next base: position 19,932,101 of record CM060340.1, read on the forward strand.
TTTATATCGAGGATAACAGAATAAGCAATCATGTGCTTTTTTTCATCCGGTCCCCGTGTGTATGCATTATTTGTAAATATTGTCATCTGTTCCCACCGGCACACGATGGCCTACTCTTACGAAAAGCGGAACAGGATTTAACGTGTGCCCAAGATGTTCTGCGAGCGTTCGCACACGGGGTCTCGGTTTAAAGTCTCATCCAAAGGACTTTTGGGGAGGTGTGTGTGTGTGTGTGTGTGTGTGTGTGTGTGTGTGTGTGTGTGTGTGTGTGTGTGCGCGCGGTGAATGGGTGGAAGGGTGGGTGGGTGATGGGGTGGATGCGTGGATGGGTGCAAGTGAGTGCGTGTACAAGCATGCGCCAGTGTGAGTGAACTGTGTGTGTGTGTGCATGCATGTGTGTGTGGGTGCAAGCGTGCGTCTGTGCGTGTATACGCCTTTTATGTGTGTGTGCGTAAATGCGTGCGTACGTGTGCTTATTTTTTTAATATTGCTTTTATGTTTGATTGTAGTTATTGTTCAAAATGTACATTCAATACCAATGTCATATGTATAATCTTGTCGTAGGAAGATCAGGAAAAAGAAAGAGTTGTAAAAAACTGAGTGGTGTGTGTTATGTGCGCATGCGTGTGTGTGTGTGTGTGTGTGTGTGTGTGTGTGTGTGTGTGTGTGTGTGTGTGTGTGTGTGTGCTCTATGCAAGAGAGAGAGGCACACATAGCAGAGATAGAAAGAACTGTGAATAAGTTTATGTACATGACATACATCATCATACATACATACATACATACATACATACATACATACATACATACATACATACATACATACATACATACATGCAGGCATTAGCAGGCATGCATGCATGCATGCATGTAGATACAGACACGCACGCACAATCACACACACAACACTACACAACACACAACATACATACATCATAATAATATATATATATATATATATATATATTAATATATATAATATATATATATATATCCAGCCAGCCAGCCAGCAGCCATACCTAGAAACAGGAGACAGAGAAGGGGAAAAGAGATTTGGGGGGCAGAGAGGCAAGGAAAAACAAAGTATCACAAACATCAGATCACAGCGAGCAGTAACTTTATTCTGTTTCCTTCTGGACTTGGCATGAATCAATGACCATATATCACATATGCCGCGTACATAAACATACACATATGTACACGTACGTACGTAGTACATACATACATACAGAAAGACAGATACATACATACAAGACATGCAAACAAACATACACACGAACCTACGTACACACACACACACTTATTTTTTAATGTCCTCATTCTCATCACATACACCCCCTTCCCCACCCCCATCGTCTAATATCACATTAAGTGAATAGACGTAAAATCGAAGACACACACACACACACACACACACACACACACACACAACACACACACACACAACAACAACACAACGAACGTACATACAAACACACACACGAACGTACCTACGTACACACACACACATCCATCCATCCACACACACATCCATCCATCAAGAGACAGATATGGGAAAAACAGGTGGGACAGACGACAAAGTGAAGACAGCAGATACAGTAACTAACTAGCCATACACCATGCCACAGCGCGGTGAGCAGTCAGTATCCTTATTCCATTTCTTTGTGGACTCGGCATAATTGAAAAAAAGGACCAAAATATTCTTTTCTTTTCTTTTTTTTATAATTCTGAATCATCCTTAGTTCATCATACTTTCAAATTTTTCTTTCATTTTCATCCTAGATATTTATTCCCTTTGTGTTGGTCAGAATTGTAAAAAGAAAAGATGTTAAAAAGAAGGAAAATCTGTCAATTCGTGCACACCCAAAAAATGTACATACACGCACATAGTTATACCCATGTCTATGCATGATTGTATGCATGTATGCTCGTGCTTCTGCACATGGGGCGCGCCACATGCACACACAACACACGCACTCTCTCTCTCTCTCTCTCTCCTCTCTCTCTCTCTCTCTCTCTCTCTCTCCTCTCTCTCTCTCTCACTCACCCACCACACCATCACATACACACACACACACGCACACGCGCACACAACAACACAACACACACACACACACACAACTACACACAAAAAATATATGCACACACACACAGAGCTACTTTTAAGTTTACATACCCTCTTCCACACGTTTTCAACTTTTAGCTATGATATTTAAAATCACATAAAGATGCTTCTTCAATGAATCGACATAGTCCACTAGTAAATTAGTAAACAAGCAGAAAAATTAAATAAAACCAAAAATAACAGAAACGTTTAACATAATCTCAGATTATAAATGCATATTCTTTAACATCTCTGGCAATGTGTGTATGTGTGTGTGAGTGTGGAGTGAGTGATTCAGATTCAGAATATTTATTGCCAGTGTGTGTGTCTATTCCGAATAAACATATGTGACACCAAAGGACTCTAAAAGATAATGAGATAATCTTAACTGAACGATAATGAAATAATTACATATTTTTTTTTTACAAATTCAGGATGATAATCAGCAGAAAATTTCTTCCATCAGACAACTGAATGATTTTAATAAATCTGAACTTGTAATCAATTTTGAATGAATATCATAATTAATTTTGAAAGAATGTGATCTGATTTAGACATTAGATTTCTCAAAATAAACACAATTATTCACAAATTCTCCGATTTCAAAGGGAAATAATCTGACTGAACAGATAACAAACTGATTATTAAAAGAAAAAAAAGAATAATGTGAACATATACAAGCAAACTCTCTCAATGATCTTACCTCATTATCGATGCTTTTCGTGTAAGAATGTCTATACAATTCAAATAATGTAGCCGGGCATATCCTAAATTGAAATTTCATGGGCGTTTTTTGTTGCTTTCTTTTCGTTTTTTCGCCTTCAACTCCCTGGTTCACCAACGGTGAGGTTTTTTTTGTTTATGCAACTTGTTACTACCATTAAGGTAGCCATACTCCGACTTCGAGATGCTGTCTAAGCTCAACAGTGCTAATGCGTTCTTGCATACTTTTGATTTTCTTAATGTTGTCATCTGTTCCCACCAGCACGCAATGGCCTATTCTTCCGAAAGGCAGAGCGGGTTATTGACGTGTGGCAAGATGCTCCGTGTAACATTCACACTCAGGCCCCCAGTTTCTAATCTAATCCGAATAAATTTCAGGGGAGTAGAATCGTTACTGATATTAACTCCAGGGGAGAAATCTCAAACGGGTGCCTCGGTGGTGGTTCAAACCCGAGCCATTGAATCACGAGCTCAACGTTCTAGCCACTAGACTCCCCGCCCCCATAATTATGATGGCCTGACTTCAATCTTAACTCCTTGAGGAGTTGCCAAGGCTCTGGCTGAAGTTTTCAGACAGTATGCTGTGGGCCAAGCAATACTGTGAGAGTTAAAGAGGATTTAAGGGTAATAATATATTTTCTTCGTAAAAGCTCCTAGTCTTCGGTTCACCTGGCCTATCGTAAGACCGTTGGGGCATCATTGAAGATTTTGCTATTTTACTTAGATATTTTTCTCTATGGAAACTCCAGAGCTTGCTAAAACAAAAACTGCCCACAACAACTCTCTTTGCAAAGACCTCTTCCTGCAAGTCTTGTGTGTTTAAATTTAGTAACACAACCCATGATGACATATGCAATGCTTACAAGGGGAAGTAATCAACGATCAACTTTTCTGATTTTTTTTTTAACATAAGACAAAAATATGAAAGGTGATGAGAAATGATAAGACAAA
>CM060340.1:19940878-19943378 GCA_030674155.1 Stramonita haemastoma
CAAAACCACCCAAACCCCCAACCAACCCCAAAAATAAACCCCCAAACAACAAGCAGCCAAGACCCCACCATACCACAAATTCCCCACCCCCAGCGCCCCCTCCTACCAAAAGGGACCAACACAAAAGGGGGAAACCAAAGCCAACTCCAAACCACCACCAAAAACCACCGAAACACCAACTACAAAACCAGCCCTTACCAAAAACGCCACAAAACCACAACCCACACATCACATCCCCACACACCACCAACACCAAAAAAACCCAAAAAAAAAAAAAAATTTATCCCCAAACCCCAAATCATAACCCACAACATCACAACCAAAACCCACCAAAACCAACAAAAACCAACTCACACAACAACCCCCCCCAAACACAAACCCCCCCCTTCCCCTTTCCCCCCCACCCCCCCTTCCCTTCCCCCTCCTTTCCCCCTCCCCCCCCCCCCCTCCCCACTCCCTCCCCCCCCCCCCCCCCCCCCCGCCCGAGGGGCCCGGAGAAGAGGAGGCCTGGTACTTCTCACCTCCCCTCCTTTTTTCCTCGCCTTCTTGTCCCCCCGCCCCCCCCTGATTTTGCCCGGGTGGCACCCCCAAAGGGTGACCAGGACCGGGGAGCCAGGGGGCCACCTGGGTAAGACAAAGGGGGAAAAGTCTGATGGATGGTGGGTGGGTGGAGTTGGGGGGGGGGGGGGGGGGGGGGGGGGGGGTAAAGTGGTTTTGGGGGGTGTGGGTGGTGGTGGTGGGGAGGAGGTGGATGGAGGGGTGGGTGGTGGGGGAGGGTGGATGGGTGGTGGATATGGTGGTTGGGGTTTGGTGGATTGGTAAAATATAAACACCAAGAAAAAATCTGATAATATAGCAACTAGATTTAAAAAATAAAATTTAATTATATTCATAAAAATAAAAATTAATAAAACCCAAAAATAAATAACTGGTATGAAAGAAAAAAAAACGAAAAAAAAAAAAAACCCGGAAAAAAAAATGTAAACCCTACATAAACAAAATAAAAAACAAAATGGAAGGGTTTAAAAAAAATTGGTTTTTTTTTTATTATTTTTATTATATTGGATTATTATTATATTATTATTATTATGATATTATGATCATGATATTATTATTAATAATATGATGTGTGATTACGTTGTTGGGGAAAAGTATTAAAGATATGGTGGGGGTGGGGATGAGATGATAAATAAGGATAAGATATAATATATAAGAATTAAAAATAAACATTTTACCAAATTCACTCCCTTCCTTCTTCCTCTGGGTTTCTATTAACCTTTGAACTTATTCATAAACCGCCACATCCAGCCCTTTTTGGGGGGCCAGGGAGGGGGGGGTGGTAATAAAACAAACCTCTCCAACCTCTTTTTCCTTTTCCCCCTTCCCCCCCCCCCCCTTCCCTCTGGGCATAAAAATCCTCTCTCTCTCTCTCCTCTCTCTCTCTCTCTCTCTCTCTCTCTCTCTTTTCTCTCTCCTCCTCTCTCCCCTCTCTCTCTCTCGCCACCAAACCCCCCCCCCCCCCCCCTCCCTCCCCCCCCCCTCCCCCCCCCCCCCCTCTTCACTTCCCCCCCCCCCCCTACCCTCCCCCCTTTTCCCCCCCTCCCCTTCCCCCTACCATCCCCCCCCCCCCCCCCTTTTCCCCCCCCCCCCCCCCCTCCTCCAACATCCACCCCCCCAACTTCCATCCCTCCTCCCTCCCCCCCCCCCCCCCCCCTACTCAACCCCCTCCCCACCTCCCCACCCACCCTCCCCCCCCCCTCCCCCCACCCCCCCCCCCTCCACAAACCACATCCCCTCCCCTCCCCCCTCCCCCCCCCCCCTACCCTCCCCTCCCCCCACCCCTCCCTCCACCTCCATTGCCACCCAAACAACCCACCACCCCCCCGGGCCCTGCAAAAAATTCCATCAACCCCCCACCCCCACCCCCCCAACCAAACAGGGCACCCCCAATTTTAAAAACCTAAAAACCAGGGAAAACCACAAACCACCAAAACCCCAAAAACCGCAGAAAGTTTATGGCTAATCGGGGGGGTAAATTGGGTTTGAGAGGTTTGAAAGGGGGTTTGGGGGTTGGAACTGGTGGCTAGGCCGACACGGTGAAGGGGAAAGAGCAAAGGGTGGGGGGTGGGATGAGTGGTGGGTTTGATATTGCCTGTAATTTTTGATGGTAAAAGGGTGGGGTTTGGGGATGGAAAAAAATGTTTTTGGGTTTTTTTAAAAAATCATTTTGCAAGTCTTTAAAAAAGGGAAATTTAAATTTATGATTTGAAGGGAGTGGTTGGGGAAAAAAAGGGTGGGGGATAAAGTGGTGTTGGAAAGAAGGATTAAAGGTGGATTGGATTTAGAAGATTTTAAATTTTCCTTGGGATCCCAAAAAAAAACAGGACAAAATACCCCAAAAGCAAAAAAAAAAAAAAAGGAAAAAAAAAAAAACACCCCAAAACAACAACCCCCAAAAACAACATAAAACCAAGATAATCAACACAAAAAACCCTAAATA
>CM060340.1:19960453-19962953 GCA_030674155.1 Stramonita haemastoma
GTAGGCAGACACAGTGAAGGCCGCCACATGAGCCAACTGCTCACAGGAATCTTCACACATCGCCGCTTGGTCCAGGATTTCCGAATATTCCAGCTCTTCTGTTAATCTTTGTAGCATGGATAAAGGTTCGTTGAAGTTGACCTGCAAAAAAAATTTTTTTTTAAGAGATAGATTTTAATTTTATGACTCCCCCCGAAGCTTGAATACGGTTGCGTTTTTGTTTGTTTGTTTGGGGTTTTGTGAGTGTGTGTGTGTGTGTGTGTGTGTGGTGCGTGCGTGCGTGCGTGCGTGCGTGCGTGCGTGCGTGCGTGTGTGTGTGTGAGAGAGAGAGAGAGTGTGTGCGTGTGTGTGTGTGTGTGTATGCATTGTACTGCACTGCACATTTTCTTGATATTGCTCTTACTTTTACTCTCTGGCCATGTAATATGCTGTGTATTGTATATGCATGTATTTTTTCCTTATTTTTTGTGCTAGTCAAAATTGATTTGATTGTACAGCACGGTGAGCCTATGTTTTTTTGGGAATTCGCGCTATATAAACCTCCATTATTATTATTATTATTATTATTATTATTATTATTATTATTATTATTATTATTATTATTATTATCATAATGATGTGGGTAAAAACAGTGGTATACGGAAAAAAAAAGTATCTCCAATGGTGAACCTAGGATGATCTACACACACCAATACTACCACCAACACTATTCACCATTATTCATCACAACCACCAACACCACGACCAACGACACCACCACCACAACCAACACCACCACAACAACAACAACCACCAACACCACCACAACAACCACCACCAACGCCACCACAACAACCACCACCACACAACCACCACAACCACCAACACCACCAACATCAACACCAATAATAACCCCACCACCACCAATCACCCTTATTCATCACCATTACCAAAAACATCCAGGAAATCACCATCATTACCCCCCTTCCCCCCAACAACCAATCACAACAACCACCCCCAACAACAACAACATCATCACCACCACCACCACCACCACCACACCACCACCCCCCACCACCACCAACCACCACCACCAACACCACTATCATTCATCACCAACACCAAAAACATTCAAGAAATCCCCATCATCACACCACCACCACCCACAACAACCAAATCACTACAACCACCCCCACCCCCAATCCCCAACCACACCCACCACCACCATCAACCACCACCACCAACCACCACCACCACCAACCACCACCACCAACAACCAACCACCACCACCACCACCACCACCACCACCACCACCACCAACCAACCAACCAACCAACCAACCAACCAACCAACCAACCATCACCAACCACCTCTCCTTTCCAAAACTCTGTCCGACTCACAGGCATGGGGATTTTGGACAGCTCTTTGCCGATACAGTTTTTCAGCACGCTCCACAAGTTCAGGCTGATGTTGGGCTTTTCTCGGATCCACGCACGGCGGGGTCTACTGCTGCTAGGAGTCTGAAGGCACCCGTCCTGGTTTTCCTCTTGGCTGTCTGTGCGCGTGCCTGTCTGCTTGTCCACAGACAAGAGGGTGAAGGTTACTTACTGACTGGGTCTATTGTTGTAATGTTAAAATATATATGCTTAGGATAATATTAATTACGAGTGGATTCTTTTCTTTGATATGCACGCGTGCGTGCGTGCGTGCGTGCATGCGTGTGTGTGTGTGTGTGTGTGTGTGTGTGTGTGTGTGTGTGTGTGTGTGTGTGTGTGTGTGTGTGTGTGTGTGTGTGTGTGTGTGTGTGTTGTGTGTGTATGTGTGTGTATGGGGGGACATAGAGGGGAGGGGAGGGTGTGCGTGGTGGTGGTGGGTGGTGGTGGTGGTGGTGGTGGTGGTGGTGGTGGTGGTGGTGGTGGTGGTGGTGGTGGTGGTGGTGGTGGTGGTGGTGGGGTGTGCGTGCGTACGTGCGTGCGTTTTATTTATTTATTTATTTATTGTTTTATATCGAGGATAATGGAATAAGCACTCGTGTGCTTTTTTTTTAACATCCAGTCCCCGTGTGTATGCAGTTTTTTGTAAATCGTGTCATCTGTTCCCACCGGCACACGATGGCCTACTCTTACGAAAAGTGGAACAGGATTTAACGTGTGCGCAAGATGTTCTGCGTGCGTTCGCACACAGGGCCTCGGTTTAGAGTCTCATGCGAAGGACTTTTTGGAGAGAGTGGAGTCAGCACTGATGTTGACTCCAGAGGAAAAAAGCCCCTCGACCGGGAGTCGAACCCGGGTCGTCAAATTGCGAGCGCAGTGTTCTGACCACTAGACTATCCCGCCCCCCTGCAAAGACAATGGGAGAAGGTTACTTACTGACTGGGTCTTCTATTATTGCAGTGTTGAAATCAAATCGTTGGGTGGAACGAGCTACTACAGAGGGCGGAGGACCGTGGGGAGTGGAGGAAGCTGGTTTCAAAATCTTCAGTTGTGCCCCCCACGGTCCACGGGACTACGGGACAGGTGAA
>CM060340.1:19992953-19997953 GCA_030674155.1 Stramonita haemastoma
CTCTCTCTCTCTCTCTCACACACACACACACACACACACACACACACACACACCACACACACACACACACATCACACACATACACACACATGCACACACACCCTCCCTTCACACACACACACACACACACACACACATACATACACACACACAACACACACACACACACACACACACACACACACACACACACACACACACACACACACACACACACACACTTTACACAACAATGGCCAGAAGCACTGCACTGTACTCTGTCATATCTCAACAGATGTTGTCTCCACCCAACCACCAATAATAACGTGTAGACTTACAATATATTCTGCACGAATCGGGAGTGTACAAACTACCTAAATTTATACACAATGAATGTGACCATCTACCACAGAATGAGTCGAAGTGCATTAATTAAGGTAGGGGGTCAAAACTGATGAAATTTCGTTTACGTGCCCATGTTAAAAATTATGCCATATATTTAAAGGGCATCACTTGTGAATTTTCAGTTGTTCACATTAATCTGCAATAATGTTGTTTTTTTTTAAAGCTATTCAATTAAAAAAAAAAGAAGAAAGTCGGACAATTTATACACAATTTGACCCTCCACCACAGAATTTTATTTATTCACCTATTTATTTATTTATTCTTTTTTTATCGAGGATAATGGAATAAGCAATCAAAATCATGCTTTTTTACATCCAGTCCCCGTGTGTATGCAGTTTTGTAAATCTTGTCATCTGTTCCCATCGGCACACGATGGCCTACTCTTACGAAAAGCGGTACAGGATTTAACGGGTGCGCAAGATGTTCTGCGTGCGTTCGCACACGGGGCCTCAGTTTATAGTCTCATCCGAAAGACTTTTGGGGGGGAGTGGAGTCAGCACTGATGTTAACTCCAGAGGAAAAATCTCCTCGACCGGGAATCGAACCCGGGTCGTCAAATTGCGAGCGCAATGTTCTGACCACTAGGCTATCCCGTCCGTGAATGAGTCGCAGTGCATCAAGGAGAAATTTTCAGTTGTTAACATTAATCTGCAATTAAAAAAATGTTTTTTAAAAAGCTATTCAATAAAAAAAATAAAAAAAATTGAAAGTGGGACAATTGATACACAATGTGACCATCTATCACAGAATGAGTCGCAGTGCATCAAGGGTAAATTTCAGTTGTTAACATTAATCTGCAATAACAATGTTTTTTTAATGAAAAAGGTATTCAAAAAAAAAATTGAAAGTTGGACAATTTATGCACACTGTGACCCTTCACCACAGAATGAGCCGCTGTGCATCAAGAGTAAATTTTCAGTTGTTAACATTAATCCTCACTAATAATAATAATAATAATAATAATAATAATAATAATAATAATAATAATGATGATGATGATGATGACGATGATGATGATAATAATAATAATAATAATAATAATAATAATAATAATAATAATAATAATAATAATAATAATAATAATAACAATAATTTAAAAAGCTATTCAATTAAAAAAAAAACAGATTGAAAGTCGGATAATTCTATCAAAAGTTATCACAATTTGAATTTGGACTGAATTGAACAGACTGCAAGAAGTAACAAAATGAGAAATTGACAATGCATCGTAATAGAAGATCAGGATGAGGACTTGTGTGTTTTTTTTAAACACATTTTAAAGCATAAAAATGGACAACCTGACCAAATTGGCTCTAGCGGGAAAGTAGGTCAGGTGCAATGTGACTCATTTTGTGCTGAAGTCTCACATATTACAGACCCAGATAGCGTTACACTGATATAATATAGTATTTTGTATTCTGTATTTTGAACCACTTTATGTCACAGCAGTTTTCTCTGCGTGAAATTCAGGCTGCTCTCCCCGGGGAGAGCGCGTCGCCACAAGTGCAGCGCCTACTCCTTTTTTTTTTCCTTTTTCCTGCTTGCAGCTGTATTTGTTTTCCTATCAGAGTGGCTTTTTCTACAGAATTTTGCCAGGGTCAACCCTCTTGTTGCCGTGGGTTCTTTTACGTGCTCTAAACAGTGATGTGTAACACACGGGACCTCGGTTTACCGTCTCATCCGAAGAGTACAGGCTTTTAGTCTTTTCTTACAGGCTTTTAAAACTGCACTCACTCACACACACACGCTCGGCGCGCACGCACGCACGCACGCACGCACACACACACACACACACACACACACACACACACACACACACACACCATACACACACATAGATAGATAGATAGATAGATAGATAGATAGATAGATAGATAGATAGATAGATAGATAGATAGATAGATAGACAGACAGAGAGACAGAGAGACAGAGAGGCAGACAGACAGACAGATAGATAGATAGATAGATAGATAGATAGATAGATAGATAGATAGATAGATAGATAGATAGATAGATAGATAGTACACTTTTCTTTCGTTCCTTCTAGAGCTCCAAGGTTCACCAATGGTGAGATTTTGGATATGCGACCGTTTTATTTTTACCCTCCATGAAAGGTAGCCGCATTTCGACTTCTGGAATGGGTGTCTCAACACGACACCCGTGTGCATGCGTTTCTTTTTCCATTTTTGTCATTCTTCCTATCGGCACGAAACGGCCTACCCTTCCTTAAAGCGGATTTTTAGCGTCTGTGCAAGATTTTTATTTATTTATTTATCTATCTTTTTTTATAATATCGAGGATAATGGAATAAGCACTCCATGTGTTTTTTTTTACATCCAGTCCACGTGTGTATGTAGTTGTGTAATTCTTGTCATCTGTTCCCACCGGCACACGATGGCCTACTCTTACGAAAAGCGGAACAGGATTTAACGTGTGCGCAAGATGTTCTGCGTGCGTTCGCACACGGGGCCTCGGTTTATAGTCTCATCCGAAGGACTTTCCGGGAGAATGGAGTCAGCACTGATGTTAACTCCAGAGGAAAAATCCCCTCGAACTGGAATCGAACCTGGGTCGTCAAATTGCGAGCGCAATGTTCTGACCACTAGGCTATCCCGTTCCCAAGATGTTCTCTGTGTGTGTACGCACACGGGTCCCCAGTTTATAGCCTCATCCGAAGGACTTTGGAGGGAGTGAAGTCGGTACTGGTATTAACTGGTGAAAATTCCTCCAAAACGGATGCCTCCGTAGTGGCTCGATCCCAGGGGCCGTCAGATTACGAGCGCAACGCTCTAACCACTAGGCTGTCTCGCCTCCCCCCCCCCTTCCCTCCCCCAGGCTACATAATTATGAAATTCGTTTCTCCATCCCCACCCTCCTTTCGTAGGCGTGTGACTGCATAATTGTGCAAAATGGTGTGGTATAGGTTTCAATTTGAATGTTTTTCATTAACTGCACTTTGGGTCTCTTAATTATTTCAGTTTGTAATTTTTCTCTTAATGCTTGCCAGTTTATATATATTCATATGCATGCGCGCGTGTATTGGCATCCACATACACACTCGCACATACAAATGCACGTACGTACGCATACACACACATACAGACGAACGCACTATGCATTCACACACACACACACACACACACACACACACACACACACACACACACACACACCACTCTCTCTCTCTCTCTCTCTCTCTCTCTCTCTCTCTCTCTCCTCTCTCTCTCTCTCTCTCTCTCTCTTCTTTATGTCTGTCTCTGCCTGCCTGTCTGTCTGTCTGTCTGTCTGCCTGCCTGCCTGCCTGCCTGCCTGCCTGCCTGCCTGCCTGCCTCTCTCTCTCTCTCTCTCTCTCTCTCTCTCTCTCTCTCTCTCTCTCTCTCTCTCTCTCTCTCTCTCGCACATACACACAAACATACACTTACACACACGTGCCCACACATGTCGGCATGCAGGCAGGCAGGCCCGCAGGCAGGCAGGCAGGCACACACACATTAACACACATTAACACACACTAACACACACTAACACACACATACACACACATACACACACACACACCACACACACACACACACACACACACACACACACACACACACACACTTACTTTCCAGTCTGAAATTACTAATTTGGTAACAGGACGTTTTAACTGAAGAATACACACACACACATACACACACACACACACACACACACACACACACACACACACACACACACACACACACACACACACTTACTTTCCAGTCTGAAATTACTAATTTGGTAACAGGACGTTTTAACTGAAGAATACACACACACACATACACACACACACCACAACACACACACACACCACACACACACACACACACCACACACACACACACAAATTGATTCTCACAACCCTGCTTTCCCCTTCCCTCTTTTCTCCTAAACATCAACACCCATGCGCTTTCAATATCTAAAACACATTACGCAACAGCATAGCACAATATCATACATGATCGTGATACATGTGTGTATGAAATTCATGTTCACTCTCAATTTTCGTACACAATACATCTGCCTTTTTGCGCGTGAGTCGACAATTTTAACACACATTAGTTCTTAACACACATTAGTTCTTATCGAAACATCCAAATCTGATAATGATAGCAATGATTAAAAACTGTTAAAAAATTTTTTATTGTTATTATTATTATTAACATAATAATAATAATAACATTAAAGACGACGATGATGATGATTGATGATTGATGATGATGATGATGACATAATAATAAGAGGAATGACGATGACGACGCATTTTTATCTAACATTATAAATATAATGGTAATAATGATGCTGCTGCTGATGATGATGATGATGTCATATGCTGCTGCTGCTGATGATGATGATAACAATAACCTTAACCAGAAGAAGCAGGATGACCATGACGACAACGATGACGATAACGATGACAACAACAATAATGATGAAACTTACCGCTTTAACACGAAAAACCTCCACCTCAGGTTATGACTCAGAATGAAGCGATTATTCTCTGCACTCCATCAAAAACACAGCCACACTTTCGAGGTTTCGCCATTTGTCAGTGAACGAATGCAGACGACACTAGCACACTTCAATAGCACTGC
>CM060340.1:20002953-20010453 GCA_030674155.1 Stramonita haemastoma
AGGCTAGATGTAAAAAAAAAAGCACATGAGAGCTTATTCCATTATCCTGGGATGTAAAATAAAATAATAAATAAATAGGCAAGTGCATTACCTCTAGACCACCCAGCGAGACAGTATGCATGTTCTAGGTTTGTTTTTCGTTCCTCGGCTAGAACTCTGATGTTCAGCAATGGTGCGATTTTGCGTTGTGAGCAGTTTTGCCCACCATGAAGGTAGCCAGCCGCATTCCAACTTCGGGGATGTATGCTGGGTTTGTCTGTGTTTGCCCTAACCTGTTGAACGCTGACATGAATCTGGGATCTTTAACGTGCATATGTTTGATCTTTCCATGTGTATAATTATATACATGAAGGGAATAAAGGCTCTGGAAGATCTGCACTTGAAGTTGACCTGGGAGATCGGTAAAAAAATCCACCCTTGATTCACCAGACGACGCAACCGGGATTCGAACCCATGATTTCATGAACCCTTGGGATTGAAGTTGAATGGTTTTAACCACTCGGCAATAGAATCAATCATATTCTGGATGAAATCAGGGAATGAACAACAACAACACACCAACAACAACAACAACAATAACAGCAGCAGCAGCAGCAGAGCAGCAGCAGTAGTAGTAGTAGTAGTCAGCAGTCAGCAGCAGTAGTAGTAGTAGTAGCAGCAGCAGCAGCAGTCAGCAGCAGTAGTAGTAGTAGAGCAGCAGTCAGCAGCAGCAGCAGCAGCATAGTAGTAGTAGTAGTAGTAGAGTAGTAGTAAGTAGTAGTAGTAGTAGTAGTAGTAGTAGTAGTAGTAGTAGTAACAGCAATAACAACATCAACAGCAATAACAGCAACAATAACAGCAAAGGCAACAACAGCAACAACAACAACAACAGCAACAGCATAGAAGCAACAACAATAACAGCAGCAGCAACGTTGCAACAACAACGGCACACAACAACAACAACAGCAACAACACTAGAGGCAACAACAGCAACAACAACAACAACAACAACACAGCAGCAACAACAACAAAAGCAACAACTGCAGCAGCAACAACAACAATAACAGCAACAACAACAGCAACAACGACAATAACAACAGAATATTCTCTAACCTGAGCACGTTATAAAGGTGAAGGAAAAAACCCATCATAATAAATAATATAAATCTTAGCTCCGAATACACACAGCAATTCTGAGAATCCACATCGGCGCGGAACCGAGATAGACAATTCCCTTCCTGTACAAGTATACTACTGTGTTCCTCTGTACAAACGCCAAACTTGTTATGAGGCACATAGGCCACACACCCCTTTTCAATGTAGATAGATTACTGAAGAATGAAAAACAGAAGGAAGGAAAGACTTCAGAATGAATACTTGAATCAATCCTTACAGGTAAGTACGCAGTTGTGTTTTATTTTATTTATTTATTTATTTTATTCATTTATTTTATTTGTTTATCTATTTATTCTTTTATATCGAGGATAATGGAATAATCATTCATGTGCTATTTTTATATGTAGTTCCCGTGTGTATGCAGTTTTGTAAATCTTGTCACCTTTTCCCACCGGCACACAATGGCCTACTCTTACGAAAAGCGGAACAGGATTTAACGTGTGTGCAAGATGTTCTTGCATGCGTTCGCACACAGGGCCTCGATTTATAGTCTCTTCCCAAGGACTTGTGGGGAGAGTGGAGTCAGCACTGATGTTAACTCCAGGGGAAAAATTTCCTCGAACGGGAATCGAACCCGGGTCGTCAAATTGCGAGTGCAATGTTCTGACCACTAGGCTATGCAGTCCCCTGAAGAATGAATAGAAGAAGGGAAAGACGGAATGAATACGTGAATCAATCTTTACAGGTACATAGTTGTGTTACCTTGTGTTATATATATATATATTTTTTTTTTTTTTTATTTTTTTTTTTTTTTTTTTTTTATGTACACGTGTCTTAGAGTAGTTTGATGAGTTTATGCCTGTTGTACTCATTTCATGATTTGGTGCTATACGTTGTTCTACATGCGTGTGTGCGTGCGTGCGTGCGTGCGTGCGTGCGTTCGCGCTCGCGAGTGTGTATGTATGCGTGCACATGCGCCATAGATACCTTTACGTGTTCAGAGGCAGCAACTCGTTGTGTGTGTGTGTGTGTGTGTGTGTGTGTGTGTGTGGTGTGTGTGTGTGTGTGTGTGTGTGTGTGTGTGGTGTGTGGTGTGTGTGTGTGTGTGTGGTGTAGTGTGAGAGAGAGAGAGAGTGTGTGTGGATATATATTATTTATTTATTTATTTATCTATTTATTCTTTTATATCGAGGATAATGGAATAAGCAATCATGTGCTTTTTTTCATCCGGTCCCCTTGTGTATGCAGTTTTGTAAATCTTGTCATCTGTTCCCACCTGGCACACGATGGCCTGCTCTTACGAAAAGCGGAACAGGATTTAACGGGTGCGCAAGATGTTCTGCGTGCGTTCGCACACGGGGCCTCGGTTTAAAGTCTCATGCGAAGGACTTTTGGGAAGAGTGGAGTCAGCACTGAAGTTAATTCCAGGAGAAAAATTTCCTCGACCGGACTCGAACCTGGGTCGTCAAATTGCCAGCGCAATGTTCTGACCACTAGGCTATCCGTCCCCACATATCCTCATATATATATATGAGGCTTGACTTGCACAGTCCTTATGTGCTGCAGCCCTGGGGGCTGGTTAGCCTTGGAGAACATCTCCAACGCTGACTGTTCTTATGCCCTCTTGGCCGAGAGAGTGGGGATGTACTGTGGGCAAGGCACCTCCACTATAATCAATTTCTGCCCATTTCTGAACAGCAGCTTCCTCCTCTGCTGTTTTGAAGGTCACTCGTCGAACATGTCGGACAAACAAACAACAGATAGATAGATAGATAGATAGATAGATAGATAGATAGATAGATAGATAGATAGATAGATAGATAGATAGATAGATAGATAGATAGATAGATAGATAGATAGATAGATAGAAGAGCAGAAGTAGAGAAGGTAGGCAGAGCGATAGGACAGGCAGGCAGAAGAAGAAGAGAGAGAGAGAGAGATAGATAGATAGATAGATAGATAGATAGATGTAGATAGATAGATAGATAGATAGATAGATAGATAGATAGATAGATAGATAGATAGATAGATAGATAGATAGATAGATAGATAGATAGATAGATAGATAGATAGATAGATAGATACTAGGTATAACGTGTCATGATGAGCACACACACACACCATATGCACAAATGGCTCCGAAGTCGGAATGCAGCTACATTTGTGGAGGCTAAGAAAAATTACATACGCAAATATTTCACTGTTTTTGGTGATTATCATAGCTCAATCCAATGAACGAAAAAAGAAACAGCCAAATACGATGCACCAAAATTTTTAACTCACAAAAATGCAGAATCTTGCGGTTTGGGACAAACTTGACAACGCTACAAATAAAGAAATGTTCAAAACCAGCAGCTACACGTTATTCATCTGTTTATTCGTTTAGCTATTTTTTTAATTTATTTTCTTTTGTGTCTCTTTTCATTTAAAGTCATAAATAAACTTAGGCACTGACCTCAGCAGAGCTTGACGCGAGTGCAACCCAAATATATCTTGCCCTCACAAGCTGTTTCCAGTCGGCTGCCTTTGCACCTGCAACTGCGCAAAGAGAGAGAGAGAGAGAGAGAGAGAGAGAGAGAGGAGAGAGAGAGAGAGAGAGAGAGGAGAGAGAGAGAGAGAGAGAGAGAGGAGAGAGAGAGAGAGAGAGAGAGAGATCAAATCAAACCAAATCAAATCAAATCAAACCAAACCAAACCAAATTATCTTATTTTGTGGACGATAAGTAAGCACTGCTGGGCTTTTTTTGTGCTTTATTTTCTTTTTCATTTTTGACATCTAGTCCACGTCCTTATCAAGGATTACACCATTATTTAAAAAATAAATAAGACAAACAGACAGACAGACAGACAGACACAGAGGGACAGAGAGACAGGTAAACAGACAGAAAAACAGAGAGAAAGACAAAAAGGCAGACAGAAAGACAAAAAGGCAGGCCTGCAGACAGACAGACAGACATAATACACAATTATGGTCCATAGGCCAGGCATAGTATTACACAGATCATTATTTATATCTAAACGATCCGTAAAACATAGGAAGAAGGAGGCGGGGGGAGAGGGGCAATTCTAAATAGCAATGTGAGAGAGAGAGAGAGAGAGAGAGAGAGAGAGAGAGAGAGAGGAGAGAGAGAGAGAGAGAGAGAGGAGAGAGAGAGAGAGGAGATGAGAGAGAGAGAGGAGAGAGAGAGACGAGAGGAGAGACAGACAGAGACAGAAGACAGAAGACAGACAGAAGACAGACAGACAGACAACACACACAACACAACACACACACACACACACACACACACACACACACACACACACACAAACAAACACACAACACACACACACACACAAAGACAGAAAGAGGACACACACAAAGGACACAGAGACACAGCACACAGACAGACAGACAGACAGAACACGCACACACACACACACCCACACATAACACACACACACTACACCACACACACACACACACACACACAACACACACACACACACACACACACACAACACACACACACACACACACACACACGACGCACAAACACACGCACATACGCACGCACGGCACGTAAAACACACACACACACACAACACACACACACACACACACAACACACAACACACACACACACACACACACACACACACACACACACACACACACAGATGACGTAGTTTGAGCAAAGATAAAGCAGTGATGCCAAAAGTTGGCAAGGAAACGAAAGACTTGCGTAAAATTATCAGGGAAGTAAACATGTACGGCCTTTTGACTCGGAGTCTGTCTCACAAAAACCGCCTTTGCCCAAATCTTTCTTTCGTCTGGGTCAGATTGTCAAGTTCTTCTTCTTCTTCTTCTTCTCTTCTTCTTCTTCTTCTTCTTCTTCTTCTTCTTCTTCTTCTTCTTCTTCTTCTTTGCATTCTTCTTCTTCTTCTTCTTTCATTCTTCTTCTTCTTCTTCTTCTTCTTCTTCTTCTTCTTCTTCTTCTTCTTCTTCTTCTTCTTCTTCCTCTCCTCCTCTCCTCCTCCTCCTCCTCCTCCTCCTCCTCCTCCTCCTCCTCCTCCTCCTCCTCCTCCTTTCTTCTTCTTCTTCTTCTTCTTCTTCTTCTTCTTCTTCTTCTTCTTCTTCTTCTTCTTCTTCTTCTTCTTCTTCTTCTTCTCCTCCAACCTCCTCCTCCTCCTTCCTCCTTCTTCTTCTTCTTCTTCTTCTTCTTCTTCTTCTTCTTCTTCTTCTTCTTCTTCTTCTTCTTCTTTGCTATCATCGTCGAACGCTCAGACAGCCACTCATTATTGTCTGCCATAAGAGTGAAAATGCCATGCGGCTTCTGCTCAGCACCTAACAAGTCAGGCCCTGCGCATCCGACCTCAGCGTAGCAGATAGAGAGTTGTTATTGTTGAAGTCTTTCTGGAGATAAAAAAAAAAGGTAGGAGAATGGACCAAGAAGGCAGAAAACAGACAAGAAGAAGATGAAAGGAAGAAAAGAAAGCAAGCAGAAACAAAAGAGATAGAAACAGATAGAGAGTTTAAAGGCAGAAAACAGACAAAGAAAAATGTGAGAAGAAGAAAAGGAAGAAATAGAGCATAAACAAATGAGATGGAGAGAAGAAAAAAGTTTAAGTAAGGCAGAAAACAGACAAAGAAGAAGTTGAGAGGAAGAAAAGGAAGGAATAGAGCAGAAACAAAAAGAGATGGATAGAAAAAGAGAAAGTTTAATTATAGCAGAAAACAGACAAGAAGAAGGTGAGAGGAAGAAAGAAGAAGGTGACAGAAAAAAAGGAACAGAGTAGAAACAAAATATTTGGAGAGAGAAACAAAAGAGATGGAGAGAGAAAAAAGAAAGAAAGTTTAAGTAAGGCAGAAAACAGACAAGAATGTGAGAGTAAGAAAAGGAAGAAACAAAGCAGAAACAAAAGGAGATGGATAGAAAAAAAGATAAAGTTTAAGTAGAAAACAGACAAGAAATAGGTGAGAGGAAGAAAAGGAAGGAACAAAGCAGAAATAAGAGAGAGGGATAGAAAAGGGGAGAGTTTAAGTAAGGCAGAAAACAGACAAGAAGAAGGTGAGAGGAAAAAAAGGAACAGAGCAGAAACAAAAGTTATTGGATAGAAAAAAAGAGAAAGTTCCTAGCACATATTTTCCAGAAGATATTTATACTAGTGACGGGATAGCTCAGTGGTCGGAGCACTCCCTTTCCCCCAGCCAATGTTAAGCAGCGTCGAGCGTGGTTGCCAATTGGATGGGTGACTATTTGCATGCCTTGGCTTCAGTACAGTTCCCCCCCAGTTCACCCAGCTGTAAATAGGCACCTTGCCCTTCTTTAGGGTCAGGGAAGGTACAGCAGCGAGGAAGAGGAGATGGGCGCCGCCCTCAGCATGCCGGCCCCCTAGAGAAGCTGAGGTCTCTGACACCTCGCTCCCCTACGACCACATAGGTTATGGGACACCTTTACCTTTACCTATTTCTAATACTACTGAGGGACTAGCCCCCGGCACCCCTACAGGGGATGATTGTCAAATGAAAGCCGCGGTTTCTAGCAACCACTAAGATTAATTTAAAAGGAGGGCGGATGGGGGTAGATGCGGTGGTGGTGGTGGTGGTGGTGGTGGTGGTGGTGGTGGTGGTGGTGGTGGTGGTGGTGGTGGTGGTGGTGGTGGTGGTGGTAGTTCTTTTTAAGATGATAATTGTCACGATGTTGTTGTTGTCGTGTGATGGTGATGGTAGTTGTGGTGATGGTGGTGATGGTGGTGACGGTGGTGGTGGGAGGAGTGGTAATGATTGATTGATTGATTTTTTTATATCGAGGATAATGGAATAAGCACTCTTGTGCTTTTTTACATCCAGTCCCCGTGTGTATGCAGTTTTGTGTCATCTGTTCCCACCGGCACACAGTGGCCTATTCTTACGAAAAGCGGAACAGGATTTAACGTGTGCGCAAGATGTTCTGCGTGCGTTCGCACACGGGGCCTCGGTTTAAAGTCTCATCCGAAGGACTTTTGGGGAGAGTGATGATGATGATAATCCCCAATCTCTCATCACATGGCTGTGTATCATGTCTTTGTTTGTCTTTATTGTCTCTGTTTGTATTCATGACCCTTTCCTTGTCTGCCTGCCTGCCTGTCTGCCTGCCTGCTTGCCTGTCTGTCTGTCTGTCTGTATGTCTGTCTGTCTGTCTGTCCGTCTGCTCTCTGTGTGTAGGTGCACGGCTGCGTCTGTAAAATGCAAGTCGCCTGCCTGCCTGCCTGCCTGCCTGCCTGCCTGCCTGCCTGCCTGCCTGTCTATATGACTGTCTGTCTGTCTGTCTGTCTGTCTGTCTGTCTGTCTATGTATCTATCTGTCCGTTCTCTGTGTGTAAGCGTGCACGGATGCGTCTGTAAAATGTAAATGTGTGTGTGTGTGCGTGTGTGTGTGTGTGTG
>CM060340.1:20012953-20030453 GCA_030674155.1 Stramonita haemastoma
ATAATTTTCATTCAAAAAGATCTAATGAAAAAATGGTAACAGAACATGCGTGCATTAAAAATTTTAATATTAGCTCCTGTTCATTTGGGTATTAAGCTAATGCTTCAGCGCATGCGTAGCATATTTACATAAGCCTATATCCGGTCATCCCGCAGCAGCACACAGCACATGTCGACCATGGCTTCACGACTTCGCTTCGCTCTTTCTGCTTCCACCAAGCTTTTGCGCTGCCAGAGCCGACTGCAATCGGCGAAGCAGTCCAATTTCTTGGGCAGCAGTCATCAGCAAGTTGTTACAAAACAGTTCAGCCATGCTGTCTCGAGAAACTTGGCTCCGTCATTGACTGCGGTCAAATCGACGCCTGCCTTTAAAACGCAACATCGTTCTATGGGGACAGAAGGTCAGTGCATAAAATTGTGGCTGTTGAGGGTTTTACAGTAGCACCAGCCTTTTCAGCTAACCAATAGAGTGCAGATCTATGCGTACTTTAGTTATGATATTAGTTTTCATTCTGTTAGGCTGACAATTTTTTCCTATGATGGTTTCTTTACTTGTGATTAGTACAACAGTAGCAGACAGACAAAGACAGTTTGGAGTGAAGCAGGCTAAGGTCGATCAAGACAAAGAGTGATGAAATAGCACTCATACGTGCATACTTATTCCATTATCCTCGAAATAATTGTGTGACTAAAAGTAAACTTAAAAGTCCAGACATTGAAGTTATAAAAATGTTTTCCAGTCAAGACTAAGAAGATGTTTTAAGTGTTTGAACCATTATTTGTTTGATGGCAAAATCATTTTTTTCCACTATGAGTATGAAGAGTGATGAAATAACACAGGTAACTAAAACTAAAAGTAAACTTAAGTCCAGACAGCTAAAATTACAAAATTGTCTTGCAGTCCAAGACTAACAAGATGATTTAAGTGTTTTTAATTGCAAAATCATTTTTTCCACATTAAGAATAAGAGTGATGAAATAACACAGGTGACTAACACAGGTGACTAAAACTAAATCTAAATTAAATCTGATGTGCTTTTTTACATCCAGTCCTTGTGTGCATGCACTTTTGTCAATCTTGTCATCTGTTCCCACCGGCACACAATGGCCTACTCTTACGTAAAGCGGAACAGGATTTAACGTGTGTGCAGAATGTTCTGCATATGTTTGCACATGGGGCCTCGGTTTATAGTCTCATCTGAAGGACTTTTGGGAAGAGTGGATTCAGCACTGATGTTACAGGGTTCGCGATAACCGGTAATTGTCGGTATTTTACCGATTGTAAACAGGGAATACCGAAAATTTTCGAAGCAGCCGGTACCGCGTACCGATTCTGTTTGCCTGTGACTGATTAGATTTCCATCTAAAAAAAAAAAAGTCTGAAGTGACATTTTCTGACAGTCTGTCATGCGCCTGTGCTTACGCACCTACCCCTTCCCATCCCTTCTGACGAACTTTTATCTTAAAAGTTAAGGCTTAGGCTAGCGCCTACCTCATTAGCACGCAGAACAGCAAGCTTTACTGTGAAAGAATAGAGCTTCGCGCTCTTCTCGGCATGACAGTGACTTCCATCCACAATGAGTACATGGGGCCTAGATTGATTTATTCTTTATTCTTTTATTTTTTTATATCGAGGATAATGGAATACGCACTCCTGTGCTTTTTTACATCAAGTCCCCGTGTGTATGCAGTTTTGTAAATGTCATCTGTTCCCACCGGCACACGATGGCCTACTCTTACGAGAAAAGCAGGGTCTATGACTATGAATTTGCGCGTTGCTTTGAGAGAGAAGAGTCGAAAACTAAATCTAAATTGAACGAAAGATCTAGATGAGCGCTAAGCATAGAAACAAGAAAGAAGAATAGGCTTAGCACAATTTAAATCGCATGAATATGATGTCATGCAAAACAACAGACGGACACAGACAGTGACATAGGCGCTAGAAAAAAAAATCCTATTCCTGCGTGGCTTCGTGCCCAAGAAACGAGTGGCAGCAGCACGGCAGTCAAAGTATCTGAGAGATTTGCGTTCAATTTAGATTTAGTTTTGCTGCCGAACACACACACACACACCCCTCTCACTGAATATTTTCGTTTTGTTCACAGTACATACCGGATTTTATTTTCTGGTGACCGATTTAGGGGGAGTTGGTCAAGATATCTCTGAAATGGCAACTCGCAGTACCGGTTTTTAAAAAATCCTAGCGCAAACCCAGTGTTAACTCCCGCGGAAAAATCTCCTCAAACGGGAATCAAAACCAGGTCGTCAAATTGCGAGCGCAATGTTATGACCATTAGGCTATCGCATCCCCCCCCCCCCCCCCAGTTCTACTTATTCATGTGTGTTTATTTCAGATTTTAATAAATACTTATTCAAGTGTATAGCTTGTTTTTCTTCCTTTTTTCCTTCATGATTTTTCATACTTATTATTCAAGTTTATTTGTATATAGCTTGTTTTTCTTCCTTTTTTTCTTCTTGATTTTTTCATACTTATTATTCAAGTTATTTACAAGTATAGCTTGTTGTTTCTTCCTTTTTTCTTATGATTCTTCTTTTTTTCATGATTCTTCCTTTTTTCCTCTGATTCTTCCTTTTTTCTTCTCAGATTTTCAGACTTATTATTCAAGTTATTTACGAGTACAGCTTGTTTTTCTTCCTAACACAACAGTGGACAAGGAGCTGTCCAAGTTCCTGCAGAAGGAGATCCTCTTTGAGGAAAACGCCGGCCGAAAGCCTCAGAAGCAAGTGCAGGGGGTGGAGGGCTTCAAGGTCACCACAGATGATGCCGACGTCACCCTGACCAGAACTGCCGGCAACGAAACGTGAGTGCAGCAGGCTGCATGCAGCAGCACGAGTGCAAAATGCAATTCATTTTGATGTCAAACCACACATGATAAAAAAAAAAAAATCTCAGTCTCAAATTTCAAAATCTCAAATTTCAGTGAAATTTGTCGTCATGAATGTGTTCCTTTTTTTTTTTTTTTTTTTTTTTTGGTTGGTGGTTTTCTTTTGTTTGTTGTCGTGTTTGGTTTAACATCAGAATGGATTTTTGACAGTTTTATTTTTAGTATTTAATTTATTGGGGTGGAAAAAAAAAACCTCAACCCCCACCCCACCCCCAAAAAAAACAACAACACTCAACCCCCATCCCCCCAAAAATGCCATTGACATCATATTCTTTTCTTTCTGGGGTGTTTTGTGTGTGTGTGTGTGTGTGTCACTGTATGTGTCACTCTGTGTGTGTGTGTGTGTGTGTCTGTGTGTGTGTGTGTCTGTTGGTTTTGTTGTTTTTTTGGAGGGGTTACGTGTGTGTGTAGGGGGGGGTCTTTGGTTTTGGGGTTGAGGGCAGGTACCCATTTACAGCTGAGTGAACTGGCGGGGGGGACTGTATCCTCAGTATAAAAGAATAAATAATCAAAAAAATAATAAATGCTGTTGCAGGGTGGTGGTGAAGTTCTGCATCAATGGCTCTGTGGACTCGGATGAGTCCATGCAGGAGGGAGACCAGGCTCCAGAGGTGAGAGGTCACGGACCACAGCGCATAAATTATCCAACATCCCTCAGTCCAGAGTGCTAAATTTAGAGCGCCCTTTCCTTTGACCTAGTCTCAAGTGTGGTCAGTCCCTGCTGGAATTAGCACCAGCTAGGCTGGGCTGGGATGGGTAGAATGAATAGCAGCTGAGAGGACCTGGGGGAAACTGACTGCTGGGGGACGTGCTGGTGTTAATAATAATAATAATGATAATTCATGGAATTTATATAGCGCTATATCTCGCCCCCAAAAAATATAAAAAGCACTTGCATTCGACCTATATAACACAAAGCAATCAATAACAATTAATAGTTTTAGCAAATTTGAATGTTCACACACATACACTTGTTTTGACTCCTGGAACTGAGTGCAAGTTTTTGAAAAAAAAAGAAAACATAAAAAGATCACTCTGACACCAAGAGAATTGCAGAAATTAAAATATTCATCTAAAGTATACCTTCTTCATTGAACGCTTGAGACAGCAACTAATGTTGTTTGTCATATGAGCGTGCGCACACACACACACACACACACACACACACATGCACACCACACACACACACACACACACACACACACACACACACACAATATTCGTAAGAGTAGGCCACTGTTTGCCAGTAGGAACAGATGACAAGATTAACAAAAGTGCATACACACGGGGACTGGATGTAAAAAAGCGCATGAGTGCATATTCCATTATCCTCAATAAAAAAGAATTTTTAAAAATAAATAAATAAAAATACACACACACACACAAACCACACACACTACACTGACACACACAAATACACACCACACACACAAACTAACACACCACACACACACACACACACACACACCACACACACACACACACACAACACACACACACACACACACACACACACTCAAACTACACACACACACACACAAACTACACACACACTACACTACACACACACATTACACACACACACACACCACAAACTACACACACACTCACACACACACGCACAAACTACAAAACACACACACACACACAACACACACAAACACACACACAACACACACACACCACACACAACACACACACACCGCTACCTTGTGTGTGTGTGTGACAGATGACATTTACAAAAACTGCATACACGGGGACTGGATGTAAAAAAAGCACTAGAGTGCTTATTCCATTATCCTCAATATAAAAGAATAAAGAAAGAAAGAAAAATAAACACAAAATACACACACACCTACACACACTACACACACACACACACACACACACACCACACACACACCACACACACACACACACCACACACACACACACACACACACACACACACACACACACACACACTCACACATGTCTGATATCACTATTTAGTGGAAGGACATTAAACTGAAGAACTACTACACACATGCACACACACACACACACGCACACCACACACACACACGCAACACACACACACACACACACACACACACACACACACACACACACACGCTCACACACGACACACACACACACTACCTCTACAAATATCTGTTTTTCACTACAGATGGTTTCCCGACCGCCGTTCACTGTGGAGCTCAGTAAAGGCGACGGTCTGACGCTGTCTCTGCAGTGCGAGTTTGTCTCCCCTGATGAGGATGACGTGCAGGATGGACCTCAAGACGCAGATGCCATCGGTATGTTATAATTCAGTTGTTGTTTTTTCTTGCTTTTTTTTTTTTCTTCATTTTTTTTTTTTCTTTTTTTTTTCTTCTTTTTTTTTTTTTGGGGGGGGGGGGGGGGGGGTTGTGAGCTTTCTCTTTGTTTTGGGGTTTTTTTTGTTATGTTTTGGGGGGGGGGGGGGGGGGGGGGGGCTTGTTGTTATTTCGGTTGGTGTGTGTGTCTTTGTTTTTTAACATCTATCCATTAACAAGTGATTTTAGACTGGACAAGGGAAGGAGGAGATAGTGAATATATGTGTGTGTGTGTTTGTAAAGTTGAATGAATGATACAGGGAAAAAACATCTAACCATGAGAAAGTCATTGAACAGCACATACAGAAGAAGACAAAGGAAAAAAGATAACTTGGGTTGGTGTCTAAAGGTTGAAATGTGTTTAAACATTATCTTATTTTATCTGATTTTTTTTTTTTAAGGACTGGTTTTAGATCGGATGTGTGGAAGCATTGTCGTATTTTATCTGGGGGGGGGGTTTAGGAGTGGTTTGAGATGGAATGTGTGGAAGAATTATCTCATCTGATTTTTGTAGGAGTAATATAGTTTGGAATATTTTTAAAGATGATCTTATTTTTTTAAGGAGGGATTTTAGATGGAATGTGTGGAAGCATTATCTTGTTTCATCTGATTTTGGGGAGTGATTTAGTTCAGGATGTCTTCAATCATTATTTCATTTTGTTTGGTTTTGCAAAAGAGGGGGGGGTGATTTTTTTGTTTGTTTTTTTGTTATAAGGGATTTTTTTTTTCCTTCGTTCTTTTAAAAATAAATTTGAAAACTCTTTTCATGTTTGCTTCTTTTTGTGTAACATATTTGCAGTTATTTCTTTCGTGTTAAATTTTTGCTGGCCTTTGTGGTTGACTGGCGCGATAAAAAAAACAAAACAAAAAAACAGGCTTGGATGGGATTTGATGGGTGCAGCACTGACTACACACCACAGTTACATGTTGGCACTTTGCCTTCTGTTTTTCTATAGGACTCTTTTATTCATACCGCACATACTAAGAAATGAAAACCACTTTTTGTGAAAGTCTAGCCTCCGACTCAAAACTGTGTAAATTTTGAACATATTTGTTAAGGTTTTTTTTGTTTTTTTTTTCAGCAAACACTGTACCCCCTCAGTCCTTATTCGTCTGCTAGCCTTCTAACTGCAATATATATACACGCGTGGGGTCAACACTGTAGGCACACAAACAATCCTCTTTTTAACGATGATCATTCAAACTTTCTCGTGACTATCTGCTATTGCTCTATGTCCTCAATTCCCCAAAAACAAGTACACAGTGCATTTTTTCATACTTTAAAAAAAAAGAAGTGAAAATCGCCTACAAATTTTTCCCAACAATAGCTCTATAGAAGTTACTACATGTCCCACATGCTAATATTAATTAAGAGTGTAATCGAAGCTGACAAAAGAATTGGGATGGTTGTGTTACAGTAGACAGCTTCGAAATCGAGGAAGTGGCATTGCATTCTGGGGAGTGGGAGACCACCACGTATTCCGTTTCTGCCGACATCATGGACGGGGTAAGGATGAAGTGTGAATATTGTTTAATCGTGTTTTGTTGTTTGTTTGTTTGTTACTGATTTTCTTTTTTCATTTTTCATTCTTTTATATCAAGGAAAATGGAATAAGCACTCGTGTGCTGATGGTGATGTCGTCGGTTTTTTTATTATTTGATTTTGCTGCCTCCACTTCTGCGACATTCCTGTCCTGCTGTTTCCACACTGCTCGTTTCAATCTCCTCACCCCAGTATTGCCTACTCAGGGTCAGAAGTTCACCAGAAACCTATCGGTATTGGGCTGCTGTGGGACCACCAGCCAGAGAGGCCCTGCACTGCTGCTGGGTCACTTTGGGGGTGTTCTGTGGTGCCTGTTCTGAGCTAACATATGCAGGACACCACCTACTAAGCCTCCTACTGATGACAGTAATAACTCACTTTTGGTAGGAGCTTGCTGGAGTAAAAAAAAATCCCTGATTCTTATTGAAATTGAATCTGCAACCTACTAGACTGTACCCCAAGGCACTGATGACTGCTCTGTGGTGGCTGGTCATTTTTTTCTTTCTTTGTTTGCTTTTTTTTTCTTTAGTTGGATTCATTGCTCTTGCTAAGCAAAGACAACTTCCATATTGTTGGTTAGTGGGATTTTTTTTGTTTTTAAGTTTGGTTGGCCTTGTTCCTTTTCGGGGCGGGGGTGGGGGGAGGGTTTTTTTTTGTCACACAACCTCAATCCCTCCCCCCCCCCCCCCCCCCCCTTTTTTTTATATTTTATTTGGTTGTTATTGTTGTTTGGGGATTTTTGTAATTTTGTTTGGGAGATTTTTTTTTCATGTTTTAGTCTTGTTTGGTTTTTTTTCTTTTGGGGGGGGGGGGGGGGGGTTCGTTTTTCATGTTACTTTAGGAGAGGGGGGTAACGAGTTTGGGTGCTTTTTTTTCTTTCTTTTTCTTTTTTCCAAAAAAAATTTGCCATCTCCTTTGCTGTGTGTGAATGTTTCTAAGCAGTTACAAGCAGTGCAAACATTCTTCACAGATTATTACTTCATTTTTGATTGGGGGGGGGTTCATCTTTTTCCCCAGTGACTTTCTGTCTGTCTGCAAAATATTTATACCAGTTCATGGGTAATGAAGTGAAATTATGGAGCAGAAATGAATGACTTGGTTTTTTCTTTCCTAGGCTAGAGCTCCAAGGTTCACCAGTAGTGAGATTTTGCTTATAAATGCGAACTGTTGACTCACCATTAAGACAGCCACGTCTTGACGTCGGGGATAGTTCCAAATAAGTTAAACTCATTGTAAACTTAAATTCTAGATAAGGAATGTTTTCAAACCTATCCCTGAGAAGGTCAAATCTGGCAAAGCCTGTTCCTACCCAGGTTGGAATTTTTCGGTTGGATTTGTTTTCCCATAGTATATGACAGTTAGTTCTAGTTTTCTGGCTACTAGTATTTAGCAAAAAGTAGTTGTATTTGTTTTTGTGTTGTTGCGTGTTGCACAGCTTAACAAAATCATTCCCCAGGAGGCATCCAGAATAAGCGCTCTGTCTCCCGCAGCCTCCTTGGGAATCACTGTGAGATTGTTTAGTACACTCTGGATGAGCAGTTTGCCTGTATGACTGTTTTTCAATTGCCTCATCACATAGGCAGCCATACTCGACTTAAGTGGGTTTTTTTGCTTGTAGAGTGCAGGTTGTTGTGCTTGTCATGGCTGAAGACGATCTAAACATAACATTTTATGTACAACATAACAGCTTTTTTAGTGAAAGCCTTTGCATTTAGCTGACATTAATAACTGACAAAGTGTTTGTCCTAGGATAAAAAATACTCCTGTATAGATCTGCGAACTATGTATCTTACCAAAGGCTTGTGAATCTAAAGGGGAGCAACACGTGTCTAGGAAGCGGTCATTGGTCAAGGATTCAGTTTGTTCCCTTGGACTGTATGGTCTGACTAGAGAGTAGGCCTTTTAATCTTTTTTTTTCTTTTTTTTTTCCCCTGAAGCGTTTCTGCTTTCCACCTTTCTCAAAAGTAACTGTAATTGTCCTTCAGGGGGATGATTAAAGTGTTTTTGACTTGACTTGAATTTTTGGGGGGGTCATGAAATTCTTATTTTATTCATTTTGTTTCAATTTTCTTTGTGCAGAACCTGATTTGAATTTTTGGGTCATGAAATTTTTATTTTCTTCATTTTGTTTTTTTCTGTGCCCCGAACTTGACTTGAATATTTTTAGTGATGAAAATTATTTTCTTCATTTTGTTTTTCTCTGTGCGCAGAACTTGACTTGGATTTTTTTGGTCATGAAAATTCTTACTTTCTTCATTTTGTTCTTTGTACCCAGAACTTGTCTTGAATTTTTTGGTCATGAAATTCTTATTTTCTTCATTTTGTTTAAATTCTCTGTGCCCAGAACTAATTTTTTTGGTCGTGAAAATTATTATTGTCTTCATTTTGTTTTTCTCTGTGCGCATAACTAATTTTTGGGTCATGAAAATTATTATTGTCTTCATTTTGTTTTTCTCTGTGCGCATAACTAATTTTTGGGTCATGAAAATTATTATTGTCTTCATTTTGTTTTTCTCTGTGCTCAGAACTTTTTTTTTTTGGTCATGAAAATTATTATTGTAATCATTTAGTTTTTCTCTGTGCGCAGAACTAATTTTTTTGGTCATGAAAATTCTTATTTTCTTCATGTTGTTTTTCTTGTGTGGGCAGAACCTGTACGACTTGCTGATGGACATGTTAGACGAGCGCGGCATCAACGACGAGTTTGTCAGCCAGATGGTGGAGTACAGCACCACCTATGAGCACAAACGCTACCTTGAATTTCTCAAAAACCTCAAATCCTTCGCCGAGAAATAGGCACCGGCTACGACATAGGCCCTGACTATTACTGCCTGCAGTGCAGAGTGTATGTGTGGTGTGTGTGTGACTTGTGAATGGTGGTTAGGATTTTTGTGTGCTTGAGTGAAGAAGGCTGACAGCTTTTTAAATTTTTTTTTTTTGGTATTTGGATGATGATGATGATGATGATGATGATGATGACGGTGCTGCTGTGAGTTTATATATATAGAAGTGTTAGTATTTTGGATGAGGAAAAAAAAATATGTATGTGTGTATTGGTGGGTATGTGTGTACACTGATACAGTGATATGGAAAGGTACAGATGTGTGTGCGTATGGGTGCAGATGGCATACATTTTGCATGTGTTTGTTGTACCCTCACATGCAGAGTACATTTGCACTTGTATGTCGCATAAGCTCAAACTCCTGCATGCAAGCATGCATGCACTCTCACACGCACACACACACATACATATATATATACATACATACATACATACACAGTGGACTGAGTGAGGGAATAAAAAAGCAATCAGATACAGTATACCCCCGAAGTTGGAATGCGGCCACCTAAATGGTGGATTAAAAACTGTCGCATATAATATGTAAAATCACACCTTATGGTGAAGCTCATATCTGTAACCAAAGAACCAGAAAAGAGGGAAAAAAAGATTCAATAATTTTATGCACGATAAAGTTTGCCTATTGAACACACACTGGCACACTTTTAGCAGGGTTTTTTGGAGGTTTTTTTGAAGGGGGGTGCTAGGGTTTTTTTGGTTTTTTTGTAGAATTTTGTTCAATGCTTATCAAACAGAAATACTCATGTACCCACACACACTCACACACACACACCAGTAGCAGTGTGGAAACATATATTGCACTTCAGCAGTGTGGTCAAGTGATATGCCGTGAATGGATTATGATGTGTCAGGATGAATAAAAGCATACGTAGCTTTTTTATATAAACACCTTGTTCTTGTCTTTGTTCATTTCGACAGCTTCTCTTTTTCCACCTTTTTTTGCATGTTTCATGTTTGTTTGTTTTTGTGGGTTTTTTTCATTCTTTCCTCGACTAAAGCTCTGAGGTTCAGCATTGGTGGCTCGGTGGTCTAGGAGGTAATGTGCCTGCCTAGAAAGTGAAAAGTCGGGGTCGGAGTGTGTGATGGTTCGAATCCCATTTGGGCCCAAATTTTCCCCCATCCATTAGACCATGAGTGGTGGTCTGGGCTCTAGTCTTTCGGATGAGACGATAAACTGAGGTCCTGTGTGTTACACATCATTGTTTAGTGAACGTGAAAGAACCCACGGCAACAAGGGGGTTGTCCCTGGCAAAATTCTGTAGAAAAAAAGTGTTTCTGATAGGGAAACAATTACAGTTGCAGACAGGAAAAAGAAAAAGGGTAGGCGCTGCACTTGTGGCGACGCGCTCTCTTCCCAGGGAGAGCAGCCTGAATTTCACGCAGAGAAATCTGCTGTGACATTAAGTGGTATAAATAATAAAAGATTTTGTGCATGTGACCGTTTACCCACTAGTTGGGTAACTGTACTCTGACAATCGGGGATGATGTCTAAACACATCATCAGTGTGCATGTGGGTTTGTTTTTCGTTCTAACAATTTTGTTGTCTGTTTCTACTGGCCTACTCTCTTCCTAAAGGCAGGACAGGTGTCAGAGTGTGTGCAAGATGTTCTACATGAGTTTGAACCACAGGACTGCTGTTTATAGTGATCTCACCAAATGGACTTTCAGAGGAGTGCAATTAGTACTGACTCCAGGGAAAATAATTATTCTCTCAAACACACAGCTACAGGCACCTCCCTGGTGGCTCAATTCCAGGCCAAAGAAGGAGGGTGGCAGGATGGTTAAGATGTTTGCCTGCCAACAAGTAAACCTTGAGGTTCTGGGTTCAATACCCAACCTTACCCTATCTTCCCAGTTTAACAAAAATTTCAAACTGAATGTCAAAGTCCCCTGAATGAGACTAAAAACCAAAGCCCCATGTGTAAACACACAGACATCTTGGGTATTCTTCTCTCTCCTTCTCTCTCTCTCTCTCTTCTCTCTCTCTCCTCTCTCTCTCTCTCTCTCTCTCTCTCTCTCTCTCTTGGGTAAACCCGTTCTGCCTTTCAGAAGTGTAGGCCATTGTGTGCTGGTAGGAACAGATGACAAAAACTCCACACATACACACACACACGTGTCCTGTTCAGACACCATTCCTGAAATTGATATGTGACTACCTAAATGTTACCTGGGGAAAAAAAAAACCAGATGCATTTGCAATCTCACCATTGGTGAAGCTCAAGAGCTCTAGCTAAGGAATTGCAAAAACAAAAAAAGCCCAAGCCATCAGATCAGAGCTCAACTAACCACTTGGCTACCTATACCTCCCCCCCCCCACTCCTCCTCTCCCCCATGTCTATTGTAATTTGATGTGACTTCCTCCTTCATTCCTTAAGGAGTTGTTCAAACTCTGCACTGAAGTTGTTTTCAGGCAGTCAGTCAGTGTCAGTGAGAAAAAAAAAGCTGCATGATTGAAAGCCATTCACCTTTAAAAGCACTTAAAAGCACTGTTGGTTTGTTTCAGAGCAAAAAATTCATGTGTGTTTGTGTGTGTGTGTGATGCGTGTGTGTGTGTGCAATGTCTGTATGTGTGTGTATGCAATGCATGTGGGTATGTGTGTGTGTGTGTCACTGTATGTGTGTGTGTGTGTGTGTGTGTGTGTGTGTTAATGCATGCTTGTTTTTATCTACAACTCGTCATTCAAAGAGAGAGAGAGAGATCGACATACTGACAGAGACGAGACAAGAGAAACTCTCTCTCTCTCTCTCTCTCTCTCTCTCTCTCTCTCTCTCTCTCTCTGTGTCTGTCTGTCTGTCTGTCTGTCTGTCTGTCTGTCTGTCTGTCTGTCTGTCTGTCTCTCTCTCTCTCTCTCTCTCTCTCTCTCTCTCTCTCTCTCTCTCTCTCCTCTCTCTCTCTCTCTCTCTCTCTCTCTCTCTCTCTCTCTCTCTCTCTCTCCCTCCCTCCTCCCCCCCCTCTCTCTTACATACACAAACATGCGTGCGCGCACAGACACACACGTGGACACACACACACACACGAACGTGTGCGCGCACGCACGTACACACATACACACGCACACGCCTTTTAGAAGAGAGAGGGAACAGATGACACTATGTACAAAACTGCATACACACGGGGACTGGATGTAGAAAAGCACGTGAGTGCTTATTCCACTGTCCTCGATATAGAAGAATAAAATAAAAAAAATAGGCTAAAACACACACACCACCACCACACACACACACACACACACACACACACACACACACACACACACACACACACTTGACTGCGGTCACATACGTATACAAAGACAGAGAAAAAGAAGACATCAGAAAATGGAGAGAGAGAGAGAGTAAGTATCTTGAATGAATGAATAATCTTTCAGTTTATTTTTCAAGGGTTACAGAATAAGTACTACATACTTTTTTTTTATCCAAACACACACGCAGAACATCTTGCGCACACGTTAAAACCCCGCTTCACCTTTAAGAGACATACAGACAGCCAGACAGAGAGATAAAGGCAGACTCCTGAGATACTTGCAATTCAACATCAAAGGCTGCATTAACGGTATTCTCATTGTCTCTTCAAACGAAACGAGTTTTGATTAAAGTGTGTCAACAATATTACGAAATAAAGAAATAATTCATTTCAAATAAACAAACGAACAAACAAAAAATTGCAGGTTAGTTCGCTTCAAGGACGTAGGGCTATTGTGCACGTGATGCAGCTTCAAGCCATAGATAAAGAAGGAAAAAAGATAGTTTTCTTCATTCTATTTTATCTTGTTTTGTCTATCGTCAAAATCTTGTAGATAGGAGGGGGGGGGGGGGAGGGGGACTCTCTGTCCTGTCTCTCTGTCTTCTGTCTGTCTGTCTGTCTGTCTGTCTGTCTGTCTGTCTTCTCTCTGTCTGTCTGTCTGTCTGTCTGTCTTCTGATCTGACTGTGCTGTCTGTCGTCTGTCTGTTCTGTGTAGCTGTTCCTGTCTTGTCTGTCTGTTCCATTTCCGTCTGTAACTCTCTCATCTCTCTCTCTCTCTCTCTCTCTCTCTCTCTCTCTCTCTCTCTCTCTCTCTCTCTCTCTCTCTCTCTCCACTCTCCTCTCTCTTCTCTCTCCTCTATGACTTTTAGTGGATCAGTGGTCTAGAGATAACGCGCCTGCCTGGCAGCGAAAAGTCCGGCTCAGAGTGTGCGGCTGTTCGAATCCCGTTTGGGCCCCAAACTTTTCCCCCATCCATTATTAGACCATGAGTGGTGGTCTGGGTGCTAGTCTTTCGGACGAGACGATATACTGAGGTCCCGGGTGTTACACATTACTATTTAGCGCAGTAAAAGAACCCACGGCAACAAGGGGGTTGTCCCTAGCAAAATTCTTGAAAAAAACCACCCTGATAGGAAAACAAATACAGTGACAGACAGGAAAAAGAAAAAAAATAATGGGTGGCGCTGCACTTGTCGCGACGCGCTCTCCCCAGGGAGAGTGTCCCAAATTTCATCAGAGAAATCTGCTGTGACACAAAGTGGTATAAAAAAAAATAATAATTTTAAAGACTCCGATGCACCGAAAGTCAGTCGAATGAGAAATAAAAACTAAGGTCCAGTATGTGAACGCACGCAAAGCATATTACACATGTTAAAATCCGTTCCACTTTAGAAGAGTAGGCCATTGCATGCCTGTAACTACGGATCACATTTTTTTTTTAAGAATGCATGCTCACTGGTTTCATGTTTAGACATTCTTGAAATCTTAAATGCGTCTATCTTAATGGTAAGGGTAAAAAAAAAAAAAGTTAATATATATATATATATATATATATATAATATATATAATATATTATAATATATAAATAATATATAATATATATAATATATATATATATATAATCGGTCCCATGCACAAAAATCTCAGCTTTGGTGAATCTCAAGGGCTCTAGCTCTAGCTGAGCAACAACAAGAACAACCAACAACAACAACAACAACAATCAACAACAACAACCGAATTTCACGCAGAGAAATCTGCTGTGACATAAACTGGTACAAAATACAAAAAGTCCAAAATACCAGTTTGCTCACAGATTTTTGTCTTCAACACTTGACCATAGGTCTAAAAGGACCTACGACACGAGAATAAAATGTAAAGTAATCTGTCAGTATTTCTGGTCCATCTCTCTGGAATGACCTCCCTCTCTCTTTTCGCCAAATTGACACGTTCGAATCCAACCTAAAGACACACTTATTTCCTGCCTAGGTTCTTCTTCCATCATAGTACTTTACACATCTGTTTCTACTTTCTATCAGTCTTCTCTATCTCCGTCACCTTGACGTGTGTGTGTGTGTGTGTGTGTGTGTGTGTGTGTGTGTGTGTGTGTGTGTGTGTGTGTGTGTGTGTGTGTGTGTGGACATATAATTTGTTAATTCTATTTTTGTGAACGGTTGCATGCGCGTGACAAATTTGAATGCAAGCGCTTTGATTTGTGTGCTTTACAAGATTCAGCGCTATATAAATCCCATATTTATTTTATTTTATCATCATCATCATCATCATCTTTTCTTCTTCTTCTTCTTTTCTTCTTCTTCTTCTTCTTCTTTTTCATCTTCTTCTTCTTCTTCTTCTTCTTCTTCTTCTTCTTCATTCTTCTTCTTCTTCATCATCATCATCATCATCATCATCATCATCATCATCATCATCATCATCATCATCATCATTATTATCATCATCACACATCATCATTATTAAGATGAAACCCAGCGCGTGCGTGCAAAGATACTCGTCCTAATGCATCCCAATCTTTGGTAAGGAGCTGGCTTTGTAGGCCTAACTCTTTTAACTCGATACATTAACCCACATCTAACCCTCCAAAGCGTGTGGGAATTGCGTCGTTGTGTCATTAAAATGGATGGGTTGTTTTGACAACAGTACAGATCTGCGTGGGGCTCTGCTTTAAATTAACGACATTGGAATTAGTTTGGCTATTGTTGTTGTTGTTGTTGTTGTTGTTGTTGTTGTTGTTGTTGTTGTTGTGAAGTTGGATAAATAGGACACTTACCTTTTGCCACATGCATGCATGACTGTCATTATTGCTGTTTGTTAATATTATATGTGCGTCTTTGTTTGATTTAAGGGGTTGGTGGGGTGGGGTGGGGGTGGGGGGGGGGGGTTTACAGAATGGTCTGTGTATTTTTGTTTCTTTTTTCTGACAGGACCTCTGTCTGTTAGTTTGTCTGTCTGTGTGTCTGTCTGGTGTGTGTGTGTGTGGTGTGTGTGTGTGTGTGTGTGTGTGTGTGTGTGTGTGTGTGTGTGTGTGTGTGTGTGTGTGTGTCTGTCTGTCTGTCTGTCTGTCTGTCTGTCTGTCTGTCTGTCTGTCTCTCTCTCTCTCTCTCTCTCTCTCTCTCTCTCTCTCTCTCTCTCTCTCTCTCTCTCTCTCTCTCTCTCTCTCTCTCTCTCTCTCTTTGTCTGTCAAAGGCCGGATTAAAAAAAATTTTAAAAAACGAATGTCAATGCTTATCTATTACCCTTGAAAAATAAAGATTACTTATTTAAAATGAATGATCAATCCATTCATTCATTCATTCATTCATTTCATATCATTCATTTCATTCTGTGACAGTTTAAAACTATAAACAATCCTTTTGCTTGTGACGATACGACAAAAGACACGACAGTTCAGTTTTGATACCTGTAGCCTGCATGTATGTACTCTTTTGATACTTCGTTCTTCTTCCTACCACACACAGAGCACACTACTGGTGCTTTGTGATTTGAAATATGAAACTATTTCACTTTTGACTTTCAAAATGCATAGTTATACATGTGCATGCATACATGCAGGCAGGCATGCACGCACGCATGCACGCATACACGCATGCATATCACACACACACAACACACAGACACAGACACAGACAGACAGACAGACAGACAGACAGACAGACAGACAGACAGACAGACAGACACACACACACACACACACACACACACACACACACACACACACACACAACACACCACACACACACACCACACACACCACAGAGGAACTTGAATTTCAAATGTGTAAAATTGATAGCACACTTTTCTCCCAAAATGTCAACTTTCTCATACACTTTTAACAGCCAATATTTTTCTTCAAAACGTGAAAGAGTTGTACACAAGACATTTCCCCCTTTTCCTGTCAAATTTACGATAAGGAACCAGATATTGGAAACACAAAGTGGGTGAATAGAGGAGGGGGGGGTGAGAGACACGGGGGATGGGAAAGAAAGGACGGAAAGGGGGGGGGGGAGGGGGGGGAGTTTCAAGGAAAGACAATCAGTTTGATTCTTCTTCCTTGAACCCTCAGACAGCAATTGATGTCTTGTCAAATTTCAAATTTCAAATTTCAATTCTTTATTTCTTATCATCCCTTTAGGAATGTGAAGGATTTTTACATAACATCAATAAACAAAATCATAACTGAACAACCCCCAAGTCAAGTTAATTAGCAGCGTCGAGCGTGGTTACCAGTTGGATGGGTGACAGTTTGTGCGCCTTGGCTTCAGTACAGTCACCCCCCCCCCCCCCCCCCCCAGTTCACCCAGCTGTGAATGGGTTACCTGCCCTCTTTAGGGTCAGGGAAGGTAAAGCAGCGAGGGAGAGGAGATGGGTGCCGCCCTCAACATGCTGGCTCCTAGAGAGGCTGAGGTCTCTGATGCCTCGTTCCCCTACGACCGCCTAGGTTATGGGCACCTCCACCTTTACCTTTTACTATAGAACTAAAAAAAAAAATTGTCTGTTTACACATATCAAACTCTTTGAACAAAGTTTACATGTTATTTCTGATAATATCAACCATTTTAACAACATTGCGCAGAGA
>CM060340.1:20035453-20037953 GCA_030674155.1 Stramonita haemastoma
ATGCGTGTGTTGCGTGTGTGTGTATGTGTGTGCGTGTGTGCGTGCGTGCGTGCGTGCGTGTGTGTGTGGTGCGTGCGTGCTTTGCGCGCGCGCCGCGTGGTGTTGTTTGTGTGGTGCGTGCGTGCGTACATGCATGCTCGCGCGAGCGCATATGTGTGTATATGTTTTTCTTCACATCACTTTCTGCTCTCTTTCTTTACTCTTACAGAGCCTGGTCAGAGGACTCTTGGGGGGGGTCATTTGCTCTCACTCAGAAAGAACTGTTGGAATCATTGCCAGAGATAGCCTACCTACAAAATGATGGCTGGTGGCACTGGAAAACATTAATTTGCCATGGCTGCTAGCCTGAAAGGCAACACGGTCTATCTCTTGCTGGCTTTAATTGCACCAGGCTAAGGCTTCGTTTTCTGGCTGCTTTTTCTTCACTTAGGCCTGCCTACCTTCCTGTCCTGCTGTTTCCTACACCGCTCATTTCAATAAATTCTCTTCCCCAGCCATACCCAGATTTGCTATGTTCGGGGGGGGGGGGGGGGGGGGGGGAGGAGGGGATAGCCTAGTGGTCAGAACATTGCGCTCGCAATTTGACGACCCGGGTTCGATTCCCCTCCTTCGAGGGGATTTTTTTCCCCCTGGAGTTAATATCAGTGCTGACTCCACTCTCCCAAAGTCCTCCGGGTGATACTATAAACCGAGGCCCCTTGTGCGAACGAACTCATAACATCTTGCGCACACATTAAATCCTGTTCCGCTTTTCGTAAGAGTAGGCCATTGTGTGCCGGTGGGCACAGATGACAAGATTTACAACAAAAAAACTGCATACACACGGGGACTGGACGTAAAAAAGCAAATGAGTGGTTATTCCATTGTCCTTCGATATAAAAGAATGAATAAATAAAATAATACATGTCGATCCTCAGGGTCGGACGTCCACAGGGAGCCTATCAATGCCAGGACCACCAGCTTCACCAGCCAGAAGGGTCCCTTCACTTCTTCTGGGTCACTTTTATGATGTTTCAGTGTCAGTACCTGTTCTGAGCTAACATGCGCAGACACCCCTACTAAGCCCCCTACTGACAGAAATGATAGCTTAGTTGTAGAGCCAGACTGAGTGAGACACCCACCCAGGGTGGGTGACCACCACAACGTCCCTCCAGCTGCCTTCTCCTGTGTCGGCTAGACCTACCTCCAACCCTGAAGGCTCTGAAACGTGCTGGGGAAACCGAAACTGAAGGTCACTTTGAGACCAGAGCAGCTGACACCACTGAATCAAAAGACAATTTTTGCTTGTATTGCATGATGATCGATGAGGAGGAGGAGGAAGATGTAATGCTGCTGCTACAGAACTGAATCTATTTTGAGATTATGTGACAGTGCTGTGTCCTACACGTCCTATTGGGAACAGATGACAAGATGTACAAAACTGCATACACACGGCGCGACTGGATGTAAAAAAAGCACACGAGTGCAGCATACTCCATTATCCTCGATATAAAAGAATAACTAACTAACTAACTAAATAAATATTGTAGTATATTCCGGTGGAAACCCGCCCGAGAGATACAGACACCTGCAGTGTTGGTCAGGTCATGGGAACAATACTTTCAAACTGGCATCCGTAAAGTGGATGAAGCTCGACTGTGTGGTCCAGTCTTCCTATGAGCCCACAGCACACTCACTCTGGTAGGAGCCTATAATATAATAATAATAATAATAATATAATAATAATAATAATAATAATAATAATAATAATAATAATAAATGGAATTTATATAGCGCTATATCTTGCAAAACAATCAAGCGCTTGCATTCAACCAATTCTTGCGCATGCAGCCAACAACAATTTAGATTTTTAACGAAGCCTATCAGGGTTCCATGAAAACCCTGTGACTGTTATGGGATTCGAGGC
Source organism: Stramonita haemastoma (assembly GCA_030674155.1). Classification (NCBI taxonomy): domain Eukaryota; kingdom Metazoa; phylum Mollusca; class Gastropoda; order Neogastropoda; family Muricidae; genus Stramonita; species Stramonita haemastoma. The sequence goes on from CM060340.1 coordinate 20,037,360, forward strand.
TGCGACCTTCCAGCCCGTAACCAGTGACAGAGACATAGAGGGACAGAGCAAATGAGTAAGGGTGTTAGAGAGAGAGAGAGAGAGAGAGAGAGAGAGAGAGAGAGAGAGAGAGAGAGAGACAGACAGACAGACAGACAGACAGACAGACAGACAGACAGACAGACAGACAGACAGACAGACAGACAGACAGAAAAAACAAACAAACAGACAGATAGACATAGAGGCAAGCAGGCATGTATTTTCAACGTGTGTTTAAATTTTTTTTTTTTTTAAAGGAATTTCAGTCGGTTCGAGTTGACATCAACTAAGTGCACATGCCCTCACAAACCTTTTGCGTGCACTAGCACTTGTTAGGGCGTGCTAATGGGGTTTTCACATGACTAGTTATTTTCAATTTCCCGTCTAGACAAAATGATGTTAGTGCCAAAAAAACATTGTTATTGCATGTTTAGCTGTCGGCAAAGCTTCTACTTTATTTTCCTCATCTTCTTCGCATTTTTTTTTCCTTCTTTGCATTGTTCTATTTTTGGGCATTGTTCTTCCTCTTCGCATTGTTTGTTGGGGGGTGGGGGGGGGGGGTTGCATTGTTATACT
>CM060340.1:20042953-20046107 GCA_030674155.1 Stramonita haemastoma
GATGATGATGATGATGATGATGATGATGATGATGATGATGATGTTGATGATGATGATGATTGTGTGTTAGTGTGTGGTGGTGTTGGTGGTGGTGGTGGTGTGTGGTTTTATGTTGATGATGTTGGTGAATATGGGGTGTGTGGTGGTTGGTGTTGGTGGTGGTGGTTGGTGGTGGTGGTGTGTGTGGTGTGTTGGTGGTTGGTGGTGGCAATACGACACGCGACGATATGATTTGACGACTCGATGTAATTCTGTTGAATTGTGTGTTGCTGCGTGCGTGCGTGCGTGCGTGCATGCACGTACGCGTGTGGGGTTTATGTATGTAGTGCGTGTTACATGCGTGCGTAAGTGGTTGTTGTGTGTGTCTGTCTGTGTATGTGTTGAGACAGCGAAGAGGACAGACCGACAGACACACACACACACACCACACACACACTAACACCACACACTAACACCACACCACACTCACCCACCACACCACACACACACCACACACCACACACACACCACACACACACACACACAACACACACCACACACCACACACACACACAAACATACACAGACAAAACACACAGACGACACACAGACAGAAGAAATCCCCCCCCCCCAAAAAAAACCCACAACAAACAACCAAAAACCGATAAAAACAAAAAAAAAAAGAGGACCCATTCATGTCTACAGTTGTGAAAATTTGTCATGATAATGGTGATGTTTCTTGAAGTCTGGACAACGAAACCGAAAGAAAAAATACAAAACGTATCCAAAAAAGAAAGAAAAAAAAAAAGGTTATGTCCCTGTCCTTCGTTCCTTCCCCACCCCCCAAACCCCCCCCTACCCCCCCCCCCCCCCCCCCCCCCTCCCAAACCCACCCCCCCCCCCCCCCACCCCCCCCCCCCCACACCCACCCCCCCCCCCCCCCCCCCCCCACACGCCCCCACCCCACCCCCCCCCCCCCCCGGCGCCCACCACCCTCACCCATCACCACCCACCCCCTTCCCTTGTCTGTATCCCTTTTCTTCCTGTTTGATTTTCCATCTTCCCCCCCACACCCTCCACCCCACCCTCACCCCCACCTACACAACCACTGCTCCTTCAGTTTTTTTTTGTTTTTTTTTTGTTTTTTTATGTTCACTTTTTTTCCTTCTTCTTTTTTCTTCCCTCTTTCTTTCTTTCTTTCTTCTTTCTTCTTTCCTTCTTCTCTTTCTTTCTCTCCTTCTTTCTTTTCTTCCTTCTTCTCTTTCTTTCTTTCCTCTTGTTTCTTTGTTTTCTTTCTTTCTTTCTTTCCTTCTTTTCTTTCTCTCTTTTCTTTCTCTCTTTCTTTCTTTCTTTTTCTATTTCTTTTCTTTCTTTCTTTCTTTTCTTTCTTTCCTTCTTTCTTTCTTTCTTTTTTCTTTCTTTCTTTTCTTTCTTTCTTTTCTTCTCTTTCTTTCTTTTCTTTCTTTTTTTTTCTTTCTTTTCTTTCTTTCTTCTTTTTCCTTTCTCTCTTCTTTCTTTCTTTTCTTTCTTCTTCTTCTTTTCTTTCTTTCTTTCTTTTTTTCTTTTTTCTTTCTTTCTTTTTCTTTTTTCTTTTCTTTCTTTCTTTCTTCTCTCTTCTTTCTTTCTTTCTTTCTTTTCTTTCTTTCTTTTTTTCTTTCTTTCCTTTTCTTCTTTCTTTCTTTCTCTTTTCTTTTCTTTCTTTCTTTTCTTTCTTTTCTCTTCTTTCTTTCCTTCTTTCTTTCTTTCTCTCTTCTCTTTCTTTTCTTTCTTCTTCCTTTCTTTTCCTTCTTTCTCCTCTTTCTTCTCTTCTTTCTTTCTTTCTTTCTCTTTCTCTTCGGTCGTTTCTTTGTCCTTGTTCTCTCAATGTAGCCTTGTTGGTAACCGAGGGTGGTGGGTTTTTTTTTGTTGTTGTTGTTTATTGCACTGTTCTTTCCTTTCTTCTGTCTCTCTCTCTCTCTCTGTTTAGGCTTTGTTTGGGGTTTGGTTTTGTGTGTGTGTGTGTGTGTGTGTGTGTGTGTGTGTGTGTGTGTGTGTGTGTGTGTGTGTGTGTGTGTGTGTGTGTGTCACTGTCTCGTTCTCTATTTCTCTGTTTCTGTCTGTCTGTCTGTCTATCTGTCTGTCTGTCTGTCTGTCTGTCTGTCTGTCTGTCTGTCTGTCTGTCTGTCTGTCTATCTGTCTGTGTCTGTCTATCTGTCTGTTCTGTCTGTCTGTCTGTCTGTCTCTCTCTCTCTCTCTCTCTCTCTCTCTCTCTCTCTCCTCTCTTCCCTCTCTCTCTCTCTCTCCTCTCTCTCTCTCTCTCTCTCTTTCCCCTCCCCCTTCTCCCTCTCCTCCTCTCTCTCTCTTTCTCCACCCCTTCTCTCTTCTTTACACGAACAAACACACACACACACATACACACGCACACACAAGCATACGCACGCACCTACGCACACACACACGTGCGCGCACGCATGCACATACGCGCGCGTACACATACACCACACAGAAACACACAGACACACAGACACACAGACACACACAAACGCACACACATACACACAACACAACAACACACCACACACACACACACACACACACACACACACAAAACACACACACCACACACACACCACACACACAAACCACACAACACACACACACACACCACACGCTGACACATCATGAAGTAAAGTAAGACAAACAACGAGCACGTAGTCCCAAGGGCTGCTGACTCTATCATTATTTCTCTCTCTCTCTCTCTCTCTTCTCTCTCTCTCTCTCTCTCTCTTCTCTCTCTCTCTCTCTCTCTCTCTCTCTCTTCTCTCTTCTCTCTCTCTCTCTCTCTCTCTCTCTCTCTCTCTCTCTCTCTCCCCCCCACGCCCCCCCCACCCCCCCTCCCCCCTTTTTTTTGTTTTGGTGGCGGGATTAATCCATCCTGACCTAGATAATCAGCCAAAAGGCCGTCACGTTTTGTGGTCTGTGACACGTGATTTTTGTGTCACGTGCGCAAGGAACTCTCCGTCTCAAAAGCTCCCTGTATCGACTCTTCCTATTTTTTTTTATCCTGTCTGTGTCTCTGTCTGTCTGTCTGTCTGTCTTTCTGTCTGTCTGTATGTATGTATGTATGTATGTCTCTGTGTTTCTGTGTTTGTGTCTGTCTGTATGTTTCTGTGTTTCTGTTTCTGTTGCTGTCTGT
>CM060340.1:20046207-20053707 GCA_030674155.1 Stramonita haemastoma
AAAAACCCCGGGAAAAAAGTAAAAAAAAAAAGGAAGGAAAAGGAGAGAAGAGAGAGAGAGAGAGAGGGGGGATGGGGGGGGAAAGGGAGGGGGAAAGGGGGGGTGGGAGAGGTTTTTTAAGCCCCCGGGATTTTTTTTGTTATTGTAAAATCAGCAAGTCTGGCCATCATATATATCATCATCATATCATCATCATCATATCTCTCATCAATATAAAACCATATCCTTCTTCTTTTCCCCCCTGCCTGTCTGCCCTTTCTGTCTGCCTGTCGGGGTTTTGGTTCTGTGTTTTTTTTTTAAAAATTTTTTTCCCCTTTTTTGGTCATTTGACTCACTTTTTTTAAACAAAGAAACAGAAAGTTTTTTCCCAAAAATTTTGGCGCTCTGGGGGGGGGTTTGGGGGGTTTGGGGGTTTTTGTTTTATTTGGTTTTTTTGGGTTTTGGTGGTTGGTGGGGTTTTGGGGGTGGTGGGGGTTTGGGTTATTTGTGGGGGTTTTGGGGTGGGGGTTTTGGTGGGGGTTGGTGGTGGTGGGGGGGGTTTGGGGGGTGGGGGTTTGGGGTTTGGTTGGGGGGGTTTGGGGGTGGGGGTTTGGTTTGGGGGGGGGGTGGTGGGTGGGGGGGGGTGGGGGGGTTTTTTTGGGGGTGGGGGGTTGGGTGGGGTGGTGGTGGGGTGGTGGGGGGTTTGGGGTGGGGGTGGGGTTTGGGGGTTTGGGGGTGGGGTTTGGGGGTGGTGGTGGGGGTGGGGGGGGTGGGGGGGGGGGGGGGTGGGGGGGGGTGGTGGGGTGGTGGGGGGGTGGTGGGGGGGGGGGGGTGGTTTTATAAAAAATTTAAAGAATAAAAAAAAGAGGAAAAAGCGAAAAAAAAATTTGGGGGGGAAAAAAAAAAAGAAAACGTAAAAAAAAGACAAAATTTTTTTTGGGGCCAAAAAAAATTGAAAAGAAAAAATTTGGGGAAGAAGAAAAATATTAAACCCGGGAAGAAAAAGAATTGCAAAAAAAATTTTGAAAAAAAAAAATTGCAAAAAAGAAAAAATTTAAAGAAAAAAAAGGAAAAAAAATTGAAAAAAATTGAAAGAAAAAAAAAATTAAAAGGGGGAAAAAGAAAAAATTTGGGGGAAAAAAATTGGGAAAAAGAAAAAAAGGGTTTTTAAAAAGGGAAAAAGTTTTGCAAAAAAATTGAAAGAAAATTGCAAAGAAAAAAGTTTAAAAGGGGGAAGAAAAAAAAATTTTGAAAAAAGGAATTCAAAGAAGAAAAAAAAATTTAAGAAAAGGGAAAAAAAAAATTGCAAAAAAAATTTTGGCAAAAAAAAAATTAAAAAAAGAAAAAAGAATTAAAGAAGAAAAAGAATTCCCAGAAAAAAAATTGCAAAAAAAACAAAAATTAACAGAAAGAAGAAGAATTGCAAAAGAATGGCAACAGAAAAGTTGCAAAGAAGAACAAGATTTTAACAGAAGAAAAAGAAGAATTGCAAACGAGAATTGCAAAGAAGATTTGCAAAGAAGAGAAGAATTAAGAGGAAGAAGAAGAATAGCAAAGAAGAATTGCAAAGAAAATGGGAAAGAAAGACTTGCAAAGAAGAACAAGAATTAACAGGAAGAAGAAGAATTGAAAAAAAATTGCAAAGAAGAATTGCAAAGAAGAATTCAAAGGAGAACAAGAATTACAGAAAAGAAGAATTGCAAAAAGAATGGGAAAGAAAGAATTGCAAAGAAGAAGAATTAACGGAAAGAAGATTGCACAAAGAATTGCACAGAAAAGAATTGCAAAGGAGAACAAGAATTAACAGGAAGAAAAAGAATGGCAAAGAAGAAAATGGGAAAGACAAAAGGAGGAAAGAAGAAAAAAGGGGGAAACAGAAGAAGGAAGAAGAGAAGGAAGAAAAGAAGGAAGAGGGCAAGAAATAAGGAGAAAAGAGGAGGAGAATAAAGAGGAGGGGGGTGGAGGGGAAGGAGAGGAAGGAGGAGGGGAGAGGAAGAGGAGGAAATAAGGAGGAGAGAGGAGGAAGAAGGAGGGGGAGAAAGGAGGAGGAGGAGGTGGAGGAGGAGGAGGAGGAGGAGGAGGAGGAGGAGGAGGAGGAGGAGGAGGAGGAGGAAAACAGAGAAGAGACAGACAGAAAGCAGACACAAAAATACGGAAACGGGGACGCTAATGAAATCATGTTAGTTAAACAATGTTGGTGAAATGACTTTTTCATCTTTCTTTTTTTGGTTGTTTTTTTTTTCTTCTTTTCCTTAGATAAATGGCCTGATGGAAAAAATAAAAAGCAAATCAATGCTTATTCAATGTACCATCTGGAAATAAAAAATTTGACTTTGACTTGACTTTGACTGAAGTCGAGCATGACAGAGACACACACAGACAAACCAGACTAGGCTAGACAGACAGACAAGACAGACAGACAGACAGACAGACTACACAGGACCTACACAGACAGACAGACAGAATAATAATGCAAGCTATGATATTTTCTTGGCGATTGTCTATCGATCCGTGTCCCCTCCTCACGTGTACCAGCACCGATCATCACCTCTTACCCCGTTTCTTGTTCACGTGTGCGTGTATCGATCTGTTTGTATGACCTGATTCTCTCTCTGTTCTCTTCTTCTCTCTCTGTCTCTGTCTCTCTTTCTCTTTGTCTCTTTCTCTTTCTCTCTCTGTCTGTCTGTCTGTCTGTGTCTGTCTGTCTCTGTCTCTGTTTGTCTGTCTGTCTGTTTATCTGTCTGTCTGTCTGTCTGTCTTCTGTCTGTCTGTCTGTCTGTCTGTCTGTCTCTCTCTCTCTCTCTCTCTCTCTCTCTCTCTCTCTCTCTCTCTCTTCTCTCTCTCTTCTCTCTCTCTCTCTCTCTCTCTCTCTCTCTCTCTTCTCTCTCTCTCTCTCCTTCTCCTCTCTCTCTCTCCTCTCTCTCTCTTTCTCTCTCTTCTCCTTCTCTTCTCTTCTCTCTCTCTCTCCTCTCCCTCTGTAGGTGTGTGCTTATTTCTTTTTTTTTTCTTTTGAGAGAGAGAAAAAGAGAAAGAGACAGACAGACAGACAGATCAGACTTCAGACTTTTACTGTAAATTGGGCATAGGGAATGGGCTCACGACAAGTGTTGTAAACAAAACTACTACCAACAAAATAATGAAAGTGAGAGTGTCACAGTAACTATGAAAACAAAACTATTACCTCAGCTATAACAGGGATATTCAATGATGAATGAAACAAGTCTATAATTATCACAATATATTTTAGTCCACAATTCGGATGGTAATTCACCAATATGAAAATCAGTTTCTACAAATTCACCTTACATTTTATTTTAATTGCATGAAAAATAAATCAAGAGAGAGATGGGAGGAGAGAGAGAAGAGAGAGAGAGAGAGAGAGAGAGAGAGACAGACGAGACAGACAGACAGACGACAGACAGACAGGACGACAGGACAGACAGACAGACAGACAGACAGACAGACAGAAGACAGACAGACAGACAGACAGACAGATAAGGGAGAAAACTAAGAAAACAATCCTATACAATTACGTACCTAGGGGTAATGATTTTTTTTTTTGGATCGCTTTTGGTTCTGTATTGAAAGAAAGAGAAACAAACAAACACAGACGAAAGAAAAGAAAATGAAGGGAAAAAGAGACTACGAGACTGAAGAAAAGGGAAGACAAACAGAAAAGCCTTTAAAAAAAGAAAGCTACGAACCTTTGTAATTGTCAGGGAACCCTTAGACAGCAACTACTGTTGTCTGTCATATGAGTACATAAAGATAAGGAAAAAAACAAAGGAAAAGACCTCCCCCTTTCTACACACACACACACACCACACACAACACACCACACACACACACCACACACACACACACACACACACACACAACACACACACACACACACACACACACACACACACACACGAAAAGAAGAGAAATGAAAAGAAAGGAAAAAAAGAGATTGAAGGAAAAGAAAAGAAAGAATGAAAGAAAACAGAGAAAGGCCTGAAACAAAATAGATACAAAGAAACAAGAGAGAGGGGGGGGGAGAGACAGACAGACAGAGACAGACAGAGACAGACAGACAGACAGACAGAGACAGACAGACAGACAGACAGAAGACAGAGAAAAGAGAGAGCAGACAGACAGACAGAGACAGACAGACAGACAGAGACAGACAGACAGACAGACAGACAGACAGAGACAGACAGACAGACAGAGAAAGAGAAGACAGAGACAGACAAAGACAGAGACAGACAGACAGACAGACAGACAGACAGACAGACAGAGACAGAGACAGACAGACAGACGACAGACAGAGAAAAGAGAGGAGAGAGAGACAGACAGACAGACAGAGACAGACAGACAGAGACAGAGAGAGAGAGAGAGAGACGACAGACAGACAGAGACAGACAGACAGACAGACAGACAGAAGACAGAGACAGAGACAGACAGACTGACAGAGGAGAAGAAGAGACAGAGACAGACAGAGACAGACAGACAGACAGAGACAGACAGAGACAGAAGAGAGAAGCCAAACAGAAAAAAAAAGAGATGAATAACAAGCAGTTTTACATTGACTTTGAAGGCGGTTGGCATTTTTAACTTCCTCCTGTGTTGATCATAATAAATGTTTTGTTTCTATTAGTGTGACACCTCACGTGTACAAAACAACGAAATGAAAGAATAAAATGGATAAAATAAGAAACTGATCATGTTATTGTCGTCTTCTCACGTGTATGATGATAGATCTAGTGTATTGAGCATACACAACTTCTTGACTTGTGCTTAAATGCTAAACTAAAGGTCTGTTTTGCTTCATTCATTTTTTTGTCTCGAATGAGTCACAAGTCCCTTCACTTGAGGACAAAGATTCTCTGTTTTCTCTCTCTCTGGGTTTTTTTTGGTTTCTTTCTTTTTCTTTCTTTTACCTGTTTCTTTCTTTTTCTTTCCTTTTTTGCTTTTTTTTTTGTGTGTGGAGGAGGAAGGAAGGAAGGAAGGAAGGAAAAAGAAAGAAAGAAAGAAGAAAGAAGAAGAAAAAAGAAAGAAAGAAGAAAGAAGAAAGAAAGAAAGAAAGAAGAAGAAAGAAAAAGAAAGAAAGAAAAAAAGAAAGAAAGAAAGAAGAAAGAAAGAAAGAAAAGAAAGAAAAGAAGAAAGAGAAAGAGAAGAAGAAAGAAGAAAGAAGAGAAAGAGAAGAGAGAAGAGAAGAAAGAAGAAAGAAAGAAAGAAGAAAGAAAGAAAGAAAGAAGAAGAGAAAGAGAAAAAAGAAGAAAAGAAGGAAAAAAGAACAAAGAACAGCACCAACAAACAGAAGAGAAATACAGATAGAAAGATAGGCAGAAGAGAGAAAGAAAGAAAGACAGAAATACATAAAAGAAAATATGGAAGAGTGAGAGAAAAAAAATGGAAAGAAAGAAAAAAAAAACGAAATGGAATGAAAGAAGGAAGGAAAAAAAGAAAAAGAAAGGCAGACAGAAAGAAGAGAAAGACAGACAGACAGACAGACAGACAGACAGACAGACAGCAGACATAGACAGACAGACAGCCACGACAGACAGACAGACAGACAGACTGAAGACAGACAGACAGACAGACAGGACAGACAGACAGACAGCCAGACAGACGACTGACAGACAGACAGACTGACAGACAGACAGACAGACAGACTGACAGACAGACAGACTGTCAGACAGACTGACAGAAGACAGACAGTACGCAGATGACAGAAGACAGACGACAGACAGAAGACAGAAGTACGGATTTGACAGAAAGGACAGAAGTACATAAAGAAAGAGAGAAGGAATGAAGGAAACGTAAGGAGCCATCTCGTGACATTGCGAGAGTTTGCGTCAGTGTGGATTTCACTCACTGAAGACATTCCATTACTATTGGCATAATCATGTTGTTTCTTGTGTGTGTTGAGTGTGTGTGAGTGTGTGTGTGTGTGTGTGTGTGTGTGTGTGTGTGTGTGTGTGTGTGTGTGTGTGTGTGTGTGTGTGTTTGTGTTATGCATGAAATGTGTTTTGTGTGTTGTGTGTATGTGTGTGGTGTGTGTGTGTGTGTGTGTGTGTGTGTGTGTGTTGTGTGTGTGTGTGTGTGTGTTGTGTGTGTGTATGTGTCTGTGTTGTTGTCTGTGTCTGTATCTGTGTCTGTGTGTTCTCTGGCACTAGGTGTATGTCAGGTGTATGTCTGTGTAGTACTCCTACTTCTGGCAGATGAGTGTATTTGTCAATGTATGCCTCGCACCCCCCCCCCCCCCACCACCACCACCACCACCCCTCTGTCTACCTCTCCCCCAAAAGACAGAGAAAGTGACACAATAAATAATCAGATGTCTCTCTCTTTTTTTTTTTTTAATCAGTAATTTTGTTTTCCACCAGAGAAAACACTAAGCTACTCTTGTGGCCGGCCATCTTAAACAGAAATTTAGACAAGTTTACAGAGTGTGTGCATGCGTGCATGCGTCCTATGTGTGTGTGCGTGTGTGTGTGTATGTGTCGTTGTATGTGTTGTTGTGTCGTGTGTGGGTGCCCATGTTTGCATGCATGCCTACGTGCGTGCGTGCGTGCGTACATGCCTGATGTGTGCGGAGACGTGCATGCCTTCATGCATCCATGCATGCATGCCATGCCCACCGCACGCGCGCACGCACGTGACTGCATTACAAGGTCAGACAAACCAAAAAGTACATTTGTGCACGCAAATTTGGCCTACTTTTGATTGCACGTGAGGCGCGGATTCGCATGCACGTGCACATATACCACAAATAAAGACCTTGTCAGACAAGAGGAAATGAAGATTACACGAAGTATGTTGCCTTAGTTTCTTTAAAGAAAGAATAAAATGCTGACTTTTATTTTAAAAAGAAGAGAGGTTTAGAAGTGTTATTGAAGTTTTAAGATGTTGAGTTGAAATTAATGTCCTATCCAATGTTGTTGTTTTTTTTTTCTTTTTATGTATTAGTTTTGGTTTATTCTGTTTTTAAATGTATTTGCAGTTTGTTGTTCTGGTTGTTCTCTCCTGTACTGTTTTTTGTTCTGTACTTTTGTCTGTCTTTTTCTGTCTGTTGTCTGTCTGTCTGTCTGTCTGTCTGCCTACCTGCCTGCCTGCATGCCTGCCATTTTGGCTTGTATACCCACCCATCAACCCCCTACCCTTCCTTCCAATAAAACGACAAACAACAAGCAAAACAAAACAAAACCAATAATGAGCAATATATCAATTTCACTCTACCTAACAATATAGCATGCACATAGTGCCGGTAGTCTTTCAAAAGGCAAAACGTTAAATCTGTCCACTTTTCGAAAGAGTAGACCATTGTGTGCTGGTGACAAGAAAAGACAAACTTACATAAACGATATATACACATGGGGACTAGATGAAGAAAAAAAAAACACCTCATGACTGTTATTCCATTATCTTCGAAATATTTGTAATTGTATTTTGTAAAAAGTAAAAATATTTTTAAAAATTTAAGGGTTCTAAACAAGATAAGAAATATAAACGTAAAAGAATGTTTACGCTCCATTT
>CM060340.1:20068707-20073707 GCA_030674155.1 Stramonita haemastoma
TGTGTGTGTGTGTGTGTGTGTGTGTGTGTGTGTTTTCGTGTGTGTTTTTTATTTTCATAAAACCCCTGTCTACTTTTTTTTCGGATTCCTACTTTGTAATCTAAGTTGACAAAGTCTTCAGACGTCCTAAAGACAAAAACACATTTTAGGACAAAGTGCTTTTTGCTTTTTGCAACATCTGATTTTGAGGTTAAATGCTTTGAAGCAGCGATCAGGCACTGACATGTTGCATGTAGAGAATTTGTTGGTGTGTGTGTGTGTGTGTTGTGTGGTGTGTGTATGTGGGTGTGTGTGTGTGTGTGTGTGTGTGCAGTGTGTGTGTGTGTTGTTTCGCGCTCGCGCGTTGTGTCATGTTGTGTTATTGTATGGATTGTTTTGTGTGTGTATCTGTGTATGTTGGTTCTGTCTGTTGTCTGTCTGTCTGTGTCTGTGCTGTGTCAATCTGTATGTGTGTTATAGTGCTTGGGGTTTCTGTTGTTGTTGTTGTTGTTGTTGCTGTTTTGCTGTTGTGTTGTTGTTGTCTTCAATTTAACGTCTGTTCACTATAAGTGATATTAGACGTGTGCGTGTGGGGTGTGTGTTTGTGTGTGTGTTGTGTGTGTGTGTGTGTGTGTGTGGTGTGTGTGTGTGTGTGTGTGTGCGTGTGTGGTGTGTGTGTGTGTGTGTGTGTTTGTGTGTGTTTGTGTGTGTGTGTGTGTGTGTCTTTTTTTTTTTTTAACCTGTATTTACTTTAGAAACCAAATTCACTAAGTCTCCAGACGTCTTGGGATAAATTCTTTTTTTCTTTTGGCTACAACTGGGTTTTCTTTTTGCCCGTAGAGAATCTGCTTTTGCTAGAAAGTTTTCGTTAATGTGTGTGTGTGTGTGTGTGTGTGTGTGTGTGTGTGTGTGTGTGTGTGTGTGTGTGTGTGTGTGTGTGTGGTCTGCGTGTGTGTCTGCGTGTGTGTCTGCGTGTGTGTCTGCGTGTGTGTGTTTGTGTTTTTCGTGGATAATTACATCCAGTCCCTGTCTGTATGCAGTTTTGTAAATTTTGTCATCCGTTCCCACCGGCACACAATGCCTACTCTTCAGAAAGGCAGAACAAGTTATAACGTGTGTGGCACAAGATGTTCTGCGTGCGTTCGCACACGGGGCCTTGGTTCATAGTCTAATCGAACGACGTTTGGGGAGAGTGGAGTCGGCACTGATGTTAACTCCAGAGGAAAAATCCCCTTTAACGAGATTCGAACCCAGGTGAGGAGATCACAAGCCATCACTCTGACCATTGGGCTATCCCGTTATGTGTGTGTGTGTGTGTGTGTGTGTGTGTATGTGTGTGTGTGTGTGTGTGTGTGTGTGTGTGTGTGTGTGTGTGTGTGTGTGTGTGTGTGTGTGTGTGTGTGTGTGTGTGTGTGTGTGTGTGTGTGTGTGTGTGTTGTGACATATTCTTCGTGGGGGGGGGGTTTGTTTGTGTTTTTACCTTATTTCATTCTTTTATTTCGAGGATACTAGAATAAGCACTCGTGTTTTTTTACATCCCGTCCCCCGTGTGTATGGGTTTGTTTGTTTTTTTAGTTTTGTCGCCCATTCCCACTGGCACATAATGGCCGAATCTTCGAAAAGTGGAGCAGGGTGTGTGTGTGTTGTGTATGTGTGTGTGTCTTTGTGTCTGTGTGTCTGTGTCTGTGTGTCTTTGTGTCTGTGTCGTGTCTGTGTTGTGTGTCCTGTGTGTGTCTGTATCTCTTGTCAGTATCTCTGTGTCTGTGTGTCTGTTTCTGTGTCTGTGTCTGTGCTTACGTACATTAATTTGTTTTTGTGTGCGTGCCTATCATTAAGGAATTCAGACCTCCGGAATATGTCTAGACACAACACCAGTTTCTGGGGGGGGGGGGGGATTTTTGCTCTTTTTTGTGTGGTAAATGTTGTCATCCATTTCTCTCAACACAAAATATGCCTAGCTCTTCCGGAAGGCGGAACAGGTTTTAACGTGTACGCCAGATGTTCTGCGTTCATTTGGTAACAAACCCTCAGTTTGTATAATAGCCTCATTCTGAAGGACTTTCAAGGGAGTGGAGTCAGTACTGATGTTAACTCCAGGAGGGAGGGGGGGGGGAAAAAAAACTCCCCTTGAATAAACATCTCGGTGGTGGCTCAAACCCTGGCCGTCAGATGATGATGCTGATGATGATGACGACGAGATGATGACGACAATGGACGATGATGACGACGACGAGACGACGATCGACGACGACGACGCGATGACGACGACGACGACGACGATGATGATGATGACGATGATGATGATGATGACGACGATGACGACGACGACGACGACGACGACGACGACGACGACGAGATGACGATGATGATATGATGATGATGATGATGATGATGATGATGATGATTGAGTATGATGATGAGTAGAGTGATATGTATATGATATTTTATACCCTTTATGTCTACATACTAAAATTTTCTTTACGTGCGTGAAATTCGGGCTGCTCTCCCTGGGAAAGCGCTCGCCACAAGTGCAGCGCCACCTTTTTTTTCTTTTCCTGTCTGCAACTGTATTTGTTTTCCTATCACAGTGGATTTTTCTACAGTTTTACAGGGACAACCTTCTTGCCGTGGGTTCTTTTACGCGCGCTAAATAATGATGTGTAACACACGACACTCGGTTTATTATCTCATCCGAAAGACTAGCACTCAGACCACTACTCATGGTCTAATGGATGGGGGGAAAGTTTTGGGCCCAAACGGATTCGAACCACCGCGCACACTTCGACCCGGACTTCTCGCTTTCTTGGCAGGCGTGTTACCTCTAGACCACCGATTACGAATTCAACGCTCTAACCACTAGGCTATCTCGCCCCCTAAGGTGAGATTGTGGTGTCTGAGATCATACTGGTATACAGAACAGAGCTGTGCCACAAGGTTGTGGTGTGGGAGAGAGAATGTGGTTAAAACGTTGATAGGTATAAGGTTTTCAGGAAACCTTGGGATTGTGCTATTTCTCTCTGTCTCTGTCTCTGTCTCTGTCTCTCTCTCCTCCCTCTCTTCTCTCTCTTCTCTCTCTCTCTCTCTCTGCTCTCTCTCTCTCTCTCTCTCTCTCTCTCCTCTCTCTCTCTCTCTCTGTCTCTCTCTGTCTCTCTCTGTCTCTCTCTGTCTCTCTCTGTCTCTCTCTGTCTCTCTCTTTTCTCTCTCTCTCTCTCTCTCCTCTCTCTCTCTCTCTCTCTCTCTCTCTCTCTCTTCCTCTCTTCCATTCCTTCCTTCCTTCTTTTTTTATATTCCTTTTTGTATGTTAGTTTGTCTGTCTGTCTGTTTGTTTTTTTTTCTTTCTCTCTTATTACTGCTTTCTGCCAGTCTAGTCTGTCTGTTTGTTTGTTTTTTCTATCTTCTTTCTGCCATTATGTCTGTCTGTCTGTCTTTTCTTTTTTTTTCTTTCTTCTTTTTGCCAGTCTGTCTGTCTGTCTGTGTTTTCGTTCTGTCTTCTTTCTGCCATTATGTCTGTCTGTCTGTCTTTTCTTTCTTTCTTTCTTCTTTTTGCCAGTCTGTCTGTTTGTCTTTTCTTTCTTTCTTTCTTCTTTTTGCCAGTCTGTCTGTCTGTCTTTTCTTTATTTCTGTCTTCTTTCTGCCATTATGTCTGTCTGTCTGTCTTTTCTTTCTTTCTTTCTTCTTTTTGCCAGTCTGTCTGTCTGTCTTTTCTATCTTCCTCCTTTTCTTTCTCTTTACCCCTGTCCGTCTATCTTTCTTTCCATACAGCTTTTTTTTCTTGTTTTCTGTCTTTTCTGTCTGTCTGTCTGTCTGTCTTTCTTTCTCTGTTATTTTCCTTCTCTCTGTCTATCTTTCTGTCCAGCTTTCTTTCTTTGTTTTCTTTACATCTTTCTCTTTCTTTTCGTTCTTTGTAATTCTTTCCTCTTTTTTCCCTTTATTCTTTTTTTTAAAAAATTTCTTTTCTTTTCTTTTTTGTGTGTGCTTAAGTTCTAGAGGTAAAATCTCAAGAGGGATTATCTGACAGCTTGTCCATTTAGTGTGAGATTTAATATTATTGATTGACTGCAACATTTTCTTTTTAATTTTTTGAAACTGTTTCCTTTTACAAATCTTCTCCCTTAATTTGCCTTGGAGCATATATCGAGGGTTACCTGCCTGAAGCGGCTATCGCGGTTCGACGCAGTTTCGAGAAAATGGCGTTTGACAGTTTCACATCGCTGTGAGCTTTTTGCTTTTTATGCTGTATCCTTTAGCCTGTGAGAATTATTTTGTCACATTTATATTCGCCTTTCATATCTGAAGTTTCGATGGCAACAAGTATTGTTTTTATTGAATAACACCTTCTTGTTCAACCACAGTAGGAGCTAGCCAAGTTGGAAAGATGATAAGTGAAATGAAAATAGCCCGCCTTGATTGCCGAACCTGCTAAGGGCGGCACAGGCATTGCGCTGTGGAGGGAAAGTAAAATTAACTAAGGATGCCTGAAGGGGCCATCTACTTGAAGTGTGTTGGGCAAGTGTCCAGCCTGCCAGCTGCTTTACCGCTGGAAGCGGCGACTTGGCGTTTGGCAATTAGGCTGGACAGCTCTCCCTCTGACTGGGACCATGGAATGTGGTTTAAATCTTTGTTACCGTCATTTTACATCACTGACTATATAAATCAGGGACCGAGAGAAGCGGCTATTTCAAAACATTGAAACAAAATTTGCTCTCACATAACACAGGAGATTAGCACAGCCGCCAAGGGTTAAATTCTGATATGAAGAGTGACAGCAAGTCAGAATTCTGATATGAAGAGTGACAGCAAGTCAGTTTGTACACAGATACCTGCTATCACAGTGAACACTATTAGCGTGGGAAACAATGAATCTGTGCTCCCTGGGAGTTATGGTAAACAGTAAAGTTATGCAGAACTCCTGGAAATGGGTTATTTTGATACTTTAAATCCTCAATAACCACCTCTTTCCCCCTCCTCCCCCCAACCCCTCCCCGTCCCCCCCTCTCCCCCTCCCCACCCCTCCCCAACAC
>CM060340.1:20088707-20091207 GCA_030674155.1 Stramonita haemastoma
TGTGCCACAGGGTTGGATGATAGGACCTGTTTTGTTTACTGATTTTGTAGTCACTTCTTTCTTTATATATATATATATAGAGAGAAGAGAGAGAAGAGAGAGAGAGAGAGAGAGAGAGAGGAGAGAGAGAGGAGAGAGAGAGAGAAGGAGGAGAGAGAGAGAGAGAGGAGAGAGAGAGAGAGAGAGAGAGAGAGAGAGAGGAGAGAGAGAGAGAGAGAGAGAGCTGTGAGTTTTGAAATGTCAGTGCCTTACTTAATGGTTGCTGATATCCTTGGAAATTATTGAGTTTTTATTACTGGATACTATCAGGCACTCAATGTATGTGAAATTCCCATCAGTTGTTTGAGGATTGTGTATAATCAACCGGATGTTTCTTGTATGGTGTACGAGTTTTGTGATGTTATTGTTTTACTACTTATATAAACAGTTGTTGTGGAGAGGGTCTCTTTTTCTCGATTAAGCTTCGAGTTTACTAAAAGTGATATTTTGCATATGCGACCATTTTTGTCGATCACTAAGGTAGCCGAATTCCAACTTCGGGGACATTAGAGGTTTAAGACATTGACATTTGAAAGGTAGTTGCCTCATCTGATGGTTATTGATTTAGCCCTAAGTTTTATCATTGAAAAGTTGTCCTTTATTATTTCATTACACATGCATGCACCCCCTACACCACACACGCGCGCGCGCGCGCGCGCACTCACACCACACATACACACACACACATACACACACACACACACACACATACACACACACACACACACACACACACACACACACACACACACACACACACACACACTTTGTCCTTTTATTTTGCCACAACTTTTTGCGGACTTGTTTTGTTTTTATTTTGTTCTATATTAGTTGTTAAGATTTATTTCGAGAACATTTTGTCAAAAAACTCTATTGGGCTTTTATTTTACACACGCTAATTGCTAGTTCAAAATGTTTTTGCTTATTTACTGCAAACTGATATACTTGTTTACAGCCATTTTGGACTTTTGTCTGAAATTTGTGTAGAATTTTCAGCGGAAAAAGGCGTCACTTTCATGCTACTCTGCCGACTCTTTTTATTTTATCTTTTTTTTGTGTGCGTGGTATAATGCTGTCCTTGTCTGTGTGGCTTTTCTCTTTTCAATACTATCCAAGGACGCTCTCTCGTTGCCTTGGGTTCTTTTACGTATGCATGTTGCACTTGAAACTGCAGCTTATTATCAATGATGCTATCCAGATAAAAGTGTGAGGTTTTGAACACGGTGTTTGCCAGGGAAAGTATCTTGTTGCCTTGGGTTCTTTTACTGTGTGCGTGGAAAGAATGAACCTCGGTTTAATGTGTATGCTATTGCTTTTTTTATGAGAGTGGATTTTCTCCATATCATTTTTTAAAAGAAAGAAATCTGCTGTGACATAATTATCCTTTTATTCTAAAGAAACTCTCACCTTTCTTGAGTTTCTTTAACGTGTGCAAGTTCTAAATAGATCTTCAATTTCTTCGTACCTGAACAAGCATCTAGACCACCACTCATAGTGGGCTGCGATCAAACCTATCTGTGTGAGGAGATTCTTGTGTGCTCTATAAATCATCATTAATTCGTTTATTCATTCATGATCTAATGGATGAGAAAACGGTTCAGCTTCATTTAGGATTCGAACCCTCCACCTCTCACGTTCCAGAGAAAGTGCATCACTGCA
Organism: Stramonita haemastoma; assembly: GCA_030674155.1. NCBI lineage: Eukaryota > Metazoa > Mollusca > Gastropoda > Neogastropoda > Muricidae > Stramonita > Stramonita haemastoma. Next base: position 20,090,406 of record CM060340.1, read on the forward strand.
AAACCGCCAGTTCACTGTTGCAGTGAGAAAATCTCAGTACAGTACAGTACAGTACAGTTCACTACACTACTCTACACTACACTATACTACATACACTACACTACACTACACTACACTACACTAACACTACACTACACTACACTACACTACACTACACTACACTACACATACAATACAATACAATACAATACACAATACAATACAATACGGTACAATACGGTACAATGCAGTACAACACATTACACTACACTACACATACAATACAATGCGATACCATACAATACAGTACAGTACAGTACACCACAGTAGACTGCACTACACTACACTACACTACACTACACTACACTACACTACACTACATACACTACACTACACTCTACACTACACTACCTCGATACAATACAATACAATACAGTAAAGTACACTACACTACACTACACTACACTACACTACACTACACTACACTACACTACACTACACTACACTACACTACACTTCGATACAATACAATACAGTAAAGTACACTACACTACACTACACTACACTACACTACATACACTACACTACACTACACTACACTACACTACACTACACTACACTACACTACACTACACTACACTACACTACACTACGATAACAATATAATACACTACACTACACTACACTACACTACACTACACCACACTACACTACACTACACTACACTACACTACACTACACTACACTACAACTACACTATATTACGATACAATACAATGCTGTACAGTAAAATACAATACAAGGCGACACAACACGATGAAAC
>CM060340.1:20096207-20099426 GCA_030674155.1 Stramonita haemastoma
CATCTGCTATTTTTTTCTTTTTTGAAATCAGACTTTCAGTTTTTCCATTGTGCAACTAGGGAGCGATAAAATTCACACCGTAGGCCAAGGAGCACTGACGTGGGAATTTTTTACTTTTCTATTGCTGTTTTATTGATGGACAGTGAGTTGAGCATGCATTACTCTCTCTCTCTCCCTCTCTCTCTCTCTCTCTCTCTCTCTCTCTCTCTCTCTCTCTCTCTCTCTCTCTCTCTCTCTCTCTCTCTCTTCTCTCTCTGTTTCTGTCTCTCCCTCTCTCTCTCTCTCTCTCTTTTCTCTATCTCTCTCTCTCTCTCCCTTTATTATCTATCTATCTATCTATCTATCTATCTATCTATCTATCTATCTATCTATCTATTTATGTCTCTGTCTGTGTCTCTGTCTCCCTGTCTCTGTCTCCCTGTCTCTGACTCTCTGTCTCTCTGTCTCTCTTTCTCTCTGTCTCTCTGTCTCTCTGTCTCTCTGTCTCTGTCTCTCTGTCTCTCTCTCTCTCTCTCTCTCTCTCTCTCTTTTGTCTAGTTTTATGTCTTTTCCTTGCAGTATACACATAATTATACTAGTACAAAACTTGCACACGAAATGATATTTTGTTTTAAGTTTGTAAGTTTATATATAAGTTAGTAAGTTTATATATTATACCATACCTTTTTACATACCAAAAAAAATCTTATCCCTTCCATTAATATATATATATATATATATATATATATATATATATATATATATATATTTCTTCTTACAGATGTACCCAGGCTGCCAAAACGGCTCAACCAACACCAACAACAACATCATCATCAACAACAACAACAACAACAATATGGGCAGCGGTGGTGGTAGTGGTGCTGGTGGTGGTGATGCTGCTAGTGGTGGTGGTGGTGGTGGCGGTGGTAACAACAGCAGTCTCCTCATCAGCAGTAGCAGTAACAACGAAGAGGGTTACAACGTTTGTGTGACCGTTACTTGTCCAGTCTGGGGTACTCTGGGGATTACATTGTTGGGTTGCTGATGCTGGCAATCAGTGAGTATATTATATAGTGTATGAGGCAGCTAGAGATGTTGTTTTGTGGTTTTGGTTTGTTTTGTTTTAGGGGTGCTAGTTTTGTGTGTTTGTTTGTTTTGTTTTAGGGGTGCTGGTTTTGTGTTTTTGTTTGTTTTGTTTTAGGGGTGCTGGTTTTGTGTTTCTGTTTGTTTTGTTTTAGGGGTGCTTGTTTTGTGTTTTTGTTTGTTTTGTTTTAGGGGTTGTTGGTTTTGTGTTTTTATTGTTTGTTGTGTTTTGTTTTAGGGGTGCTGGTTCTGTGTTTTTGTTTTGTTTTGTTTTAGGGGTGCTGGTTTGTGTTTTGTGTTTTTGTTGTGTTTTGTTTTAGGGGTGCTGGTTTTGTGTTTTGTTTGTTTGTGTTTTAGGGGTGCTGGTTTTGTGTTTTTGTTTTGTTTTTTTGTTTTTTTTTTTAGGGGTGCTGGTTTTGTGGTTTTGTTTGTTTTGTTTTGTTTTAGGGGTGCTGGTTTTGTGTTTTTGTTTGTTTGTTTTGTTTTAGGGGTGCTGGTTTTGTGTTTTTGTTTGTTTTTTTTAGGGGTGCTGGTTTTGTGTTTTGTTTGTTTTGTTTTAGGGGTGCTGGTTTTGTGTTTTGTTTGTTTTGTTTTTAGGGGTGCTGGTTTTGTGTTTTGTTTGTTTTGTTTTAGGGGTGCTGGTTTTGTGTTTTGTTTGTTTTGTTTTAGGGTGCTGGTTTTGTGTTTTGTTTGTTTGTTTTAGGGTGCTGGTTTTGTGTTTTTGTTTGTTTGTTGTTGGTTTTGTGTTTTGTTTGTGTGTTTTTTTGGTGTGGTTGTTTGTTTGTTTGGGGTTGTGTTTTGTGTGTTTGTTGTTTTGTTTTTAGGGGTGTGGTTTTGTGTTTTTTTGTTTGGTTTTGGGGTGGTTTGTGTTTGTTTTTGGTTGTTTGGTTTGGTTGTTGGTTTGTTTTTTGTTGTTTGTTTGTTTTGGTGTGGTTTGTTTTTGTTGTTTTTGTGTTTTGTTTGTTGTTTTTGTTTTGGGGTGTGGTTTTGTTTTTTGTTTGTTTTGTTTTGGTGTGGTTTTGGTTTTTGTTTGTTTGTTTTGGGGTTGGTTGGTTTGTTTGTTTGTTTTTGGGGTTGGTTTGGTTTTTTTTTTGTTTGTTTTGGGGTGTGGTTTTTGTTTGGGTGTTTGTTGTTTGTTTGTTTTGTTGTTTTTAGGGTGTGGTTTTGTGTTTTTTGTTTTGTTTTGTTTTGGGGTGCTGTTTTTGTTTTTTGTTTGTTTTGTTTTAGGGGTGCTGGTTTTGTGTTTTGTTTGTTTGTTTTGTTTTAGGGTGCTGGTTTTGTTTTTTTGTTTGTTTTGTTTTGTTTTAGGGGTGTGGTTTTGTGTTTTGTTGTTTTGGGGTGTGGTTTTGTGTTTTGTTTGTTTGTTTAGGGGTGTGGTTTTGTGTTTTTGTTTGTGTGTGGTTTTTGTTGGGGTTTGGTTTTTTGTTTTGTTTTTGTTTTTTTTGTTTTAGGGTGTTGGTTTTGTGTTTTTTGTGTTTTGTTTTGTTTTGGGTTGTGGTTTTGTGTTTTGTTTGGTTTGTTGTTTTGGTTGGTTTTAGTGTTTTGTGTTTTGTGTTTGTTTTAGGGTGCTGGTTTTGTGTTTTGTTTGGTTGTTGTTTTTGGGGTGTGGTTTTGTGTTTTTGTTTGTTTGTGTTTGTTTTGGGGGTTTGGTTTTGTGTTTTGTTTGTTTGTTTGTTTTGTTTTTTGGGGTGTGGTTTTGTGTTTTTTGTTGTTTTGTTTTGTTTTGGGGTTGGTTTTGTGTTTTTGTTTGTTTGTGTTTTGTTTTAGGGGTGCTGGTTTTGTGTTTTTGTTTGTTGTGTTGTTGTTTTTAGGGTGTTGGTTTGTGTTTTTGTTTGTTTGTTTTTGTTTTAGGGTGTGGTTTTGTGTGTTTTTGTTTTGTTTGGGTTGCTGGTTTTGTGTTTTTGTTTGTTTTGTTTTAGGGGTGCTGGTTTTGTGTTTTTGTTTGTTTTTTTTAGGGGTGTGGTTTTGTTGTTTTGTTGTTGGTTTTTTTTAGGGTGCTGGTTTTGTGTTTTTTGTTGTTTTTGTTTTGTTTTGGGGTGCTGGTTTTGTGTTTTTTTTGTGTTTTGTTTTTAGGGGTGCTGGTTTTGTGTTTTTTGTTTTTGTTTTGTTTTTAGGGTGCTGGTTTTTGTGTTTTTGTTTGTTTTTTGTTTTAGGGTG
>CM060340.1:20099526-20122026 GCA_030674155.1 Stramonita haemastoma
AAAAATTTAGTTCTGAAGGAAGGAGTCTCCTTGAAACTGATGTTCAGTACTGCACAATAACTACGCCCTCAGTTCCTTTGTCTGTCTGCCTGCCTCCCCTCTCAGATACTGTGACTCCCACCCACATTGTGCTGATGTGTACATCATTTTCATTTGTGAAAGTAGCTTTTGGTTTGGGTGTTTTTTTTTTTGGTTTTGTTTGGGTGTGTTGTTTTTTTTTATATTGTGTTTGTTAGAGCTATGCTTTACTTCAAATGAAGCATTCTCAGGTTTCAAACAAACAACAACAAAAAAAGATGGTGAACGTGTATGTGGATTGCATGTAGGTTTTTCTACTGAATCTGATATCATGTGCATGTGCCCACATTAAGTCAACTTGAGCACTGGGAATTGTTTTACATGTGACCCTCCACCCTGAAATAAGTCAAATTGCACCTGACCCCACTTTTCCATTAGGAACCATTTTAGGCAGGTGGTTGGTTTTCCAGAATTTGATTATACTAGAACTATATCCATTCTATCTTGTGCTACAGTAACCAAGTGGTGGTGTGGGTTTTTTGCTTTAAACACTTTGAAAAAAGTTCCAAGCCCTCATTCTTGACTACTTTATTTTGATGCTAAACTTGTCAATTTGTTTTTTTTTTCACTTACAGTAATTAGTTTTTTTAACTTTTCACAGAATTGTCCAATTTTTCAATCTGTTTTTTTTTTTTAATATTGAATACATATATCCTTTTTAATCGCAAATTAAAATATGGTTACAACTAAAAATTTACCTCCAGTGCAATGCGATTCGCTTTGAGGGTGGAGCGTCTCATAAACATTACCAGATGCCCTCTCAATACACATGCATATTCAAAGAGTGCAAACTCTCACACATTTATACCCGCATAGCATTCAACTCAAGTGGGGGATCCACATAAACTAATTAATTCTTCACATTAAAAAAAAAACTTCAACTGACCAGATCAGTGATAATCATTCATCCTTTCCAGCAAGTGCTAGAAGAGTGAGTGTGGTGAGAGAGAGAGAGGAGAGAGAGAGAGATCCTCAGAATATGGAAGGGTGTGTTTTTTGGGGGTGGGGATGCATTTATATTTTTGTGTATGCCAAGTAATGATTACATACCCATTGATTTACTCAGTTTTTAGATTAGTAATCACACAATGCTCACATACTTATTTGATGCAACCTTTTTTCCTGTTGCGCTCTCTCTCTCTCTCTCTCTCTCCTCTCTCTCTCTCTCTCCCTCTCTCTCTCTTCTCTCTCTCCTCTCTCTCTCTCTCTCTCTCTCTCTCTTCCCCCCCCCCCAGCCTAAGATAACATAGATTTATTCTTCATCCTTTTATATTGAATTTTAAATGAAACCTGTCACAAAGTTGTTGCAGAAAATAAGATAAATAGTACCTATTCAGCAAAGGTTACAGTAATACATATTGATAACTATACAAGATGTTTAATGATTGTTATTGATTTATTCATTTATTTACATAATTGTTTTAAACTGGTTTTGTTCAAAAAGGTGCGCTTTTTTTTTATAAAAAAATATTTCGTTTTAGAAGGAACCAGATACCACTTTTTGTTCCATATTTTATTAATTTTAAAATATTTGCCTCGAAGTAAGCATTGATTCAAGTGTAATTTAAACAGAAATAGTTATTTGCCATCTTGTGTTGTCCCTGTCATAGTTTTGACAAGAAAAAATGCAATTTTTATTTATTCATTATGATTTTTTTAAATCATCTTTTTTGTGTGTGTGTGTATTTTAATCATCCTTTGAAAAGATAGAGGGAAAAATGTGCGATATTGTTTTGAAATTTTGACTTTTTGCCTCCTTCACCCCCCCCCCCCCCCCCCGACCCATTTTTTTTATTTTTTGTTTTGTAATGCTAGAAAATTTTTCTATAGTTTTTCTTTCTCTCTAGATGCCAATAGATATCAGATTTCTTGGGTTTTTAGTAAAAGTTTTATTTTTTGTTTCCTTTTTTCTGGAATTGAAAAAAATGTTACCTTCTGAAGGCTTAGTGAAGTTAAATTCTAAACTTCAGCGCCCTCTCTCTCTCTCTCTCCTCCCTCTCTCCCCTCTCCGTCTCTCTCTCTCTCTCTCTCCTCTCTCTCTAATGCACCCAACAGGAAAAATATTCAAATACATTTTCATTTTCCTTCTTTGATTAAAAAAAAAGCCACCCAAAACTCTAAAAGAAAACTTAAACATGGACACATGAACATAGACTTTTCGTTTTGATACTGGAAAATGTTGGTTGTATAACTGAGATCTTAACAACTTGTTGATCATTTTGTTCTAGATATATCCATCTATTAGAAAGGAAAAAAAGGGCATTGGATGTATAAAAGTGTGTTACAAAAAAATTGCCAATTTGTTGAATGAAAGGTGTAACCAGATGGTGTCTGACTGTGTTTGTCAGACTTGTGTATTTGTTTCCATTGCAACTGGTGACACTATGGGTGATATTCTTCCATAATATTATACCAATTTTTCCATGTTGGGGCTGGAAAGGGGAGGAGGGGCTGGGGGGGGGGGGGGGGGGGGGAGAGGATGATTTTTGTTCCCTGACTCCAATTCCATTGCTGATTGTATCATCATCTTTGTGTACATTGATTGGCAGAATTTGGGTTGTCGCCTATGTGAAGTTTTGACAGTTTGTGTCACTGACGAATTAAAAGCTTGCAATGTGGTTTGTGTGTTGAGTGTGTGTGTGTGTGTGTGTCTTCCTCTTTCCTCTTCTCTCTCTCTCTCTCCTCTCTCTCTCTCTCTCTCTCTCTCTCCTCTCTCTCTCCTCTCTCTCTCTCTGCCTGCCTGTCTGTTTATGTGTGTGACATCTGAAAGTATGTCTTTACTGTCTCAGATTGATCAGTGAAATCATTCTTTCTGTCTCTCTGCATCATAGAAGAAGTGAAACAAAGGCGATGGAGGTGGCTGGCCATGTCCTCAGGATGAACAAACCCGACATCCACATGCTGCACTCAGATGGGCACCACCTGGTAAAAGGAAGAGGGGCAGGCCGTTAGGTACATGGAGGAGAACTATAGAAGAAGAATGAAAATAATGGGCAAAACATGGAATGAAATCAGCTGCTTGCCCAAGACAGAGATGGCTGGAGGAGACTTGTTGGCGCCTTTTGCTCCACCCGGAGCGAGGAGGATTAAGTAAGTAAGTTTAGTCTCGGAAGACTACAGAGTTGCACTCTAGGTGTTAATTCGGGTACAGTGTTGGTTGTGGCTGGCCAGTCCAACACGGGAATAACAGTCCCTATGGCAGAGGGCATAGATTAAGTCTGACGCTGTTCTGCAGCTTTGGTTCTCTTCTCTTTGCATCATTCTGCTGAGCAAGTGTCTCTTTCGAACTTGCACAGACTTGTCTCCAGGCTGACCATTTAGGGCTGTTGCTTCCCAGTTTCAGGCGATGTTTAGGGCTTTTAAGTCCCTCTTGCACACGTCTGACTCTTTGAATCACAGCTGTGGCTGCCTGTAGGACGTTTTCCTTGTGCAAGTTTCCATAGTCAAGAGGAGGTCCTTAGGAATCCACCGTCGTCCATGCGCACAACATGGCCAAGCCAGTGCATAGTCTGTTTCAGCTGTTTATACATTCTGGCGCATCCAGTTCTTTCCAGGAAAGTATTGTTTGGGACCCTGTCCTGCCAGGTGATGTTTTAGGATGTGTCAGAGGCAATGCATGTGAAAAGTATAGAGCTGTTGGGCACGCAAAGTCCAAGACTCACAGGAGGATGCTCATGATGCATGCTTTGTAGATCTGGATCTTTGTGTGCTCAGTCAGCTTGCTGTTGTTCCATGCTTTTTTTGTCAGTCTGGTCATGGTGGTTAGTGGTTAGTGGTAGCTGCTTTGCTGATATGCTTGTTGAGCTCGGCATCAAGTGAGAGTGTCGGAGATAGTTGAGCCCAGGTACGCAAAGTCATGGTCAACATCCAGTTCAGCTTATAGCTGGGGGAGAGTCAACATCGTGTCCATTGACTCGGGGTTTTTTTTTTCAAGCTAATGGTAAGCCCAAAGTCTTGGCGGTCATTGCTGAAGCAAGTCATGAGCTGCTGTAGGTCCTCATCCGAGTGGGCAGTTACTGCTGCATCGTCTGCAAAGAAGTCATGCAGGCACCTCAGCTGGACTTGGCTCTTAGTCTGGAGAGGTTAAAAAGCTTTCTGTCTGACTTGGTTTGGAGGAACAGACATTCAGTTGCAGGACCAAATGCGTGTTTCAGCATCACAGCAAAGAAGATTCCAAACAGGGTGGAGCCAGGACGCAACCCTGTTTCACTCTCCTTCATATGCTGAAGACAGATGATGTTGAATCGTCAAAGACAACGGTGCCTGTCATGTCTTCGTGGAAGGATATGATGATGCTGAGAAGTTTGGGCGGACATCCGATCTTGGGAAGGATCTCGAAGAGGCCATCCTTACTGACCAGATCGAAAGCCTGCCTTTGTAAGGTCTATAAAGGCAAAGAAGATTGATTAGTTGCCTTTGATCCCTGCATTTCTCCTAAAATTGTTTGAGGGAGATCATGTCTGTTGGGGATGTGTTGGCATGGAAACCGCTCTGCGATTTAGAGCAGACTTGCTCTGCAAGTACCTGGAGCCTCTTCAGCGAAACTGGTGCAAAGACTTTCCCAACGATGCTGAGGAGGGATATGCCGCGATAGTTATTGCAATGGCTTCTGTCACCGTTGTTTTTGTATAGTGTGACGATGTTAGCATTTCTCATGATTATCTTGAGGTAATAATAATAATGATAATAATAAATGGAATTTATATAGCGCTATATCTTGCAAAAACAAAATCAAAGCGCTTCAACAAACCACTGCAACAGAGGCAGAGGATTTCGTGCAACTGGGTGATTTCTCTTTGCAGCACTTCAGTACTTAAGTGGGAATACCGTCTTTCCCAGGTAAGTGCCTTGCCAGATGCAATCGAGTCCAGGGCTTCGCTGAGATCATCTATGGTTGGTTCCCTGCCAAGCTCTTCCTGTTCTGGTAGGTACTCTATGGCATTCAGGGCGTCTTCTGTGACTACATTTTCCATTGCATATAGTAGTGTTCTATCCAGCACTCCATCTGTTGTTCTCTGTCTGGAATAACGTCCCCTGTAGCTGATTTCAAAGGGGCAGTTTTCTTTTGCGTTGGCTCCAATGCTTGCTGGATGCCGTCATATATCGACGATCGTTTTGATGTTGCCTATATCGGTTGCAGTCTGAATTTAATTAAGAGCAGAGATAAAACCAAAAGGCACGATGCCTGGCATACTGCTGGACTTAGCTGCGAGCAGCACTGAGAATCTGGAGGTTTTGTTCACTGAGATTGATTTTGTAAGCTGTCAGGTGGTGTCGACGCTGCAAAGTGAAGCTGGAGTGACCTCTCCAGAGCGCAAAGTCTGGGTAAGTAAGTATGGAGGGCAAGCTGTTACTCATGCAGCAGCCTCTCCCCCCCCCCCCCCCCCCCCCCCTACCTCTCCACATCACTGAAGTGGTCCACTGGAAAGGCAAACGCTGATACACCCGATTCCAGTGCCATCACAGGAGTTGCCAGAACGTTGCTGTATAAGCCTTGAACTGCCTTGGGGACTCTAGCTTCGAATTTTCTTCAGAGTTGACTCCTGAAGCCTCTCCTATCAGCAGGTATAACTGCAAGGCAGTGGAGTTTTGAAATCAGTTTTCCTTCTCCTAGATGAACTGTCTTCCCAGACTGATGAGCTCCATCTACCTGCATGACACAGGTAGTACTGGCGTACATTGTTACCAGTAGCAGAGAAGACCTCTGGCCTGACTCATAGTATTATGGTAAACATATAAACAAAACTACGACTTGTTAAAAAAACACAACAACACCCAACATATCACAGGCGAAATGCACAAAGCAAAGACATCACAGATTTGATGTTTATAGGAAAGACACATCACAGACTTGATGCAGAAAGCGAAGACATCACAGACTTGATGCAGAAAGGGAAGACACATTACAGACTTAATGCATAAAGGGAAGACACACCACATACTTGATGCACATAGGAAAGACACAGCAGACTAAATGCACATAGGAAAGACACACCACAGACTTTATGCACATAGGAAAGACACATCACAGACTTGATGCACATAGGAAAGACACACCACAGACTCGATGCTCATAGGAAAGACACATCACAGACTTGATGCACATAGGAAAGACACATCGCAGACCTGATGCACAAAACAAAGACATCACAGACTTGATGCTCACAAGCACAGCATAGACACATTAGACTTGATGCATAAAGCAAAGACATACTACAGACTTAGGTTAATGCACAAAGCAGAGACACATTACAGACTTGAAACTGGTGAACCTTGGAGCTGTTGCCCAGGAATCGGGCATAGGGAATGAAGTTCTGTCGGGGCTGGAAGATGTTAGAGCATAGACACAATAATTCAAATCAAAACACTTTATTATGTCTAAAACAATAATGAATATGATATAATTATGCAAATCGTTTGCTCACAAGAAAAAATCACTTAAATTTGAGACTTGACTAATTTTCCTAATATGGACTCATAAGTACAAAGACTTCGTGTTTGTGCATGTTTTGAGTAGTGTGTGTGTGTGTGTGTGTGTGTGTGTGTGGATTCCTCCCTGCTCATATGTCTATGCGCAGCGTGATCCAGCTAAAAATACAGTTATACATAGGATCTCTCTCTCTCTCTCTCTCTCTCTCTCTCTCTCTCTCTCTCTCTCTCTCTCTCTCTCTCTCTCTTCTCTCTCAGATGGGACTTTAAACCGAGGCCCCGTGTGCGAACGCACGCAGAACATCTTGCACACACGTTAAATCCTGTTCCGCTTTTCGTAAGAGTAGGCCATTGTGTGCCGGTGGGAACAGATGACATTTACAAAATTGCATACACACGGGGACTGGATGTAAAAAAGCACAAGAGTGCTTATCCCATTATCCTCGATATAAAAGAATAAATCAAATCAAATCAAATCTCTCTCTCTCTCTCTCTCTCTCTCTCTCTCTCTCTCTCTCTCTCTCTCTCTCTCTCTCTCTCTCTCTCTCTCTCTCTGGGGACGGATAGCCTAGTGGTCAGAACATTGCGCTGGCAATCTGACGACTCAGGTTCGAGTCCGGTCGAGGAGATTTTTCTCCTGGAGTTAACATCAGTGCTGACTCTACTCTCCCCAAAAGTCCTTCGGATGAGACTTTAAACGGAGGCCCCGTGTGCGAACACACGCAGAACATCTTGCGCACACGTTAAATCCTGTTCCGCTTTTCGTAAGAGTAGGCCATCGTGTGCCGATGGGAATAGATGACATTTACAAAATTGCAGACACACGGGGACTAGATGTAAAAAAAGCACAAATGTGCTTATTCCATTATCCTCGATATAAAAGAATAAATCAAATCAAATAAATCAAATCAAATCAAATCAAATCTCTCTCTCTCTCTCTCTCTCTCTCTCTCTCCTCTCTCTCTCTCTCTCTCTCTCTCTCTCTCTCTCTCTCGGATGAGACTATAAACCGAGGCCCCGTGTGCAAACGCACGCAGAAGATCTTGCGCACACGTTAAATCCTGTTCCGCTTTTCGTAAGAGAAGGCCATCGTGTGCCGGTGGGAACAGATGACAATATTTACAAAACTGCATACACACGGGGACCGGATGAAAAAAAGCACATGATTGCTTATTCTGTTATCCTCGATATAAAAGAATAAATAAATAAAAATCTCTCTCTCTCTCTCTCTCTCTCTCTCTCTCTCCTCTCTCTCTCTCTCTCTCTCTCTCTCTCTCTCTCTCACACACACACACACACAGAGGATTACATGATTAGTATTAGGATTACATGATTAGATTACATGCGAATCTAAATGTGTCAGGAACAAGCGTATGTGCTATGTGCTGCACGATCAAAGGGAGGTAATATAACAAATTTTACGTCTAGCCTAGTCCTGTACACAATTATTGAAAACACTGAAAAGTAAAGAGTGAACAATAGGCCTACTGACTTTTCCATGTCAAACACAATTATTTCACAACAAATACCTTACATAACTCTTTTGGCATTAATAATACTCTTTTGTAACGGATTACAATTTTGACCAATCAGAAAATTGACAGCTAAGAAGTGCATTAAACTGGGGCAACGGAAGTCACAACTTTGTAAGGATCAACAAACCTCAATTTGCAAAGATTACATCAGAAAGTTCGCCCATTTAATATCAGTTTGACTTGTTATTGGCACAAACTATCACCGAAGCTGAAACGTACAGAATGCCGCGTCGTGGAGGATCTTCGCCTATGCTTGGTCGCAGGTATGTAGAATGCAAAACAGGTAGAAAGCATATTTTCTCAATAGCAGACGAACTCTGCATCCCCTAAGTTACTAGCCTTAAGTAATACACACACACACACACACACACACACACACTCACACTCACACTCACACTAGCACACACACACACACACACACACACACACACACACACACACACACACACACACACACACACACAGAGTGACACACAGAGAAACGCACGCGCGCGCTCACAGTCACATAAACACAGTCATCCTAGCAGGAATTCTCTCTCTCTCTCTCTCTCTCTCTCTCTCTCTCTCTCCTCTCTCTCTCTCTCTCTCTCCTTCTCTCTCTCTCTCTCTCTCTCTCTAAAGTTTAAAGCCATTCAGTTGTGAAGAAGAACAAAAACACAGTATCACAAACATACTCTGGGATACACACACACACACACACACACACACACACACACACACACACACACACACACAAGCAGAGGTGACTGACAGATATTTACACACACACACACACACACACATACACACACACACACACACACACACACACACACACACACACACACACACACACACACACACACACACACCTCTCTCTCTCTCTCTCTCTCTCTCTCTCTCTCTCTCTCTCTCTCTCTCTCTCTCTCTTTTCCAGTTACACATAAACACATTTCACAACATAACCTTGACTCTTAATTTCAGTCAACCCCCCCCCCCTCCCCCCTCCCAAATCCATTCAAACTTTTTGGGGGTGGGGTAAAAATTGTCTGGTAGACTTTTGAGAAAAAAAAAATTAAAGACTACATGGACTACTGTACTACTAGTTCTACTATGATGTGCATTTGGTGCATTGGTGCATTTTTACTTCTGTTCTTGTCGTTTACTGTTTTTCTTTCCATCTATTCTTTTTTGTCTTTTTTCAGCTTGTGCTTAGGTGTTTATACTTATTCCCTTTTACTAGAGGGCTGGATGAAAAAAAGTCATTGTTCTTAAACTATTACCCTCTGTAAATAAAATTTCAGACAGACAGACAGACAGACAGACAGACAGACAGACAGACAGACAGACAGACAGACAGACAGACAGACAGACAGACAGACAGACAGACACACACACACACACACACACACTCACACTCACACACACACACACACACACTCACACACACGCTGACTCACAAATGCATGCACTCTTGCCCTCTGTTACCCTCTGTAAATAAAATTTCATATTTCGTATAATTTTGTATTTCGTATTTCGTGATGTTTTTCTTCCCAGGCCTGCCCCAGCTCCTGCACCAGCACCCAGACGTCCTATGACCACCGCTCCTGCCCATCCTCCCCCTGCTGCCCCCCCTGCCGCCGCCGCGCCCAGACAGCCAGGCCTCTTTGGTCAGATGGCTGCCACTGCTACTGGCGTCGCCATCGGCTCTGCTGTGGTGAGTTTAATTAACGCTTTCAGTACGGTAAGCCTGTTTTCCGGCTCAGATTTCTGTTACCCTTCAGTCCTGTAAAGAGGAGAATTGACACAACTGAATTTTCCTTCAATTCCTAGGTTTCTGAGGTGCAGAAGAGTGCAAAACGGGTACCTAGGTAAATTTTACATATGCACACACGAAGCTTTATAAGCATTCTCATGGGAAAGGAGGAAGCAGTGTTTGCCGTATCAAAACTATTTTCCAGAGTCCGTTGATGCCAGTTAGTCGCATGATGGATCACTGTAAACAAACCCTCCTCTGGTACTGTTATCACCGGAAAATTGGCTGACAGGACTGAAGGGGAGAGCACCAGGGCAGAAATTCAGGATAGGGGAAGTAATTGTCAGATTTCTTCTTTTTAAAAAATTCTTTTATATTGAGGATAACAGAATAAACAATCATGTGCTTTTTTTTCATCCGGTCCCTGTGTGTATGCAGTTTTTGTAAATATTGTCATCTGTTCCCACTGGCACACGATGGCCTACTCTTACGAAAAGCGGAACAGGATTTAACGTGTGCGCAAGATGTTCTGCATGTGTTCGCACACGGGGCCTCGGTTTAAAGTCTCATCCAAAGGACTTTTGGGGAGAGTGGAGTCGGCACTGATGTTAACTCCAGCAGATATTAAGTACTGTAAGGGTTAACACTTTTAAGCCGGGACCCTTTGATTGAAGGATTTGAAAAGCATTCTCCATGGCTGAGACCCTTTGATCGAAGGTTGGATGGCACATGATACAAAAAGTTCTTCGCCTCTTGTTTCAGTTTTGACTCTGCTTCAGTTCTTAACTTAACACTAACGGTTTCTTTCTTTTTTTTAGAGTATCTGTCTGGTAGACTTACCTTGAGCTGTCTTGATTGAGGTTTGAAGTGCTTTTAGGCAAGAAAAAATGTCAAGACTATGAAATAGGCATTATATATATATATAGGCATATATATATAATTCATTAGTGATTACATGAACCAGACATCCTTTGTGTCATCAGTCGTTATTATCATCTTTATCACTATCACCATCATCATCCGCACAGCCACCACCACCACCATCATCGTCATCACCACCAACCACCACTACCATAGTACCATCCTCCTCACCCTCCTCCTCAGTAAACCACACACACCCCTTTCTCCTCTCCAGGGCCACACCATCGGAGCCTCCATGACGGGCAGTGGTGGGGGGTACCAGCAGCCGCAGGAGGGGGCACCTGCAGCAGGTGCTCAGCAGGAGCAGGTGTACAACCCCTGCCAGCACGAGCTGAAGCAGTTTCTGGACTGCGCCCAGAACCAGGCGGACATCTCCATCTGCGCCGGCTTCAACGAGGCTCTCCGGCAGTGCAAGCTGCAGTATGGTGAGTGTGTGTGTGTGAGTGTGTGTATATGTGAATTAAATTCTTTTATATCGAGGATAATGGAATAATCATTCATGTGCTTTTTTTCATCCAGTCCCCGTGTGTATGCAGTTTTGTAAATCTTGTCATCTGTTCTCACCGGCACACAATGGCCTACTCTTACGAAAAGTGGAACAGGTTTTAACGTGTTTGCAAGATGTTCTGCGTGCTGTCGGACACGGGGCCTCGGTTTACAGTCTCATCCGAAGGACTTGGAGAGAGTGGAGTCAGCACTGAGTGTGTGTGTGTGTGTGTGTGTGTGTGTGTGTGTGTGTGTGTGTGTGTGTGTGTGTGTGTGTGTGTGTGTGTGTGCATGTGAGTGAGTGAGTGTGTGTGTGTGTGTGTGTGTGTGTGTGTGTGTGTGTGTGTGTGTGTGTGTGTGGAAAAAGAGGGGGGGGGGGTAAGGTGATCTGACTGTGGTGTGGTGTGTTGTGATATGTTGTGTTGTATTGTATAGTGCAGTTTATCATAGTAAGGTATGTAGTATAGTATAGTTTTACCTGTAGGTATAAATGAGTTTGGTGTTAGCCACCACACCCAATCACACTGACATATATACCTCCGTCTGCATTTGCTGCAGTCTTTGCTGGCCCTGCTGACTTCATGGATTCCTTTTTTTTTTTTTTTTTTTTGACTTTATGGATTTTCTTGCCACAGGATTCGGTGATGTTGCCATTGAGAGAAGCTGGTGGTCTGCTTTTTTTTTTTCTTTTTGCCTTGGTCTTGTCTTGAAAGACAGTTGTCATGAGGTCCGCATCTTTGTTTCTTTGTGCATAGCCTACATATATCTTAGCCTTTGTCACCCTGAGCTCTTCCACTACATTCATTGGTCCAAAACCTGTCAGCTTCAAGAGCAGTTCATTTTTACAACTTTCAATAGTCATTACACAACTTTCAGTAGTCACTTGACAAAAAAAGTAATTAGATATATTTATATTATCTTTTACTGCAAGATATTTTATTTCCTGCATTCTTGATTAAACAAAGTACACACTGAGCCAGGTGCTTTTTGCATTCCTGCTGTTGTTTATCCCCCCAAAAAAAAACAACAACAACAACAACCCCCCCAAAAAAAAACCCCACCACCACTCCCCCCCAAAAAAAACAAACCCAACAACAGCCCCCCCCCACACACAAAAACAAAAAAACCCTCCAAAAAACCCCAACTGAATCGTGACATATTAGTTTTTGCTATCAATATGGCATTCACGATCTCTTCTATCTAACTTGAAAACAACAGCTTCTAGGCCACTCACTCTGCCCCATCTGCTCAATCAGTCTTAACAATCAGTCTAAACAATATTCCAATGGGAAAAGCCATTAAATCTGCTCTATAAGTGTCAGAATCCTCTCTCAGTAGCCATCCTAACCATTGCCCACAACAAGATTTATTTAGCAAAGTTAAAAAAATTATAACTTGTGTAAAACCTTACCAATTTGGACACAGTAAAGTGCAGACAACATGGTGGCATCTTGTTAACACTAAAACGGCAACTCTCATGGGAGTTGAGACTCCTGTTTATGTAAACAACAATGGCAGCGCCCATAGTAAGTATGTGTTTTGGTGGGAAATCCAAGTTCAATTTTTACTTTGGCATTTGTGGCCAGCCACGTTGGGGTTCGGTTAGTTTCCATTCATTTATGAAAGTAAGAAGGTTTCTTCTTGTTCCCAGTTTGTGTAATATGCTTTCATTTGTTCTTCTATCCATCTAACTGACTGAGCAGCCTCCTAAAAACCCCCCACACATCTCAGCTGCTTTGATTCTTTTTTTTCATTGTCTTTTCTTTGTAGTATAAGTGCACTTGAAGAAAGAGCAGATTTCTCAATGTAAAATTTGTGTTGGTCTCCTTCAGGATAGCATATTGTCAGAAGAACAGGGCTACCCATTATATTTTAGTTTGTTTAGTTTGCTACCTCAGTGGTGGGCAAAAATGGTTGCTTACACAAAAATCTCACCATTGGTAAACCTCAGAGCACAAGCCGAAGAAAAAAAAAACAACCCCTAAAAACATCACCAATAGAAATTTGTGTGTATGTGGTGTGTTGTGTAGCATGTTGTTTTGCGTCACATTCAATATATATTGATTTTTGTTGTTGTTTTTTTTGTTATGCAGGTATTCGGCCCTGAAGACAGGCTAGGATGAGGCGGCAGTGTAAATACTGGGGATGGAACGTAAGGGGTGAGAATGCAGATTCTGTGGGCTATTTTGGCGAAAAAAAAATCATATCTGCCGTGTGCTTGAAAAACTGGAATATTTGTGAGACTTGCATTATTGCAAGATTATTGTGAATGTTTTTGTTTTATGTGTGCATATGTGTGTGAGTTTTAATTTTTTGCAGTTTTTTTTTTTTTTGGTAGGGGACTTGCATTGCCTTTCTTTTGTGATGTAAGATAGTTTGTTGCTGTTTATTGTTTTTGTGCAGTAAACAGTCTATTGAAATCAAATGTTGCATCAGAATTGAAAAGATCTGCTTCAATTGTTGTTATTGAAAACACTCGAAAAAGATCCTTTCCCCTCCCCTCTTCCTTACCTAGGCAAAAGCAAAACAAAGAAATTGAATCAATTATTTAAAAAAACAAACAAACCCAAAACAAACTGTATATGTATATCATTTGTGTGCATGCCCGCCTACATGCACATGAGCACACGCACAGGAACACCAAATTTCATCAAAATGTGTGTGTGGGGAAATTGCTCGGCAACAATGTCAAGACAGGCTGATTTGATGAACTTTTTTACAAGAGTTTTTCCCCTTGCTTTACTGGCCTCAAAAGTTACCCTCACCCCATTACACTCACACACAGACAAACAAACTCTTTTAATATCCTGTTGTTTCATGGCAACATTTTTACTCTGTCATTCTGTCTGAATATTGCAATACAAAAAGTGATCAAAATGCTTGTTAGCTGATGAGGACTCCAGTGTGTAAACATAATGTTCAGAGCACATAGATTTATAGTGTGATACTATGTGATTTGAATAAAGTGAAAGAGAAATTTGATTTTTCTTTTGTTCACAGAGTGAGTAAAAATTGGGATTTTGTGTGCTGGTTTGTACATCTCATGCATGCACACGCATGTGGTCACACACACACACACACACACACACACACACACACACACACACACACACACACACGTGCAAACACACAAACGGCCACAAACTCAAATATATAAAGTATACATTTATTTATTTACAATAAAACTTCTTTTTTTCTCTCTCTCTCTCTCCCTTTCACCTTCCCTCTCTGATCAGAAAATAAATCCACATTCAATTTGTAGACATGCACATAAACATCATTAGTATGTCATTAAACATTCAGCCATTGCTTGCAGAAGACTGGACCAGCTACGGCTGGTGCTAGTGATGGTATAAACATTCTCAGCTTGCATCCATCACAGCTGTCAGTTCCCTTCACTTTCAGCTCCTCTCAGCTGCTATCCATTCCATCCAAGCTGGTGCTAATTATAGCAGAAACTGACCACACTTACACTTGGTAAAAGGAAGGGGATAATTTTAGCACTGGGTCCCAGACTCTTGACTGAGTTATGCTGGATTTGCGTGCTGTGCCATGGTTTCAGAAGCTCGTTGGGTAGTATAGCTGATGCAACATAGGCAATGTGGGTTTTTAAAAATATTTTTTTAATTTTTTGTTTCTCGGCTAGAGCTGTGAGATTCAACAAAGGTGAGATTTTGTGTATACCACTTTTAACCAACCATTCAGGCAGCTGCATTCTGACTTCAGGGATGATGTCTAAACATGACACCAGTGTGCATACGCTTTCAAAAATTTTGTCATCCGTGCCTATCGGCACACAACAGTTTTTATTCTTGTGAAAATTGGAACAGGTTTTACTGTGTATGCAAGATGTTCTGTATATGTTCACATATAGGGCCTTGCTTTTGTAGTCTCATTGGAAGTACTTTTAGGGGAGTGGGGTTAATAGTGATTTAAAATCCAGTGGAAAAAATCCCCTTGAACAGGCATCTGGGTGGTGACTTGAACCCAGGCTGTTAGATCATGAGCTCAACCAATGCTCTAACCACTTGACCCTGAAATCCATATTGCAAAGTGCTTGATATGGTGTAGCACATAATTATGGAATGTTTCCCTTACTGCAACACCTTGATAAAATAAAACCCCAAATCTTCTTTTTCCTCTACCTTCCTTTCTCTCTCTTTCTTCCTCACACACACACACATGCACACACACACACACACACACACACACACACACACACACACACACACACACACACACACACACACACACACACACACACACACAACACAACACAACACAACACATGCTGGAGGAACGCATAACTACAAAAGAACTATTCACATCAGTGCACACACAATGTTGGAGAATTCATAGCTGCAGGAAAAAAAACAACTATTCATCATAAAATCCTTCAACCAATACACCACCACTTGTACCTCAGTTCCCTGAATGACCAAACGATGGAACACTTCGAGCAAAAGCCACATCCTCAGAAGAAGGTAACGGATGAAGATAATCCGATGGAAGATTCAGCGCTGAAGCAACACCACCAAAACCGTTTGCCGAAAACTGACGAACATTTTCCACATTTTCCGACACAAAATCTCGCGGCGACGAGATAGGATGGAGATAATCTGAGCGTAGGCCTATATACGACATGGCGGAAAGATTGCTTGGACGATTCAGTTCTGGCTGGTGTGTGGTTTCTTGGGTGGTTGGAAGGGCGGCGGAAGGTTGTTGAGAAGTGGAGGTGTTGGTAAGTGTTGGGATCTCTGAGTAGTGGATGGATGGAGAGAATGGGCTGGGTGTCGGTATTTGAAAACACTTCTGAAGGGACGGCGTAAGGTTGTTCGTATTCATCTGAAATGTTGAACAAAATGGACACTTTTTTGAGGGGGGGTTGGCTGGTTCTCTTGTCTCTTTGAATGACTATGTATCTGTCTCACTGTGTGTGTGTGTGTGTGTGTGCGCGTGCGTGATTTTCTTCAGCCTGTGTCAAGTTATGATTTTTTTAAGCTGATAAACAAATCTCCGCAAGTTCTTCTGTCTATCAATATGTACCAGATTTGCTGGTATTGAAAATATGTAATTTCTTTTCTTTCAGAACAGTCCTTGAGCCTTTACTCAAATTGTGTTTTAAAAAAAGGGCATGTAAAAAGTTATCAAAATGCCTTTTAATTAAAAAAAAAAAAGTTAATCATTTCACTATACTACAATCGCTCCTTCCATGCTGAAACCCTGTTTTTCAGTTTCTGTTGGTACTGATATCTTAAAGTCACGGGTTCGAATCTGGGTGGCACATGGTGAAGTAAATGTGGGAATTTTAACAATCTCCCAGGTCAACCTAACTCCTTTCGTGCATATACACATACAGTAGATCAAATATGCATGTTAAAGATCCCGTAATTCATACCAGCTTTCGGTAGGTTACAGAAACACAAAACATACCCTGCATACATGATCATAGTCAAAGGTGGAATGCTGCCACCTTCATAGGGGAAAATTGGTTGCATACGCACAAATCTCACCATTGGCGAACTTAAGAGCTCTAGCCGAGGAAGGAAAAAGAAATGTCATTCATTCACCCATCCATATTCATACACCCACCCACCCTCAATCAACCATGCACCCACCCACCCTCAATCATCCGTTCACCCACCCTCAATCAACTATGCACCCACCCACCCTCAATCATCCACTCACCCACCCACCCTCAATCAACCATGCACCCACCCACCCTCAATCATCCATGCACCCACCCACCCACCCTCATGCACCCATATCTATTCTCACCCACCCACCCACCCTTATGCACCCATATCTATCCTCATCCACCCGACACCTACCCTCCTCCACTTTCCTACATCCTCACTCAACCCCCCCCCCCTCCTCCCCTCTTCATCCACCCGGTCCTTACCTAAACAGCAGTCGTCCACTCTTTCGTACACGTGGTCAGTGAAGTCAGGGCCATCGTCCAGCAAACACAGTTGTCGTTGACAGAGGGGGGGAGGGGGAGAGGGGAGGTCCATCCGTTGGAAATACAGCAGGTGCTGACAGCTTAGCCTCCCTTGTTCTCTGCTTCCCGATCCATCATGGCTGATCCCCAGTTTGTGCCCTGAAAATGACCAAAGTCAAATTCAATTAAAAATACTTTATTATCTCATAGAGAAATTCACGTGGGTTACTTGCCACACATAAAAAGCAAACATGTAAAAAGTAACATTACGGACAAAAACAAAAAACAAACAAACAAAAAACACATAGTATCCGAACATCAGCTCGCACATAAATATCATAATATAAAAATCACACACAATTCAACAATACCTCACCCAGTCATAAACTCACCAAAATTAAATCTCAACCGGACCAGGGTGTTGTTCAGCGTTCCCTAGCTTTGATCACCCTGAATACAGGCTATGTTTTGTTGTTGTTGGTTTGTTATTTTTATATCACTGTGTGTCTGAGTTTCTTTGGATCTTTGTTTATTTTTTCCCCCTTTATTCTTGTTAATTTTTCTTCACTGAAGGCTGGATGTAAAAACAACAAACACAACAAAAAGAAAAAAACCCAAGCAACCAAAACAACCCACGAGGTGTGCTTATTCCTTTTCATCAATAACAAAGATCCATTCATTCATTCATTCATTCATTCATTCATTCATTCATTCATTCATTCATTCATTCATTCATTCATTCATTCATTCATTCATTCAGCCATCCAGCCATCCAGCCATCCAATCCAATCCTTCCTTCCTTCATTCACTCATTTATCCACTTACATCTTATTCATTCATTCATTCATGCATTCATTCATTCATTCATTCATTCATTCATTCATTCATTCATCCACTTACATCTTTGTCTGATGGCGATGATGGCAATAACGACGAGAGTGATGACGAAGAGAAGACTACCAGCCGCTATAGCCACGATGTATACAACAGACAAGTTTTCTTCCTCATCTTCATCTTTGTCCTCTTCCTTGTTGTTATCACCAGCCTCATTCATATGATCTGTGGATAAAGTAGGAGTTCATTAAAAAAAAAAAAATTCAGGAAACAATTATGTAGAATTGCTATTACTGTCATTCTTCTTGTTTTTCTCTAACACTCTTTTTCTCCTTTTTCTTCTCTTTCTTTCTCTCTGTCCTTCCTTCTTTCTCTTCTACCCCCTTTTCTTTGCCCCCCCCCTCCCTCTCTTCTCCCCCCCCTCTCTCTCTCTCTCTCTCGTGTGTGTGTGTGTGTGTGTGTGTGTGTGTGTGTGTGTGGCGCGCGCGCGCGCATGTTTGTGTGTGTGTGTGTGTGTGTGTGTGTGTAGGCATGCACACATATTTTCCCCCCCATAGTTTACTGACTGTTTTGACGGATGTATGTTTACATGGACAGATGACAAGGCTCGGCCTAATGTCTTCATCCTTGTGTATCAATCCATTTCTTTTCATCCCACTCTCTCTCTCCCTCCTACCCACTTTCTCCTTTCTACTCACCTTCCCCCCCCCCCCCTTTCCCCCTCTCTCTTTGTCATCCATACCACCACCCCTTCTCTCCCCCCCCCCCCCACGGCCTCTCACCACAATCCACTTCTTCTCGTCCTCCCGGGCAGTCGATGTGAGAATCGCAGACAGCGCTAGCATTGATGCAGGAACTACTGTGAGGGCACAAGTAGCCTCCCTTGTCCCGGCACCACTCTTCTGAAAAAAACAAACCAAAAAACAAATCAAGAAAACCCAACAATCAATAGGCTACCACAATATCACACAATTGTTTAGGGCATTTTTAAATGCTGTTTTTAGAGTGTTATGTTGTAGAAACAGGTTGGGGGGGGGGGGGGGGGGGGGGGGGAGGGGGCAGGATAGCCTAGTGGTTAGAGCCACCACCAAGACATTTGTTTGAGCTAGGGGATTTTTCCTCTGGAGTTAACATCAGTACCGATTCCGTTCCTCCCAAAAGTCCTTCAGATGAGACTATAAATCGAGACCCCTTGTGGGAACACACGTAGAACATCTTTGGCATATGTTAAAATCTGTTCCCCTTTTTCGGAGGTGTAGGCCTAGTCACTATGTAGTGGTGGGAATGATGACAAATTTGACAAAACTGTACGCACTTCGCAAATGGATGTAAAAAAAAAGAAACATTAGTACTTATTACATTATTCTCGAAATAAAAGAAGGAATGGAAAAACATACAAACCAGTATTGCGCATGACATTACAAAGACAATATCACAATATAACGCAATGCGGGCAATGTAACACGACAAAACAATGCAACGCAATACCATACCATACCATACCATACCATACCATACCATACCATACCATACCATACCATACCATACCATACCATACCATATCATACCACACCACACCATACCATACCATACCATACCATACCATACCATACCATACCATACCATACCATACCATACCATACATACAACAGAATATAATCCTCTAAAATTTTTACAAACCAATCAATAACTGTACACTTCAATGCAGGATAGGACCAGACCAGACAAAAAGATTCAATATGCCATGCCATGCAATGCAACGTAACGCGATACACTACACTAACTACACTACACTACACTACACTACACTACACTACACTACACTACACTACACTACACTACACTACACTACACTTCACGACAGGACACAACAGGACACTACACTACACTACACTACCCTACGCTACATTACACTACACTACACTACACTACACTACACTACACTACACTACACTACACTACACTACACTACACTGCAATACACTACATTCCAATGCAATACACTACACTACACTACACTACACTACACTACACTACACTACACTACACTACACTACACTACACTACACTACACTACACTACACTACGCTACGCTACACTACACTACACTACGCTACACTACGCTACACTACACTGCAATACACTACATTCCAATGCACTACACTACACTACACTACACTACACTACACTACACTACACTACACTACACTACACTACACTACAGTTGATTACAAAAATCACATACACCTTAAAAAAAAACCCAAAACTGCCCGATGGACAAAAACACACCACATCACACAGTAGGCTTACTAACCACAGTGACGCTCATCCTCTTCTCCGTCACACTGCGTCACACCGTCACAGCGTGAGGTCAAGGTCAGACAGCGTGTGGAGCCGGGACATAAAAACCCCTCCTCTCGTTCACACCGTTCGTCTGCACGCAGAGACAAGGTAGCTAGATGTGATGATGATGATGATGATGATGATAATGACGATGATGATAATGATAACAACAACAACAATACTACTACTACTACTACTACTACTACTACTACTACTACTACTACTACTACTACTACTACTACTACTACTACTACTAACTACTACTACTACTAATGATAACAACAACAACAACAACAACGACAATGATGATGATGATGATGATGATGATGATGATGATGATGATGATGACGACAACAACAACAACAACAACAACAACAACAAATGGGATTTATATAGCGCTGAATCTTGTAGAGCACACATATCAGAGAGCTTGCATAATTAGCCACACGCATGCAACCGTTCACAAATAGAATTAACAAATTAATGTCTACACACACACAACACACACACACACACACACACCACACGCACACACACACACACACACACACACACACACACACACACACACAACACACACACACACACACACCACACACACACACACACAAACACACACACACACACACACATATCAGTGTGGCTACCATCATTGCCGTCTAGTCTTAGAGTCATCCTAGCCACAATCAAGATTATCACTGCTATCATGTCATCACAAAATCACGATGATAATCAAGAAACAAACAAACAACAACAGTAACCGAGAGAGTAGAGGGGGAGGGGGGGGGGGGAGGGAGAAAAGAAGAAAAAAACGTCTTTTTAAAAGGCAGAAAGTATTAAAAAGAACAACAAAAACACACTAAACACCGGACAGACAGACAGACACACCGACAGACAGACAAGACCGACCGACAGACAAGACAGACAAGACCGTCAGACAGACAAGACAGACAATCAGACAGACAAGACAGACAGACAGACAAGACAGACAATCAGACCGACAAGACCGACAAGACAGACAGACAAGACACACCGACCGACAAGCCACACAGACAGACCGACAGACAGACAAGACAATCAGACAGACAAGACAATCAGACAGACAAGACAGACAGACCGACAGACCGACAGACAGGACAAGACAAACAGACTGACCACAGAAGAGTTCATCCGCCCCGTTTCTGCAGTGAGGGATGCTGTCACACAGGCCGGAGGGAGGCAGACACTGCGTGCTGTTGGGGCACAGGCCCTGCTGTCCTGCTGTCCCACAGTACGCCTCTGCACGTGCAGCAACCAGTCAGTCAGTATGTCAGTCGGTCGGTTGGTCGGTCGGTCAGTTAATCGGGGGCGGATAGCCTAGTGGTCAGAACATTGCGTTGGCAATTTGAAGACCCGGGTTCGAGTCCGGTCGAGGAAATTTTCTTCCTGGAGTTAACATCAGTGCTGACTCCACTCTCCCCAAAAGTCCTTCGGATGAGACTTTAAACCGAGGCCCCGTGTGCGACCGCACGCAGAACATCTTGCGCACACGTTAAATCCTGTTCCGCTTTTCGTAAGAGTAGGCCATCGTGTGCCGGTGGGAACAGATGACAATATTTACAAAACTGCATACACACGGGGACCGGATGAAAAAAAGCACATGATTGCTTATTCTGTTATCCTCGATATAAAAGAATAAATAGATAAATAAAATAAATAAAATCAGTCGGTCAGTCGGTCGGTCGGTCGGTGGGTGGGTGGGTCGGTCAGTCAGTCGGTCGGTCAGTCAGTCGGTCAGTTAATAAGTCAGTCAATCAGTCAGTCAGTCAAATAATCAGTCAGTCAATCAATCAATCAATCAATCAATCAATCAAGCAAGCAAGCAAGCAAGCAAGCAAGCAGCCAACTAACCAACCAATCAACAGAAGAAACCCAACAACAACAACAACAACACACACACACACACACACATACACACGCATGCACGCATGCATTGCATGGGACGCACGCACCCCCCCCCCCCCCCCCCCCCTACAAAACACAGACAGACAGACAGACAGACAGACAGACAGACAGACAGACAGACACACACACACACACACACACACACACACACACACACACACACACACACACACACACGCACACGCACACGCACACACTAAACTGACCACAATCCTCTTCATCAGAAGCATCTAGACAATCGGCGCTTCCGTCAC
>CM060340.1:20136440-20153940 GCA_030674155.1 Stramonita haemastoma
CCTTTTCCCCCTTTTTTTTTCCTTTTTCCTTTGGGGTTTTTTCTTTCTCTTTTTAAATTTTAAAAGATAACTATTTTTTAGGAAGGGGGGGGGGTTTTTTTATTACTTTGATTACTTTTTAGTTTCATTTTTGTTTTGATTTGAAGGAAAAAAAAAACCAGGGGGTAGGAAAAACCACAGAGAGAGAGAGAGAAAAAAAGAAGAGAGAGAAGAAAAGAGAGAGAGAGAGAAAAGAAGAGAGAGAGAGAGAGACAGACAGACAGACAGACAGACAGACAGACAGACAGACAGACAACAGACAGACAACAGACAGAAAAGACAGACAGAAAAGAGGGAGAAAAGAGGGGGGGGAGGGGAAAAGGGGAAACAGAGAAAAAAGAACACAAAGATATATAAGACAGACGGGAAGAGACAGAGAGAACCCCAAGAGAAAGGAGATAGAGAGAGAGAGAAGAATATAAAGAGAGGGGGAGGGAAGAAAAGAGGGGGGGAGAGAGAGAAAAAGACAGACAGACAATGAAAAGGGGACAAGAGAAGACAAAACCCCGGGGAGACATACAAAAGAGAAAAAATTAGAGACAGAAAAGAGAAAACAAAGACCTAGAAAAGAGAATTTTTTAAAGTTAGGAAAAATTTTGCAAAAGAAGCTTTTGGTCTTCTATAAAAATAATTTCTTTTCCTTTTTATTTTTTGTGCCCGGGGTTACAGCTTCTAGGGTTTCGCAAATGGTGAATTTTTTTTTTGCGTATACCACCATGGGTTTTTTTTCTCCCATCATTTAGGAAGCCGCATCCCGATTTCCCCGGGGACACATAGTCTTTTTTTAAAAGTAGAGGTAATAAAGAAAAAAAAAAAATGTGTTATTTTTAAATAAAATTTCAGGTGTTTAGGGGGTTTTTTGTTTGTTTGGGGGGGGGTTTTTTTTGCTGTTTTTTTTTTTTTGTTGTTTTATTTTAGAAGGGGGGGGGGGGAGGTGGTGGTTCCCCTGCACATCTTTAATTTTACTGACGGTGAGTTTTTGGGGGTGTGCGACCGGTGGTTTGTTTAATTTTTTGCCCACCATGGGGTATGCGCAATCCGATTTTTGGGTTTTTATTCCTAAAACCAATGGGGGGAAGTTGGCCTTTTGAGAACATCTCCAACGCTGACGTCCCCCTAAAGCCCTTTTTGGCCCCAAAAAAGTGGGGGTTAAATGGTTTGGGGAAGGCATCTCCACTATAATCAAATTTTTTGCCCCCGTTTTTCGAAAAAAGCGGCTTTCTTTCCCCTTCAGGGTTGGAGGGCCTCGTCGAACACCGGAAAACAAACAAAAAAAACAGACAAAAAGAAATCAGCGCGCAAAGCGTTTAATTTTTGATTTTTGGGTTTTCCTTCCTACCGGCATAAAATGCCCCAAATCTTTTTAAAAACGGGAACGGGTTCGAATTTAACAAAGGGGCCCAGAAGTCCCGTCCCCAAAAGGGTTTTTCAGGGAGTGGAACACACTGCGTTAACTCCAGAGCGAAAAATTTTTTGCCTTGAAAGGGGGTCTGTCTGGGGGGTAACGGGTCAACCCCGGCCGCCATATCCCCCACGTTTGACGCTCTTCTTCCCTTTTTCTTCTTCTTCTTCTTTTTCTGCTTCTTCTTTTTCTTTTTCTTCTTCCCTTTTCGTCTTCTTCTTCTTCTTCCCTTCCCTTTTTCTTCTTTTTTCTTCTTTTTTCCCTTTTCTTCTTCTTCCCCGTTCGCTTTTCCAAAACCCTCAAAGTGTCCTTGGGAAAAAAATGGGATGTCCCTTACCATAGCTCCTCCGTGGCCGTACAAACTTGGGCTGTAGGGGGTTTTATTTTTCCGTCCCGGGCCCCACTTTCTTTTCCCCAGGTTTTCTTGAAAAAGCGGTTCACCTCGAAGGGGTGCTGACCTGTCCCCCGGGGTTTTCCCCTTTTCCCCAGGCCCCCAGGGGGGAAGGGGCGAGTTTTAGCTTTTTGGACTGTGGGTTCCCCCCTCCCGAAACACAAGGGGTTTCCGTCCTTCTCAACCCTTTACTTTTTCTCTAACTTTTTCCCGAGGGGTCATTGGGCTTTTATTTTCTATTACCTGTTGTCTGTTTTTCCCCCTCTCTCCTCCTCTCTTCTCCATCTCTCTCTCTCTTTTTGTCTCTTTTCTCCTCTCTCTCTCTCTCTCTCTCTCCTCTCTCTCCCCCCTCTCCCCTCTCTCCTCTCTCTCCCGTCCCGTCTTCTTCTGTCGTCTGTCTGTCTGGGCTGTCTGTCTTCCCCTCTCCTCTCCTCTCTCTCCCCCCTCTCTTCCCTCCCTCTCCTCCTCTCTCTCTCCTTCTCTCTCTCCCCTCTCGGGTTTTTCCCCTCTCTCTCCCCCTTCCCTCTCTTTTTTCACAAAAAACCCCCAAAAAACCTTAAGAAACAATCCTCTCACATCTTTTTCCCGGTTTTTCTCTCTCCGTCTTCTTTTCCTCCTCCCCCGGGGCCTAACCCCCTCTCTTTTTTCTCCCCCCCTCTCTCTCTTTTCTCTCTCCCCAAAACCCCTTTCCCCCCCCTCCCCCCCCTCTCTCTCTCAATCTCCTCTCTTTTTTGCTATCTACAATTTTGCTGTTTCCCGTCGTCTTTCTGTCTTTCCCATATACTGGCCTTTTATTTTGGGCCTTCATTATATGCCCCATCTAATCTATTTATCTATTATCCCCATTTCCCCCTTCCCCTTTTATCCCCATCCCCTCCCCAAAACTATTGGTTTTGGTTTCCCCTGTCTGCTTTTTCTTGTCGCTCCCCCCCAACCCATTAATTTAACTTCCCTTAAAAACCAAAACCCCTTTTTATCAAAAAACCGGGCCAAACTATCCAAAATCCTTTCCATCCCAAAACCATCATCTATCTTTTTCTTTAAATATCTATCTTTTAAAACAAAATTTTATTTTTCCCATTCTAAAATAAAATCAACCCTTTGAACCACAACCCAAAATAAAATTCCCTTCCTCTTTTCCCCTTTCCCCTTTTCTCAGGGGGTTTTTTTGATTCTAGCTAAAACCTGTTTTATACATACCACATTGGGCACTGCACTTGAAATTTTTTCCAAAAAACCAAATTTTAATCTGGCGGTTTCCCATCTTTTCTACAGTCCTAGATTGGGAAACCCAGGGTCGGGGTTTTTTATTTGCCCTACTCTAGGGGGTCCCTCTTTCCCCCTACCCCCCTTTTAAAAATCACGGATTGGTAAATTTTTTTAAATTTTTGCATGGGGTTTTGTTCATGTGTTTTTTTTTTCCCCCCCCACCAGACCCCCAGTTTAAATTTTTCCCTCCCAGGGCTTTCAGGGGGGGGAGTCGAATTAAAAAAAATTAATTTAAAATTTTTATTACTATTACTATTATCATTATCCCTTTTTATATCATCATCACATCATCATCACATCATCATCATCATCACCATCATAATTACCGTCCAGTATTTCATTATTGTTATTTTCATCCCTTAAACATTGTTGTTTTTTTGTTTTGTCTATCATCAGGGCAAGGGGGAAAAAGAAAAAAAAAAAAAAAAATATTTAAATTTTTGTCTATAAACCTTGGGAAACAAACATCATCAATTAATTTGTTTTATCCATCCTCCATTCAAACATTTATTTTCCCTTCTCCTCCCCCTCTCTCCCCTCTCCCCTTCTCCTCGTCTCTTCCCTTTCCCTCTCTCTCTTCCCCCCTCCCCAAATTCCTTTTCTCTCTCTCCCCCTCTCTCGTCCTCCCCCCCTCTCCCCAAACCCTTTTCCCCTTTTCTCTCTCCTCTCTCTCTCTCTTTTCCCGGGCGAAACTGAACCCCTTTCAAAATGGGAAAAACCCTTCCAATTTCGTTTCGGTCTATCGATTTCTGAACTAGCCTTTTTTTCCCTTTTTCCCCTTTGGGTTTTTTCTCTCTCCTCCCCTTCCCTTTTCCGGGTCTCCCTCCCCCCTCCTCCCCCCCCCCCTTCCCACCCCATCCCTCTCTCCCCTCCCCCAACTTCTTCCAAAATCCCCCTCTCCTCCCTTTTGTTTCTCATATTTAAAAGCCCTCCAAAAGCTTCTTTTTTTATTATGGGGGGCCCTTTCCTTTGTTAAAAATGCCCTTTTGGAATTTTAACTAGCCTGGTAACCCGGATGCCTAACCCGCAAGGGATTCACGCTGGAAAAAAATGGGAAACCCCCCCAACAAAAGGGTTTTGGGATGGTACCACCTCAGAAAAACAATTTTCTGTCAGTACGAAAGCAAAAGGATTTTTTGTGGAATCCCCATCCGGAATTTGGTTGGGTTTTTTTTTTTTTTTAATTAATAAGGGGGGGGGGCCACAGGGGGGATGAATTAAAGGAACTGTTTTTGGGTTTTTTCCTTGGGGGTTTTTAGTCAACTTCCCTTTCTTTTATTATTATAAATATAAAATTATAATATATATGGGGGGTTTTAAAAATAAATATTTTAAATTATATATAAAATTAAAATATATATAATATAAAAGGGGAGAAGAGGGGAAAAAAGAAAGGAGAAAAGAGAAGAGGGGAGAGAAGAAAGAGAGGGGGAGAGAGAGAAAGAGAGAGAGAGAGAGAGAGAGAAAAGGAGAGAGAGAGAAAAGAGAGAGAGCTTTTTAAATTTTTGAAATGTCAAATGCCTTACTTAAAAGGTTGCTGATACCCCTTTGGGGAAAATTTTTAAATTTTTTTATTACTGGATACATCAGGGGACTCAATGTAAAGTGAAATCCAAACAGTGTATGGGTTTTGGGATAAAAAAAACCCGGGGGTTTCTTTTAGGGTTTTGGCGAGTTTTTTGTGATGTTATTGGGTTTTTCCCACTTTTATAAACGTTGGGGACCCCGGGGCCTTTTTTTCTCCATTAAGCTTCGAGGTTTTCTAAAAGTTTATATTTTGCATTTTGCAACTTTTTTTTTCGAAAACTTTAAAGGTAAACCTAATTCCAATTTTTTGGGAAATTTAGAGTTTTGACAATGCCCCTTTTAAAAGGGATTTTTCCTCATCTGATATTATTGATTTAGCCATAATTTTTTTAATTTAAAATTTAAAAGTTGTTCCCTTTTTTAATTCATTACACAAAGCAAAAATTTTTCCCCCCCCCCCCACCCCCCCCCACCCCCCACCCGCCACCTCCAACCCCCCCCCCCCCCCCACCCCCACCCCCCCACTTTTTCCTTTCATTTTTCCTAACTTTTTGCCGGATTTTTGTTTTTTTTTTGTTTAAAAATTTGTGTTTTAAAGTTTTTTTCCAGAACTTTTTTTTTTTTAAACAAAACCAAGGGCTTTTTTTTTGCACACCAAAATTTCTAATTTTTAAAAAAAATTTTTTTTTTTTATTTAAAATTTCCCAAAATTTTTACAGCCATTTTGGGTGTTCTTATTTTAAAAAGCCAGTTGGGGATTTTCTGGGATGAATTTTTCATCGAAATTTTTCGGCGGAAAAACGTCCCCTTTTAAAGCTGCCCTGCCACTTTTTTTCCTTTTGGGGCTTTTTTTTTTTGCGTGGTATACGCTGTCCTTGTTGGTGGCTTTCTACTTTTTTAATACTAACCAAGGACCCCTTTTCACCGTTGCCCTTGGGTTTTTTCTACTAAGCATATTGCACTTGAAAAAATTCCCAAATTTTTATTTAAACATCTATCCAGGGAAAAATTTAGGTTTTGAACCCGATGTTTTCCAGGGAAAATCCTCGTTGCCCCTTTGGGTTTTTTACTGAGTGCGTTTTCAGAAAAGGAAAAAACGGGTTTTTTGTTTTATGCCCCCTTTTCTTTTTTATGAAAGCGGCTTTTTTTCCCAAAAATTATCTTTTTTTTAATTTAAAAAAAAAAAATCTGCTGTGACATAAACAGGTTTAAAGAAACTCTCCCTTTTTTTTGTTTTTTAACTTTTCAATTCTATAAAGACCTTCAAATTTCTTACCTAACAAGCACTAACCACCACTCAAAGGGGGGTTTTTGCGAATCAATTTTTGGGTTCTTTCATAAAAAATCAATAATTCCCTTTATTCCCTTCGTGATCAAAAAGGGGGGGGGAAAAACGTTTTGGGTTTTTTGAGGATTCGAACTCCCCACTCTCACGTTTTCCCGAGAAAAGTCTCACTGCAAAACCGCCATTCAATGTTACCCTAAAATATCTTTTTGAAAGACTACACCCCCCACCAACAAATTTATGTTGTACTGATAGAAAGATGGATTTGCTGGTTTTGGAGGTAACCCCATCCCCTCTTGGAAATGGGAAAAGTTTGGGGTTGATCCCCCGTTTGAACCAAACTCCCCCCCCTCCCCTTTTTGGGGAAACCCTAAGTGGTTTTTCTGGTCCCAAACCTTTCTATAAGCGACAAACTGAGGGTTTTCCCATTTCTAACAAACTTTTCAAAGGAAAGTAAAAAACCCCCCAACCCCTTAGAAAAAAAATTTTTCCCCGTGTAAATTTTGAAAAAAAAATTACACCTTTTTAAAAAAACCAAATTAAAAAACCAAACCAAACCATACCCTTTTTAAAACAAAACCCAAAAAAACTATCACTAAAAAAAACTTCACACCCCCACCCCCAAAAAAATTTTTTTTAAAACAGTACAGTAAAAGTACAACAGTACAGTTAAAAAATACCCCCAAAAATTTCATTTTGACCGTTCAACCCCCCCCCCCAACCCCCCCCTACCCCACACAACAAAAAAAACTACACTACAACTTTCACTACCCCCCCCCCTCAAAACTACACACCCCCACACAAAAATACACAAAACCACCAACTACAAAAAAAACTACAAAGCAATAAAAATTTAATTTTTAAAAAAAAAAACAATTAAAAATACCCCGCACCCCCCAAAAAAACCCAAAAAAAAACGATTTTCCCCACACTACAAAACACTAAAAATAAAAATACACTACACACACTACCCCCAACAAAAATAAAAACTCCACAACACTACACCCCCACTAAAATACCCCCCAATAACAAAACAGTTACACTACAAAACACAAAACCCCACGCAACCCCTTTTTCTACACACACAAAAAAAACCCCAAAAATACACTTTTAAAACAATACGGGGAAAACAAAACAATAAAAGTACCCACTACAAAAAAACTACACACCTACACTACACCCCCCCCCAACCAAAAAAAACTAAAAAACACTACAAAAAAAACCCCCCCCAACACCCACACTACACTTTAAGATAACAATACCCCCACAATACAAATAAAAAAAAAATAAATATAAAATCGTAAATAAAAAATACAATCCAACAAATTAAATAAAAAAACAATTTTTTTCAATTAAAAAAAAAATTCCCCTTTTTGGTTTTTTCAAAAACTTTTGGGAAAAAACCCCAAATTTTTTTAAAAATTTTTTTAGTTTAAAAAAAACCCCCAAAACCCAAAAAGCCCCCCCACAGAAATCTTCCCATCTTTTTTTAAAAAACTTAAAAAAAAAAACTAAATTTTTTTAATCCTCTTTCAAAATTTTAAGTCCCCCGTGGGGGGAATTTTAAAAAAACGAAGCTAGGGGGGATGACCCCCTAAAAAAGCTAAAAAACCCGGGGGGTGTTTTTACCTTTAAAAAATTTTTTTAAAAAGGCCTTGGGGTTTTGGGGGTTGTTTTTTGAGTTGAAACTTAAAAAGAAAGGGGGGGGTTTTTTTTTTTTATTTTTTTCCCCCAAATTTTTTTTTCAGATAAAAAGGTTTGGTTGGGTTTTTGGTTTTTTTTTTTTTAAAAAAAAAATTTTTTTTCCCCCAAAAAAAGGGAATTCCCCTTTTTTTTCCCCTGTGGGGGAACAAAATTTTTTTAATTTTGGTTTTAAACCCCCCGGGGAAACCCCAAAACCGGGCAGAAAACCCTTTGGGGGGGGTTTTAAATGAATTTTGAAAAATTTTTAAGAATTTTAGTTTCAGAAAAAATTTTTTTTTTTTTTAAAAAATTTTTTCTTTTTCTTTTCCTTTTCCCCCGGGTCGAGTTCTGAGGTTTTTTTAATGATCAATTTTGGGCCCCCAAAGCAAAAACCCCCTTTAAAAACCCCCCCCTTAAAGGGGGGCTGGCCCAAAAAGGCCCCCCCCCTTCCCCCGGGGTTTTCTTTTATTTAATTTAAATTCCCCGGGTTTAAACCCTTTTCCCCCCCAAAACCCCCCCTTTTTGGGGGCACTCCAATCTGAAGTCCCCTTTTTCTAAAGACCCAAAAAACAATGGGGGATCCAAAAAACGTTAAACATTTCCCCCCCGTGGGGAAAAAAAATCACCCCCCCAAAAATTTAAAAATTTTGGAAAATTTTTTAACCCAAAAAAAAAACCCCCTTTGAAAGTTTTTTTGTGAAATGGGGCGTGTGAATGTGGTTTTTTGGTGTGAGTGTGTGTGGGGTGCGTGGGGGGGGGGTTTTTGGGGGGTGATTGGGGGTGTGTGTGTGGTTTTTTTTTTTTGGGATGAGTGTTTTGTGTTTGAGAGAGAGAGAGACAGGGAAGAGAAAGAATGAGAGAGAGAAGAGAGAAGAGAGAGAGAGAGAGGGGAGAGAGAGAGAGAGGAGAGAGAGAGAGAAGGAGAGGAGAAAGGGGAAAAGGGGAAGACAGCGTCAATCCCCCCAGGAGACGGCAAACAGACAGACAGACAGACGCACAGACCGACAACAAACCCCAAAAAAAAAAACAAACCAAAAAAAAAAAGGGGCCCGTGCGGGGGGTAAAAAAAAAATTAAAAGAGGGGAAAGGGGTTTTTAAAAAAAAAACCCCGAGGAACACCCCGGGGGCCCCTAAAAAATATGAGTATTCAAAAGGGGGGCTGCTGCCTTTTTTTTAAAAACTGACTGTGCTTTGAAGACGGAAGGGGGGCCCCCAAAAAAAAGTTTTTCCCTGAAAAACCCAAACTTTTTTTTTTACCAAAAACAATTTGGGGAAAAAAACCAAGCATAAAAAGCCCCTGCCAGTTTAAGCATAAGAATAAAAAAATAAAAAGGGGGGGTTTTTTTCCTTAGGGGGAAAAGAACGGTTTTTTTAGAGAAAAAAGGGGGGGGAAAGGGGGAAAAAGAAAAGGGAAAAAAAGAGAGAGAAGAAAAGAAATGAGGAAAAAAAGAGGTGGTTTTGTAAGTTTTGTACATTGGGGTTTTTGTGGCAAACGTGTGGTTTTGTGTGTTTTGGGGGGTTTGGGGTGCCTGGCGTTTCGTTTTTTGTGGTGTTGGGGGTTGGGGGTGTGTGTGTGTGTGGGGAAAAAGTGTTGGGGGTTTTTTGTGTGTAAAATTTTTTGGTTTTTTTTTGCGTGTGGGGGGGGGGGGGTATTTGGGGGGGGGGGTGTTGTTGTCTGGTTTTTTTTTTGGGGGTTCTTGCGGCCCCCCGCGCGCGTGTTGTATGTTTAACCGTTTTGGGGGGTTTTTTGCCTGCTGCTGTGGGGTATTGTTTTTTTAAAGTGTGCGTCTATGCCCGTGTATCCCTTCCCCCCCCCACCTGCCCTTTTTTTTTCCCAAAAAAAAAACAGAAAGGAGGGGGGGGGGGGGGGGGGGGGGAAAAGGTCTGTGCAAAAAGGGGGGTGTGAGATGAGAAGGGGGGTAAAAATTTGGGGGGGTTTTTTTTTTTTAAAAAAAAATTTTTAATTTTAAAAAAATTAAAAAAATTTTTAAAATTTTTTAATTTTTTAGGCAAAAGGGGGTTTATAAAAACCCCCGGCCCCTTTTTTTCTTTACCCCCCCCTTTAAAAAAAAAAGGTTTTCCCCAAAAGGGGTTTTTTTTTTTTTTTGTTCCCCCTTTTCCCCCCCTCCCGGGGCCCCCCTCCCTCCTTTTTCCCCCCTTTCCCCCCCTCCTTTTCCCCCCGTTTTTTTCCCCTCCCCCCTCTCTTCCCCCTCTCCCCCCCCTTCCCCTCCCTTTTTCCCCTCTCTTTTTGTTTTTTCCTTTTTTCTGTCCCCCCTTGGGGGGTTTTTTTTTCTCCTTTTTTTCAACTCTTTTTTTTCTCTCTCTTTTTCCCCCCCCTCCCTTTTTCCCCCCCACCCCCCCCCCTCCCCCCCCCCTCCCCCCCCCCCCCTCCCCCCTTCCCCCCCTCTCTCTCTCTCTCCCCTTTGTTTTTTTTCCCCCTTTCCCCCTTCCCTTGGGGGGGGGGGGGGGGGGGGGGGGGGGGGGGGGGGGCCTGGGGGGGGGGGGGGGGGGGGGGGGGCCTTTTCCCCTTTTTGGGGGGGGGGGGGGGGGGGGGCTTTTTCCCCCCCCCTCCCCCTTTCCCCCCCCTCCCTCTCTTTCCCCCTTTTTTTGTTTTTCCCCGTCGTTTCCCCCTTTTTTGGGGCTGGTTTTGTTTTTTTGTTTTGTCTGTCTTGGGGCGGGGCTTCTGCTTTTCTCCCCTCCCCCCTCTCTCCCCTTTCTCTCTCTCTCCCCTCTCTCTCCCTCTCCCTCTCTCTCTCCCCTTTTACCCCTCCCCCTCTCTCTCTCTCCTCTCTTTTGTTACAAATCTGAAAAGGTTTTTTTTATTATGTACGTACGAAAATTTTCGTATATAAAAACAATATCACAAAAGGGGAAAAGGGGGTTTTGGGGGAAAGGAAAAAAAAAAGGAAAAAGGGAAAGGGAAAGGGAAAGGGAAAGGGAAAAAGGGGGGAAAGAAGGAAGGAGGGGAAAAAAGGGGAAAGGGAAGGAAGGAAAAAAAGAAAAAAAGGGAAAAAAAGGAAAGGGGGGGAAAAAAAAGAAAAAAAAAAGAATAAGGAAGGAAACAGAAGCAAAAGGGAAAAAAAAAGAGAGAGAGAGAGAGAGAGAGAGAGAAGAAGAGAAGAGAGAGGAAGAGAGAGAAAGAAGAGAGAGAAGAGAGAGGGGAAGAGAGAGAGAGAGAGAAAAAATTTAAAATTTTTCCAACCCACTTTTTTTTTTTTTGTTTTTCAAAAAAACTCAGTAGAAAAATCCATTTAAAAAGGCTTTTTTTCTCGGGAAAAAAAAAAATTTCCCCTCGGGAACACAAAAAACCAAAAACCCCTTTTTTTAAAAACCCCCCAACAACGGTTCAAAAAAACCGGGAAAGCCAGAAAAAAAAAAAAAATAAACCCCCCCATCTTTCAGGCCAGCCAGAAAACAACATTGGGGGGGGAAAACAAACCCCCCTGTTTCTATGTACACCCCTTTACCCCCCTGCAAAAAGGGGAAAAATTTGGAGCTAAAAATCAAAAAAAGGGGGAAAAAAGGGGGGGGAAACCCCGGGGAGAAAATAGGTAGAGCTCGGAGGACATTTGATAATGCCCCCCCCCTTGTTCAGGCAGGGGGGTTGGAAAAAACCCCAAAGTTTTTTTCCCCTTTTTGGCTGCGAAGGGGGGTTTTTTTTCCCCCCCCAAAAGGAAAAAATTTTTTTCCCAAACCCCGGGGGAAAAAAAAAAAAAAAACATGATAACTTTGGGGATGGTACTGTTTTTTTCATTTGTTAAAAAAGGGATAAAAATATTCAAGAGTTACCGCCCCCCATGATGTGCCCCCTTACAGTTTTGGTTTTTTTTTTGCTTTCTTTGGTGCTTTTTCCGTTTTTTTTTGCAAGACATAGCGTTTAAAAGATTCCATGAAATTAAAAACCTCTCATCATGAAAAACATCATCATCTTATCTTATTTTAAAATTATCAATATCTTATTATTATCATTATCATCTGTAATCATTTGTTTTTAAAAAAGACTTTAAATTACCTACAGGTTATCACAAAAAAAAACCAAAAAGGGGGTCTCAATGTTTTTTACTTTTTTTCATCCATTTTCCTCTTTGAATTTCAAAAAAAATTTTTATATCACTAAATTGGGGGTTTTTCCGAAAAAAAAAAACCCAAAAGATATTCTTCAGCTTGATTGGTGGGACCTCAAAAAGAGGACAAACTTAAAAAAAAAGCCTGTAAAAAATCTCTACGTCGCCGGGGTTTTGAGAAATATGATCTCCTCAACGATTTTTTACAAACGACGAGCCCCACGTGCTCAAAAGGCGGGTACTGCGTGGCAAGGGCCCCCTGACGTGTCCAATTCTGACCAACTTCTGACGGACAAGTAAGAGGGGTTGTGAATATTTTTTTATTTTTTTTTTTATAATATTTTTTCATTTTTTTATTATTATTATTTTTATTTTTATTTTATTATTTTTATTATTATTATTAAATTTTTTTACAAAAAACTATTATATTTTTTTTTATTTTTTTTATAAAAGGAAAAAAGGGAAAAAGCACTCTGCGCTTTTTTTTTCATCCAGTCCCCCGTGTGTAAACATTTTTTTTTTTAAAAACTTGTATCTGTTTTCCCCCGGCCCAAAAAAGGGGCCCACTTTAAAAAAGCGGAACAGGTTTAACTGTGTGCAAGACTTTGCGGGATTGCACACGGGGCCCGGGGTTTTTTGTCTCCTCCCGGGATTTATTTGGGGCCCAAAAGGTTTTTTGGAGAAACAAGAAAAGGGGGGTGCCCGGTTTAACTGCGATGCTCATGTTAGGTAAAAGGGGGTTTCCTAGAAAGCCGTGTCTGGGTTTTTTTCTCGTTTGAGCCCCCCCCCCCCCCCCCAACCCCCCCAACCCCCCCCCCCCCCCCCCCCCCCCCCCCCCCCCCCCCCCCTTCCCCTTTTTTTTGGTGGGCTGGGTGTGTCTTTAGGATGAGAAAAAAAAATTTTAATCCCCCCCCGCAAAACCCCCAAATTTAGGGCACAGGAAGAACCCCGCAACAAAAGAAATTTGGGCTGTAGCAAAATTCTGTATTTAAAAAAAAGAAAAAAAAAAAATTTTTAAAAAAAAAAAATTCACATCCTGGGGACAGGAAAAAAAAAAAAAAAATCAGGGGGGCCCCTCTTGTGGCGGCCCCTTTCCCCCCCGGGGAAAAAATAGCCCGAATTTCACACAAAGAAATCTGCCTTGACTGAAAGTGTTTTTCATATATGTTTAAAAACTTTTAATTTTTTTTTTTTTTTAAATAACTTTCATTTTTCCATTGGCAATAAAGGGGGGGATAAAATTCCCAAAAACCGTAGGGCCCAAAGGGCACTGACGTGGGAATTTTTACTTTTCTATTTTCTTTTTTAAAATTTATGGCCCCGTGAGTTAGCAAACATTACTCTCTCTCTCTCCCCCCTCTCCTCCTCTCTCTCTCCTCTCTCCTCTCTCTCTCTCTCTGTTTCGTCTCCCCTTTTTCCCCCCCTCCCCTCTCTCTCCTCTCTTTTTCCTTCTCTCTCCCCTTTTCCCCCTTTTTCCCCTTTATCTACTATCTATTATCTAAAAAATCAATCTATCTATCTATTTAAATCTCGTCTGTGTCTCTGTCTCCCTGTCCTGTTCCCTGTCCCCTGACTCTCTGCTCTCTGTCCCCTTTTTTTCTCTGCCCTTTTGTCCTCTGTCCTCTGTCTCTCTTCTTTTTCCTCTGTCTCCCCTTTTCTCTCCCCCTCTCTCTCTCTCTCTCTCTCCCCCTCTCTCCTCTCTCCCCCCCCCCCTTTCCCCCCCTCTCTCTCTCTCTTTTGGTCTAGTTTTTTTCTTTTCCTTCGTATACACATAATTTAAAATAGTAAAAAAAACTTGCACAAAAAAATGTTTTTTTTTTTTTAAATTTGTAAGTTTATATATAATTAGTAAGTTTATATATTATACCATACCTTTTTACATACCAAAAAAAATTTATCCCTTCCATATATATATATTTATATATAATATATATTTATATATATATATATATATATATATATTATATATAATATATAAATATATATTAAATCTTTTACAGATGTACCCAGGCTGCCAAAACGGCTCAACCAATACCAAACAACAACAACATCTCAACAACAAACAACAACAATATGGGCACGGGGGGGGTAGTGGTGCTGGTGGTGTATGCTGCTAGTGGTGTGGGGGTGGTGGCGGCGGTGGTAACAACACACCCTCCCATCAGCAAGCGGGTAACAACAAGAGGGTTACAACGGTTTGTGACCGTTACTTGTCCATCTGGGCTACTCTGGGGATTACATTGTTTTGGGTTGCTGATGCTGGCAATCAGTGAGTATATATATATTGATGAGGCAGCTACAGATATTTTTTTGTGTTTTTGTTTTTTGTGTTTTAGGGTGCTGGTTTTGTGTTTTGTTTGTTTTGTTTTGGGGTGCTGGTTTTGTGTTTTTTGTCTGGTTTTGTTTTGTTTTAGGGTGCTGGTTTTGTGTTTTTTTTTTTTGTTTTTTGGGGTGCTTGTTTTGGTGTTTTTTTGTTTTTTTTTAGGGGTGTTGGTTTTGTGTTTTTTATTTTTTTGTTTTTTTTAGGGTGCCTGGTTCTGGTTTTTGTTTGTTTTGTTTTGTTTTAGGGGTGCTGGTTTTTTGTTTTTGTTTGTTTTGTTTTAGGGGGCTGTTTTGTTTTTTTTGGTTTTGTTGTGTTTTAGGGGTGCTGGTTCTGTTTTTTGTTTGTTTTGTTTTGTTTTGGGGTCTGGTTTTGTGTTTGGGGTTTGTTTTTGTTTTAGGGGGCTGGGGTTTTTTGGTTTTTTTTTGTTTTGTTTTTTTTTTAAGGGTGCGGTTTTGTTTTTTTTGTTTGTTTTTTTTTAGGGGTGCGGTTTTTTGGTTTTGTTTGTTTTGTTTTAGGGGCTGGTTTTGTTTTTGGTTTGTTTTGTTTTTTAGGGGCTGTTTTGTTTTTTTTGGTTTGTTTTTTTTAGGGGTGCTGGTTTTTGTGGTTTTGGGTTTTTTTTTGTTTGGGGTGCTGGGTTTTTTGTTTTGGTTTTGTTTTGTTTTAGGGGTGCTGGTTTTGTGTTTTGGTTTTTTGTTTTTTAGGGTGCTGGTTTTGTGTTTTGGGTTTTTTTTGTTTTGTTTTAGGGTGGTTTTTGGTTTTGGTTTGTTTTGTTTTAGGGGTGCTGGTTTTGTGTTTTTGTTTGTTTGTTTTGTTTTGGGGGGCTGGTTTTGTGTTTTTGTTTGTTTTGTTTTTGGGGGCTGGTTTTGTGTTTTGGTTTGTTTTTGTTTTTGGTGCTGGTTTTGTGTTTTTGTTTGTTTTGTTTTTTTTTTAGGGGTGCGGTTTTTTGTTTTGGTTTGTTTGTTTTAGGGGGCGTTTTGTTTGTTGTTTTTTTTTGTTGTTTTGTTTTGGGGTGCTGGTTTTGTTTTTTTTGGTTTTGTTTTTGTTTGTTTAGGGTGCTGGTTTTGTGTTTTGGTTTTTTTGTTTTAGGGGGGTTTTTGTTTTTGTTTTTGTTTTGTTTTTGGGTGCGGTTTGTGTTTTTGTTTGTTTGTTTTGTTTTGGGGGGTCTGGTTTGTGTTTTGGTTTGTTTTGTTTTAAGGGGTGGGTGGTTTTGTGTTTTGGTTTTTTGGTTTTTGGGGTGCTGGTTTTGTGTTTTTGTTTGCTTTGTTTTGGGGTGCTGGTTTTTGGGGTTTTTTTTTTATTTGTTTTGGGGTGCTGGTTTGTGTTTTTGGGGGGCTGGTTTTGTGTTTGTGTTTGTTTGTTTTAAGGGTGCTGGTTTTTTGGGGGGGTTGGGGGGGAAGGGAAAGGGGGAGGGAAGTGAAGAGGAGGAGGGGGGAAGAGAAGGGAGAGGAAGGGAGAGGGAGGGAGAGAGAGATTGGTATGG
Source organism: Stramonita haemastoma (assembly GCA_030674155.1). Lineage (NCBI taxonomy): Eukaryota > Metazoa > Mollusca > Gastropoda > Neogastropoda > Muricidae > Stramonita > Stramonita haemastoma. The sequence continues at coordinate 20,151,904 of CM060340.1, forward strand.
AGAGAAAATGGGGAAAAGAGAGAGATAGATCAGAGGGAGAAGGGGAGAGAGGGAGAGAGAGAGAAAGGGAGAAGATGGGAGAGGAGAGTTGGAGGGAGAGAGAGAAAGATAGGGAGAGAGAGAGAGACAGAACAGAGACAGAGAGACAGAGACAGAGAGAGACACACTGAGAGAGATGGATTGCAAGAAACGGGTCTCAATACCCATACATCTCAACCATTATGAACTTCGAAGCTCTAGCCAAGAAACATCTTTTTTTTCTAATTTGATTTAGTCTTCCTTTTCTTTCTTTCTTTCTCTGTTTTCTTTATTTTCTTTAAATCTCTGTCGTTACTGTTAAATCTTATCAAGCAATGAAACTTTTTTGTTGGCAATTCTTACTAGCGTAATTCGAAATTATAAACATGAAACATCAAAGTAAAAACAAAAAATCGAACCTAATCCTCTAAAAAAAAGATTTTGTTCCTTAACTTTATACACACGTATCCGCGGACAGACACGACGCTCGCGTGTGCATGCACACTTCCGCCACACACCACACACACACACACACACACACACACACACAACCACACACACACCACGCACAACGCATGCACGCACGCACAAACACACACGCACGCATGCACGCACTCACACACACACTCATGACACACATACACACACATACATACACACACGCACGCACACACACACAACACACACACATATGCACCCACATACACCCCCACAACACACACCAAGCACGCACGCACCGCACACACACACATATGCACACACATACACACACATACATACACACACGCGCGCGCGCGCGCGTGCACATATGCACACAACATACGGGGGAGAGAGGAGAGAGAAGAAGAGAGAGAGAGAGAGAGAGAGAGAAGAGAGAGAGGAGAGAGAGAGAGGAGAGAGAGAGAGGAGAGAGAGAGAGAGAGTACATTGCACTGTTTACAAACATTTATAAATAAAAGAAAAGAAAAAAAAACATAATCTGTACGGGATTATTATTCTGATCTTTTTGATTTCTTGTGTCAATAGAAAGATCATGATAGTAAAAAGCAGCCAGCAAAACACACACACACACCACACACACACACACACACAACACACACACACACACACACACACACACACACACACACACACACACACACACACCCCACACACACACACACACACACCATACATACACACACACCTCTAAAAAAAAAAAAAAGAAAACAAAAAAAACAACCAAACACTCTAATGACAATACAGCTGAGATTATGATTCTTTGAAAGGCTAAGACCTCTTCTGGGCTTTTTTGTTTGGGTTTTTTTTTTTTTTTTTTTGCTTTGTTTTGAGTTGTTTCGTTTTTTTTAAATTGGTTTGTTGTTTTGGGTTGTTGTTGGGTTTTTTTGGGGGGGAGGCTTTTTTTTAAGGAAAAAGTAGTGGAGGAAAAAATAGTGGAGGAAAAACACGTTTTTGTTTTTTTGGTTTTGTTTTGTTTTTGTGTTGATGTTTTCGTTTCTCGACTAGAGCCCAAGGTCAAAGATACTCAAACAAGATGCCCAACTCGCTGCCTTTCGTGAAGCCAGCCAGCCCCCGCATACCATTCCGGCACTCCCTTCTTAGAGTACCGGAGACTAACATTCCCGCACTAGGCTAGATAGGCCTAGCTAAGAGAATACATGGTCTCGGTGGCTCTTGATGTGCTGCTCCAAAATTGTAATAACTCCCGAGGAAAGGGTTACTGGCTATTTTTCTTTTCGGGAAGATGAAGAAAGATAAATAAGTTTAATTATATTAAACGTACGGTGCAGAATTATATATATGGTAGACTCTACAAGTTTGTTTCCTTCCCTACTTCAAATCAGTTGAGACAGATTTCTGTGATCAAATCTACGTTAATTTGTATATGTTCTTGTTGTGGAAAATAAATGTTTCTGTAGAAACGATATGTTGACATATATTGCTTACCTTAAGGAAAGAGAGAATCTTGAAACTTTGAAACTTTAATTAGGGGAAAAGAATAAGCACACATAATGGCTT
>CM060340.1:20158940-20166440 GCA_030674155.1 Stramonita haemastoma
CTACTCTACTCTACTCTACTCTACTCTACTCTACTCTAGGTAACCATCGAGTGGCCAGCTCAGCAATAGTGCAGTGTGGATTGAAACCTCCTCCATCGCTGGCATTGATTACAGACAATCGATTGGTCTGTGACGGAGACTCGCTCTCAAAATAGAATCTTCGGTTCATTGCTCTTCGGTTTTTACGCGCAGACTGCCAGGAATAAATACATGATATTCTGGGAACAAAGAGTAAAACGGTTATACAACCGTTTTGAGGTCATTGACAACGGCTAAACTGTTTGGGTGTTATTTGTTTGTTTTTTAATTTTATTTGTTTTTATTTGAGCATTGCAGGGAGTTGCTTTTTTCTAGTTTTTTTTTTCTATTTTTGGATCTCTGTTTGTGTGTGTGTGAAGAGAGAGAGAGAGAGAGAGAGAGAGAGAGAGAGAGAGAGAGAGAGAGAGAGAGAGAGAGAGGAGAGAGAGAGAGAGAGAGAGAGAGAGGAGAGAGGACAGAGGGAGAGAGAGAGAGGAGAGAGAGGAGTGAGAGAGAGAGAGAGAGGAGAGAGAGAGAGAGAGAGAGAGAGAGAGAGAGAGAGAGAGAGAGAGAGAGAGAGAGAGAGAGAGGAGAGAGAAAGAGGAGAGAGAGAGGGAGGGAGAGAGGGAGAGACAGAGAGAGAGAGAGAGACTTGTCTTTCTGTTTATCTGTTTGTTTGTCTGTCTCCCTCATGCTCTTAGTTTTAGATTTATGGGTTCTTTGGAATCTAAAAAAAAATGTTCATGAATTATCAATTATTGACGATCCCCGAAGTGGCAATACAGCTACCTTAACGGTGGGTAAAAACCGTAGTATTTGCAAAATCTCACCATTGGTGAACCTCTGAGCTCTAGCCCAGGACTGAAACGAAAATGAATATGCATGGAGAGGGTTGTGTAACATTGTTGAAAATTGTGATTTCGAAGTTGTTGTTTTTTTTTATAAAGATTCTTCTTTTTTGCTATGTTCCTTGGCTACAGCTCCAAAGTTCCCCATGTAATGCTTTTCGCATGTGACTATTTACATACTAGTAAGGTAACTGTCAAGTTAAGCAGCGACGAGCGTGGTTGCATACTGGATGGGTGACCGTTTACGCGCTTTGGCTTCAGCACAGTCCCCCCCAGTTCACCCAGCTGTAAAGGGGTACCTGCCCCTCTTTAGGGTCAGGGAAGGTAAGCAGCGAGGGAGAGGAGATGGGCGCCGCCCTCAAACATACTGGCCCTTAGAGAAGCTGAGGTCTCTGACGCCTCGCTCCCATACTACCACACAGGTTATGGGACACCTTTACCTTTATCTTTTAGGTAGCTGGACTCCATCTGCGTAGAGAATGTCTAAACATGACACCAGCGTGCATAGCGGTCTTTCCATCAGTCTATCTTGCTCAATTCCAGATGTCTGTCTCTCCGTCTATCGCATTAATTCCATACGCCTGTCTTTCTATCTGTCTGGTTTAATTCGAGATGTCTGTCTTTCCGTTTGTCTTTTTTTTTTCAATTTGAGATGTCTGTCTTTCGGTCCGTCTGTCTATCCTCATTAATTCCATAATATTTCTGTCTTTCTGTCTGTCTTTTTTTTTTTTAATTCCAGATGTGTCTGTCTCTCAATCAATCTATCTTCGTTAATTCCATATTTCTGTCTCACTCTTTTTTTTTAATTCCAGATGTCTGTCTTTCTCTCCGTCGCTCTATCTTCTTTAATTCCATAATATTTCTGTCTTTCTGTCTGTCTTTTTTTTAAATTCCAGATGTCTGTCTTTCTGTCCGTCGCTCTAGCTTCTTTCATCCCAGAGCAAAAATCTGGCTTTGAAAGTACCATTCCTTATGTTACGGGAACAACCTTGTGGACACAAGACAAGCATCGTCTTGTGAGAAACCTTAGCACTTGTGTATGGATTAGGGATAAAGTCGCTGTGGTCTGCGGTGGAGATTGTGTCTCAAAATAGAACCTTGGATCAATCAGTTGTTCATTTTCCATTCGCAAACTGCCCGGAATAGATGACATTATGAACACAGAGAGAGAGAGAGAGAGAGAGAGAGAGAGGAGAGAGAGAGAGAGAGAGAGAGAGAGAGGAGAGAGAGAGAGAGAGAGAGAGAGAGAGAGAGAGAGAGAGAGAGAGAGAGAGAGAGTTATACAACGTTAGCAGGTCATGGACAATGTCAAACGGTTTTTTTTGTGTGTGTGTTTGAGTTTTGTTTAGTTTGCTTGGGTTAGAGAATGGAGTTTTGTTTTTCTTCTTCTTTTCTTTCTTCTTCTTTTCTTTTCTTCTTTTCTTCTTCTTCTTCTTCTTCTTCTTCTCTGATCTCTTCTATTTTTTCTCTTCTTCTCTTCTTCTCTTCTTCTTCTCTTCTTCTCTCTTCTTCTCTTCTTCTTCTCTTCTTCTTCTTCTTCTTCTTCTCTTCTCTCATCATCTCCCTCCCCCCCCTCTCTCCTCTCTCTCTCTCTCTCTTCTCTCTCTCTCTCTCTCTCACCTCTCTCTCTCTCTCTCCTCTCTCTCTCTCTCTCTCTCTCTCTCTCTCTCTCCATCTCTCTCTCTTCTCCTCTCTCTTCTCGTTTGAGTTTTGTTGCTGCATGTAAAGACCTGTGTAGTAAAGCAAAGCATGTGTTGTTCTGTATAATGAAGAAACTGTATTCATTGAATAACAACTCTTTGGGCCTATTTCTTTATTTTTTTTTTTTCTCAAATACAACCCAGAGTTCAATATGGTTCCGAATTGTGAGGTATGGACAAAAAAGCAGTTACCAGTGTGAGTCTGTTCATTTCTTTGGTCTCAAAAGATTTCTAAATGTTGACTTGAGAACTCCAAATGATTTAGATCATGGAGAATGTAATAGGTATCCTGTCTACATTAAGTCTGCCGTTTAATGTTTCCGTTATTGGCTTAAAACTATTAAAGATGATTTATGAAAGACTTACACGGAAAGCATATAACATGCTATTTGATCTAGACACAAGAGGTAAAAATCAACTGGGTTTCAAACACACGAATATGTCTGTTTGAGCTTGGGTTTGGATATGTATGGTTGTTTCAAGGGGGAGCAGAAGAAAAGATGTTTATACAGACTTTTCGCCAACGCTTAAAAAAATGACTGTAGATGGCAAATGCTGGGAAAGTCATATTCAGTCAAGTGACAGATTTGACATAATTATATACAGAATCTACAGTTCTATCTATGTTGTGAAGAAGTATGTTTCCTTAGTTTGGACAGACATTTAAGAGTAACTACAACTAAATTTCGGCTTGGTATTTCAGAAGTGAAGAAACATGCCTATCGTTTTAAACGTACTTGTGCCACTGATATGTTGTGCCCATTATGTAAAGAACAAGATGAAGATGAGGTCCACTTTGTTTTGAAGTGTGACACCCTCTCGATGAACGATTCATCCCGAAAAACATTCTATACACAACCAAGCCTATTTTCGTCTATGTTTATTAATGTCATTTGAAAATGAAAGTATTGTTCGTAGCTTTGCAATGTACTTATTTAAAGCTTTCCAACTGCGAGAAAAAGCCACGTCTTGACTTCTTTAATAGGACACGTAGTGTTTCTTTAATGTTGTTGCTTTTGTGTTCAAATTTATCATTTGTTGCCCCTCTGTTCATAAGGGGCTGTGGCCTTAGGTGAATAAAACATCTGAAGTCTGAACTCTCTCTCTCTCTCTCTCTCCTCTCTCTCCTCTCTCTCTCTCTCTCTCTCTCTCTCTCTCTCTCTCTCTCTCTCTCTCTCTCTCTCTCTCTCTCTCTCTCTCTCTCTCTCTCTCTCTCTCTCTCTCTCCTCTCTCTCTCTCTCTCCCTCTCTCTCTCTCCTCCTCTCTCTCTCTCTCTCTCTCTCTCTCTCTCTCTCTCTCTCCTCCTCTCTCTCTCCTGAGAGAATAACAAAACTATTAACAAACGTTTCCACTATATCAAATGCACCTGAACGGTAATTGACACCCAATTACAGGTATTTCCAAAGCAACCCCCTCATATCCTAGCCATAAGAGCATGGCTTCAGTTTCACTCATTGCGAAAAGGTCAGTGCATATGAGATGCTAATCCATATGCGGAATTCTGTATAATTATATTTCTTCATAATTATGTGTGTTGGTTGTTGTGGCGCTTTGTGTTAAGACTGTCGTTGTGGTCGTATTTGTGTGTGTGTGGGGGGGGGGGGGGCGTGGTGTGTGTGTGGGGGGGGGGTGGTGGGGGGGGGGTGCGTGGAGGGGGGATTGGGTGTGTGTGTGTGTGTGTGTGGAGGGGGGGGGAATGTTGTGTGTGTGTGGGGGGGGGGGGGTTGGGGAGTGTTGTGTGTGTTTGTTGAGGGTGGGTGGGTGTTGGGTGGTGTGTGTGTGTGTGTGTGTGTGTGTGGTGTGTGTGTTTGTGTGTGGTGTTGTTGGGGGGGGTGTTTGGGGGGTGTTGTGGTGTGTGTGTGTGTGTATTGGGTGTTTGTGTGTGGGGGTGTTGCGGGGGGTTGTTGGGGTGTGTGTGTGTTGGGGTGTGTTGGGTGTGTGTTGGATGTGTGTGTGTATGTGTGTGTGGTTTGTGTTTGTGTTTGTCTGTGTGTGTGTGTGTGTGCGTGTGTCTGTGTCTGTATCTGTGTATGTGTATGTGTTTGCGCGCTTGTATATGTTGAGTACACGTCAAATTGTTCCACTTTTCGTAAGAGTAGGCCATTATGTGCCGGTGAGAACAGATGACAAGATTGACAAAACTGCATCCACACGGGGACTGGTTAAAAAAAAAAAAAAAAAAAAAAGCACACGAGTGCTTATTCCATTATCCTCGATATAAAAGACTAAAATAAATAAATAAATCGAATTTTTTGAAAAATGTGCGCCCAGATGTGCATGCACTTTGCGTGGGGTCTTTTTTATTTTTAAGCCTGTTATTTTTTTCCCCCAGCAACTTGCTCATCCCACCACCATTTAAGGATTCTTCGTCTCTCTAAGTACATGTAGTGTGGAGGAGTAGATTTTTATCTTAACGGGGATTTATAGATCATAGCTGTACTCTCTCATGACGTCATAATTAGGATTCAGCCATTCGTGACGTCATTGCTGACGTGGTGACCCTGACAGCTTAGGCTACCGTGACCCAGAAGACAAAATATTTTGCGTAACCGAGTTGTTATATTTGTGGGAGTTCGGCTTCGAAAATGAGTAGTTGTATTCTTTGATAATAGAGTGACCTCTGCGAAATTTTATATAGTGGTTGTGTTTGCTAATTGTTGTTTATGACTTATGCGAGACTTTTTACGTATTGTTGTTGATTTCATAAGGGAGTCACACACCTACACATTAAGACAGAGAAATGCACATGCACATGTACGCACGTACGCACGCACTCACAGAGTAGCGCACGCACGTACCTACGCTCTCTCTCTCTCTCTCTCTCTCTCTCTCTCTCTCTCTATCTTCTTCTCTACTCTCTCTCTCTCTCTCTCTCTCTCTCTCTCTCTCTCTCTCTCTCTCTTCCTCTCTCGCTCTTTCCTCTCTTTCTCTTCCTCAATACACAATTCACATTACACATCGACATCATCACCTCTCATCTCTCACTCTCTCACTCACTCTCTCCGTCCCACACCATCCATACATCACACACCTTCTCTCCCTCTCCACACCACTCACACTACATCACCCTACATCTCACCACCCACCCCACTCCGTCTCTACCATCTCACTCATCACTCATCTCGACACATCTTACTCTTCTTCACACACACACCACGCAAACACAAACACCATACACTCACACACTCACTCACAACAACACACACAACATTCACACACACACACACACACCCCACACACCACACACACACACACCACACACACACACCACACACTCAGAGAGAGTTGGAACAGTTGCAAATAGCAATGCGACACATTGTATCTTAATAATAACACGGCAAAACTGAAACCATGAGGAGTGAGGAAGTGTCGCAAAACTTGAGTGGTAGCCCCCCCCCCCCCCCCCCCCACACCACCCCCACAACGTCAGTGACAGACTGTAGATTAGGTGAAGGTAAATACCCATACAACACTGAACATGAACTACAGGATCTTGACACACACGTTTAATCCTTGTCTGTGCAAGATTTATGAAGGTAATTAAGGCACTGGCAGTCTGCATTCTACGTACATGGAGATTTTACATGTAAAGGCTTTACAAATTGCAGGTGCCACACCATGACGTCACCAGATTTTACATCATCTTTGACGTCATAAAAGACGTGACCTTGATCGCTAGGTGATCCTGACGCCAGAAAGTTAACGTTTTGACAAACAGATGACGTCAGGCTTTTTGCGCAACTGCTGTTCTCAAGTTCGTGACTTGGGTCACGAAAAATTAATAGTAGCGTGCTGGTTTAGTATAATGACGTCTTTCAGGTAGTGATTATTATGTTTTTGATTGTTGTTATGACTTGCAAGATTTGATACATTGGAGATGGAAGGACTGAAGGGTGGGTGTTTGTGTGTGTGGTGATGTAATGTGTGGTTGTTGTGTTGTGTGTTTTGCTTGTTTGTTTGTTGTGTGTCTGGTGTGTGTGTGGTTTGTTTGTTTGTTGTGTGTGTGTGTGTGTGTGTGTGTGTGTGTGTGTGTGTGTGTGTGTGTGTGTGTGTTGTGTGTTGTGTGTGTGTGTGTGTGTGTGTGTGTGTGTGTGTTGTGTGTGTGAGTGAGAGAGAGGAGGGAGTAGAGGATGAGATGGAGAGAGAGAGAGAGAGAGAGTGTGTGTGTGTGTGTGTGTGTGTGTGTGTGTGTGTGTGTGTGTGTGTGTGTGTGTGTGTGTGTGTGTGTGTGTGTTGGTGTGTGTGTGAGAGCTTTTTAAATAATGTATTTTAAGTATAATAATATAAGCACTCATGTGCTTTTTTACATCCAGTCCCCGGGTGTAAGCAGTTTTGTAAATTTTGTCATCCGTTCCCACCAGCACACAATGTAGGCCTATGTGCAAAAGCGGAACAGGTTTTAACGTGTGCGCAAGATGTTCTGTGAGCGTTCGCACATGGGACTTCGGTTTATAGTCTCATCCGAAGGATGCGTGCGCGCGCGCGCGTGGTGTGTGTGTGTGTGTGTGTGTGTGTGTGTGTGTGTGTGTGTCTGTGTTGTGTTGTGTGTCTGTGTCTGTGTCTGTGTGTCTGTGTGTCTGTGTGTGTCTGTGTGTGTCTGTGTGTGTCTTGCTGTGTCTGTGTTTTGTGTCTTTTGTCTGTGTTGTCTGTCTGTGTGTGTGTGTGCGCGCGCGCGCGCGGTGTGTGTATGTGGTGTGAACAGCTTTCATTGATAAGATCGATTCACTCACTCATGACGTCATTACAGACGTGGCCCTGACCACTAGGTTGCCATGACATCAGAAAGGAAAAACAGATGACGTCATGGTTATATTTACGTAATCGAGACTGTACGTTCAGTCCACAGAGGCAGAAGCATGGAATTATCATGGTGTAGTGACCTCTGTCCAGATGAGTGTTGTGGTTGTTGTGGATGGACCGTTGTTGACTTTATT
>CM060340.1:20186440-20188940 GCA_030674155.1 Stramonita haemastoma
ATGTATGTATCTATGTATCTATCTATGTATCATATGTATGCAGTAATATCCTCCCTTTTCCACCTTCTGTTGCAGAGCGTACATCACCTGTGTGTTCACCAGTTGTCTTCTTCTACCTGTAGTCATCATGTCAGTCTCCTACGGGTCCATTCTGCGAGACACTAGCGCCGCGGGCCGCCGCCTGAGGAAATATCACCAAGATGCCCAGAACAACTACCGCCGCGCCAAACAGGAGCTGAGACTCATCAAGGTTTGTTCCTGCTCAGAAGTCGGGGTATGGCTGCCTTAGCCTATAGGGCGAGGGAGGCCCCGTGTGCGAATGCTCGCAGAACATCTTGCGCAAATGTTAAATCCTGTTGTTTCGCTTTTTGTAAGTGTAGGTCATTTGTGTGCGGTGGGAAGAGATAACAAGATTTAGAAAACTGCATATACACACGATGACTTGGATGTAAAGAAAAAGCACACATGAGTGGTTATTCCATTATCCTCGATATAAAAGATTTTTAAAAAACACAAAAAAAGGTACTGTAAACAACAAAGCAGTTGTCAGCAGAAAGCGGTTTTATCCTGTGTACACTGTAGAGTGTGACAAAGATTCTCAGGTAGGGTTGATGGATGGATGGATGGATTGATGATGATGTGATGGATGGATGATGGATGGATGATTGATTGATTGATTGATTGATTGATTGATCTCTTTATTTATTTATCTCTTTATTTATTGATTGATTCATTTATATCGAGAATAATGGAATAAGCACTAATGTGCTTTTTTTTTTTTTACATCAACCCCCGTGTGTATGCACTTTTGTAAATTTTGTCATCCGTTCCCACCGGTACACAATGGCCTACCCTTTCCGAAAAGCGGAACAGGATTTAACGGGTGCGCAAGATGTTTTGCGTGCGTTCGGACACACAGGGCCTCGGGTTTAAAGCCTCATCCGAAGGACTTTTTGGGGAGAGTGGAGTCTGCACTGATGTGAACTCCAGGGGGAAAATCCCCTTGAACGGGAATCGAACTCGGGTCGTCACATTGCGAGCGCAATGTTCTGACCACTAAGCTATCCCGTCCCCCATCCCATAGCCATTCTAGCATCTAGGATGAGAGAGAGAGAGAGAGAGAGAGAGAGAGAGAGAGAGAGAGAGAGAGAGAGAGAGAGAGAGAGAGAGAGAGAGAGAGAGAGAGAGAAGAATGGGTGTTCTCAGTCACTTTCTGCGGAACGCCTAACATTATCCCCACCATGTCCCCAAGTGGTGATGCCAGGGGCCTGTCAGTATAATCAGCATCCCCGCCTTCTGGAAATTCTGTGCCAGGAATTCCCTTTTTTTTCTATCCCTCTCTTTGTTTCTGCCTTGTTTCCTGTCCTTCCTGTCATCCTCCTTCTTGTCTGTGTTCTGCCTTCTTGGTCCATTCTCCTGCCCTTCTTTTGACTTAAGGTGAGACATGGGTCCAAAAGTGGCCAAAATCATTGCTGGATACATTTATGGAGATTTCCCTGTGTGAAATCAAAGAATTCAGATAATAAAATATGTCTGTAGAAACAGGTTACTCATACTTGTTATAGATTTTTAAAAAAATTAAAGTTTAGGATTTTGAAATATTGGGTTTTGGCGGCCATATTGGATTATTTCCATGGCAACAGTGCAGAAAACTGAGTCATTCTTTGATTTTTATGCTTTACAAGTGATGCCCTTTCAATAGATGACATAACTTTTAACATGGGCTTGTAAACAAAATTTCATCAGTTTCGACCCCAGTGTCCCACCTTATTAAAAGAGAATAATTCTTTCCCATGCCGAAGTCGGATGTGCTAGGCCTGACTTCAGTCAGGCGCTTAACGGCAGCGCAACACATTTTTCGCTCATAATACAGACAACAACAGTTGCTGTATGAGCTTTCGACGACGAAGAAGAAGAAGAAGAAAGCCACTCTAACATCTAGTCAAGTCAAGTCAAGTCAAGTCAAAAACACTTTAATTATCCCTAAAGGGCAATTACAATATTGACAGGCATATTGATACGAATTATGATAAAAAGACAGAAGATAGCTACATTTCATATTTGTTCAAACATTATACGCTTCAAATAAAAATATCGCAAACATTCACACTCGTACGCACGCGCACGCGCACGTGCACACACACACGCGCGCGCGCGCACGCACATACACACATACCAATGTATGGACACAAATGTTATTAAAACCATTGACTAGAAAAGACATAGAACCACCATTATTACGCATGTACCCACGCGCTCGCACATAGGTTATCTATCTAGTTTGTGATAGATAGGTGAACGGGTAGGTAGGTAAGTAGGAAGGTAGGTAGGTAAGTGGGAAGGTAGATATGTAGGTAGGTAGATAGTTAGGTAGGTAGGTAGCTGGGTGGGTAGGTGGGTAGATAAGAGAAGGAGGAAGGGAAGCAGGCAGACATAGAGAGAGAGAGAGGGGGGGGAGTCTTAAAGGAAGAAGGAGAAGAAGCAGGGGGTGGGGAAAAAC